>JAENHJ010000524.1:600000-757500 GCA_025330945.1 Mucuna pruriens
ACTAGCACTCTTTCTTTTTTTCCTCTTTATTTTCTCTCTCATTATTGCTTTCTCACTTAGTTTCTCTCTTTGTTTTCTCTTGGCATTTTTGGCCTTTGCTTTTTCTTTCTTTTCTTTTTTTTCTCATTTTCACTTGATCCCCACTAACCTTTCTCGGAGATAAAGGCTTAAGAACCACCTTTTCTCCCAAGTGAACAAAAGTGAATTTATTGGAGACCCCATCATGGGTCACTTATCTATCATATTGTCATAGCCTCCCTAACATTATGTGAGTTACCTCCATAGGCACTATATCACATAAGATATCATCCGTATAACTCCCAAGACTGATGGCCAATGTCACTTTCCTATCTACTACTAACTCTCGATTCTCACTTAACCATTGCAACTTATAAGGCCTAGGGTGAGGTAAAGTAGGTAAGGCCAACTTTTCCACTAGCCTTAAGCTAGCCATATTGACACAACATGCCCCACCAATAATGATAGAACACAACTTCCTAAGAACCAAGCACCTAGAATGAAATATGGTCTCCCTTTGGCTCTTGTTTTCTTCCTCAATGGTGTTGCTCATAAGCCTCCTAACTATTAGAAGGTCTCCCTCATTATAGGAACCTTCACTAGAGGACTCCCCTCCACTAGAAGAAGAAGAATCCTCATTTGAGCTCTCACTATCCACATCTCCATCGTCCCTCAATACCATAGTCCTCCTATTAGGGCATTGGGAGGCAATGTGCCCTTTCGCCAAGCACTTAAAGCACTTAATGCTACTAGATTTAGAGGCACTAGAGATGGGCAAAGGTGATACCTCTTTTCAGCCGTAGGAGATCTCACTCCCTTTCTTGGAACACTTGTCCTTTCTAGGCCTCTCCTTCTCCTTCTCTTTACCCTTCCAACTACTATTACTAGAGTAAGGTTTCCTAAAGGCTTGTCTTCTCTTTACTTGCAACTCCACCTTTGTAGCTTGGTGGACTAACTCCTCTAGTGTAGTATAGTGTTAGAGCTTTACTATATCTTGGATTTCACTATTAAGTCCATGCAAAAACCATGCCATAGTAGCCTCCCTAGAGTTCACTATTTGAGCTCTCATAAGGTCTATCTCCATCTCCTTATGATACTCCTCCAACTCTTGGAACCTTGCTACAACCTTTGGAATTTATAGAGGCCCTAGTATAGTAAGATGACACAAATGTCTCCCTCATAAGTCTCTTCAATTTAGCCCAACTCTCACAAGGGTCCCTCCTTACTCTCCTAATGTCCTCTAACACTTGGTTCCACCAAACAAGGGCATAGTCACTAAATTTTAAGGTGACTAGCCTCACCTTAATTCCTTCACTAAAGTCAAAACACACAAAAATTTGGTCCACCTTTAGCTCTCAACTAAGATAAGAATCCAGTTTGCAATTCTCTAGGAATGGTGGGATTTTGTACTTTCAACTATCAAGCTCTTCCCTACTAGGTTCCTCCCTTCCTATCCTAGGTCTTTCATACCTTTCCACCCTTTCGTTCCTCCCATGCCTTTCTTGTCTCTCATATCTATCCAATCTTTGAGTTCTAGAAGATCCACTCCTCTCACTATAATGGCCTTCATCATGACTCCCCTCACTCTTATGTAAGGATGCCACCATATGTCCCTTATTCATATCTCTAATAAGGACCTCCACTTTAGCATTGATACTTTGAGTGTATTTTCTCATGAAGTCGATCCCCTTTCCCATCCTTTCCAACCTCTTCCTTATCTCCATCATGTACTTAGATTTTGGGGCAAGACTATCCTACTCTTGCCTAGGTTCTCCCATCCTTTACTCCTTATTTAACCAACACAAAACAACTCCTAAACCTCCTTACTAGTGCAGCAAACTAAGAGAAAACTAAGCCTAAGTCTCACCACTCCCTAATAAGTGTTTAACACTCATACTCGTGTTTCACTTTTTGTGGTTTTTTCTTTAGTATACTCTCTTTCATTTTCCCACTCAAGGCTCTCCACTATATCTCGTGCAAGAAACCAATTCTACTAATAAAACAACCAGATCCAAGTGAAAGATAAACAAATCTCTTCAAATTATTAAGAATTTCAAGAAAAGAAAAACTCTAAGACAAAACTAGGAATCTAAGAAAGACAATCAAGAAAAGTTCAAGAAAAGAAGCTAAACTCAAATGGAATTAAATGAGACAAGTGAGAAGACTTAATGACTAAGAAAAGAAACAAAAAATGCATGGGAATTAGAAACATGTATTTCTATCCACAACAAATCTCAACACAATACAAGGCTATGCACAAAAACTAGTCAAATTAGAATTCTAGTAACTAGGTGTATTCTTTGTTTTTGCTTCGGACCATTCACTAACTTTTTCTTTGGTTCCTTTTGCTGCTTGTTTTGATGTTGCTATGCTATTTTTTTACTGTACTTTTATTTGCCACTAATCACTTTTTTTCTTTCACTTTTGAAATTTTTCACAAACACTTTTGGTCTACAATTTTTTTACAACACTACAAGAATTCTTACCACAAACTATTGTGCATATCATCAAAGCAATCCATGAAACACTTGTGTGCACTTTAAACAAATACAGAAAAATACCTTATAATTCTTAAAAACTTCACAACTCAATTGAATCACAACACAAACACAAGGGCAAAAGCTATAGGCAACACATACAACACAATTCTCAACTAGTTAGTATTATATCACTTGTAAATAAAAAATCCCCAAATCCTTCATGTATGAACCCTAGAAAAAAGAACACAAACTAAGATAGAAATTTTGAGAATCTAAATCATGACAATATGGAAGTGTGTTAGGTGAAAAAAATGTAACAACTAGAAAGCAAAACAACCAAGATTTGAAGCTAGAAATGGAGAAAATCAATTACATGGAAGGATTTTCCCAAAACCCTATGGATTTCATGGATTTTCTGCTATTGATGTCTTAAATCAGTACTTAGATGATGATTGGAAGCTCTGATTACCACTTGATAAAGATTTGGATACACAATCAATAGAAAAGTTTCAAAATCAAAAATCAATGGCTAAAGAGGTTGGGACAAAAAATTATAGAAGAAGAAAAAGTAAAAATCGATAGAAGGTGACTTGCCACTAATTTCTAAGAGTTATATAAGATAATTAGATATTCACCACAAGCATCATGGAGGCTTGATGAGAATTATGATTCTTGTTTAAGAACAAGAGAAGAGAGAAAGTCTCTTACAAGTGCAAAGCACAAATCTAATTTCATTCAAAAAGTGATTAGGCTAATTTCATTTGGGGATTTTATAGTCCTTCACTAATCCTAATTAGAAACTCAACCTAAACTAAGTTAATACAAGGCCCAAAGGAGCCTAATAAGGACTAAGTCCAATTCGCCACACTTAAAGCCAACGAATTTGGTGATGCCTTTAGTGACCTAAAACTAGTAGCAAGGAAATGGTTATAATTTGGGTCTTTGGCCCAAGAGAAGGCTATACAAGGACAATATACCTATTCTACTATGAAAATACAGGGAAAATACTCTTTACAAAGTAAAGCAAGGAGAATTTGGCAACTAAAAAAGGTATACAAAGTGAGTCCCTCCTTGGCCTTAAGAAGGCCCAATTCCTTATGCACTCCTTCTTGAAGTCTCCTCAATCTACCCCTTGTTAAAGGGCCTTGAACTATAATGCTCTCTATGCTCCTCATGTCCTCCTAAGTGTCTCTTAGGTCCTAGTCTTATCCATATCACCTTGGTTTTTGAAATTCAAAATTTACCACCCTTAGAAAACCCAAAGCTTTCAACCTAAAAACCTTGTTTCTTCCTAAGAATCTATTTTCAAAATATTATAAAAATATATATTTCTTTTAGAAAACTTTGCTTGGCTGTGGCACCAAAGAGACATATCACTACTTTGGAAAATAATTTCAAGGATGAGTTTCTTCTAGGAAAATGGATGAATCTAAAAGGTCTTTAAGCTAAAGGGAATGATCTCACAAGCTTCATTGATGTTTCTAGATGGACTTCATTCATGGAGAATAAGAACCCTTGGTACTGGGCTCCCTAGGCCATTTTCCAAGCAATTGCAATAGTGAAGAATGGCACCCTAGTAAGGATAATAAACTATAAGTCTATGATAATCTCAATAGATGTTATCACCAAGTTGACTACATGTCTTGAGGAAGGGCATAAATACTATGAGGACTAGGATAATGCCCTAATATAAGAACTAGTGAATCTCACCTTGTATGGTGAATGAGGATCTACTCCCTCGAACAAGATTGAATTGAAGAAGTTTTGTTATGCCTTCAATATGAAACCTCACTATTGAGTTGTACACAATTTTCTACTCCACATCGTCATGCCAAGAAAATGAGTCAAGGACCATGTCTCCTCAAAAGACAAGTTCTAGCTCTTTCACATGCATATATATATATATATGAAGATTAAGCTTAAGCCCTTGAACAATGTTGAAGGAGTCGTATTTAGAGTTAGATCATATATTGATCTGTCTATTAGTCTTTTAGCCCAAACAATTATCCAACCTTCTTAAAACCCATAATCGTTTGAACCTATACCATATGTTTCTCAAAAGAAACCTTCCACCAAAGCCATAAAACCAAGATAAAAACTTCCACAAAAATCCTAAGCCAAAACCCCTTTTAAACATGAAACATAACCTCTTCCATCTCAAACAAAACCTAAACAACAACCATCACCAAAACCTACTAAGAGAAAAGAACCTCGAGCCTTTGTTTGTTGCATTGACAACCAAACTTAAGTTCGTTGTGATGAAAGGCCGTCCCAATTGACCAATCCAAAACTGAAGTTTCTCTTCCTATAGCTAAAACAAGAGTTAAAGGGTCAAATCCTATCACTATTGTAAATGATGTTGATGAAGAGAAGAAAGGAAAAGGTAAGAAACTTGTTGTGGTTGAGCCTAAGAGCAAGAAGGACGAACAATACCATCTCAAGCGTGCTCTGAATCTTTCCAAGTCAAAAAAGATAAAAAAAATGGAAACAAGAATAGGTGATAGCTATTAAAGAAGAAGTTTCTTTTGAAGAAGCCTTCATTAAATTTGTTGAGCATTTATTAAAAAAGAAGCAATTTAGATGTTGTCTAAACTTAAACAAGAAATAGACGAGACGTCCTACGTTCTATTGTTTGGAGAACCCTCTTCATTTATTCCTCTACCAAAAGATTTTCTAGAAAAGGATGATCTTGAAGAGGAAGGGGCATCCAAAGCAAGATCCATTTTGTTTTTTATAGCAAGGGGCATCCAAAGCAAGATCCATTTTGTTTTTTATTTTCCTCATGTAGCTTAGATAATTCTATATATGCTTTTATTAGTTTGTAATAAGTAGGAGGACCTCGTAAAATTCTTTGGACGTAAGGCGTCTTATGGACACGTGTAGCCTCTTTGGACACACTTTGCGTCTTTGGACACTCCGTTTGGACGAAGGGCTCAGTATGACATATGAAGCCTCTTGGAGATTCCATGAAGCCTTTGGACGATGGTGCCCTTTAGACAACCCATTTGGTTGACACGTTTAGATGCTACAGAAGTCATTGACTTAGCTGCTAACTTTTCTCGCGTTGGACACACATCCTTAAGAAGGCCTTGCTGGATGGATTCGTAGGAGTTTGACTTACGACTCGTGGCTCAAGGCTCAGTTAGCTTAGTTTGAATACTCAGTGCACCTTCTCTTGTATAAATAATTGAACTTAGACACATTGTATCAATTTTTGAACTCATTTTGAATGATATTTATGTTCTTGCAATTTAAAAATTGACTCTCATTTTTTCTTGAACTAAAACATTTTATTCTCATCAAGTTCTCCAAGAGGCTTGTGGCTAATCTAGATTCTCATATTTGATTTTTCCCTTGAAAATTAATGGAGAGTCATTTCTTAACTCTTTCCATTTTTCTACTTCAATTCCTTTTATCCCATCTTTAATTTACGCAATTTACTTTACTCTGATAATTCAAAAATCCTAAAAAAAATTATAATTTCAGTTATGATTATGGAATTTGTGAAGTGTAGAGGATCCAGGTAGAGTTAAGACAATCCACGAGAGTGATTCCGACCAAGAGTTATCCAAATCCTAAGTCTTGGAATTTGGATCATATCAAATTAGGATTAGTGAAAGACTATAAAAGCCCCAAATGTAATTAGCCAGTTTATAGATGTGTGAATCTTTTATCCTTGCTTTCTTTTTTAAGACATTTTATAACACAAGTTTTCAACTATTACCAATAAGCTGCATGATGTTTCAAAAAGTTTTTTTTAAGTGTTTTTAATTGTTTAAAATTATTAATTAAATTGTGGGGTAAAGGGTGTCACATTCTCCATCTTATCATTAACATAATATGCACCACAATATCCTACTAGCCTAAAATCTTGGTTTTTCTTATAGAATAGACTTAGGCTAATGGTACCAACCAAATATCAAAAAATATTTTTCAAAATAGTTAATTGTGAGTCTCTAGGATTAGACTAAAATTTGGAACATAAGTAGACACTATACATAATATCAAGTCTAGTTGCAGTCAAATAGAGTAATGAACCAATCTTACCTCTATATATTGTTTGATCTACATGTTTATTTGATTTGTCCTTTGTAAGAGTTACAAACAGATGCATTAGTGTACTTATTGATTTTGAATCGTCCATCTTAAGCTTCTTTAGAAGTTATTTGTACACTTCTATTGATAAATGAATATTCTATTGTCTACTTGTTTGACTTGCAATGGTAGAAAGAATTTGAGTTCTCTCATCATTCTCATCTCAAACTCACTCTACATAAGTTTACAGAATTCCTTACAAGGATTTTTATTAATAGCACTAAAAATAATGTCATTAACAAACTTGTACTATAATGAAATTTTTATTGAATTATTTTCTAAACATAATTATGTCCAATTTTCCTCTTGTACATCCATTTTGGATTAAAAAAAACCTACTTCATACTAAGCATAAGGTGCTTGCTTATGACTATACAAAACTTTTTTTTAGTTTGAAAATATGATCTAAAAGAGTTTGATCTTCAAAACCTAGAAATTGTTTAACATAAACTTCTTCAATAAAACCATTTAAAAAGACATTTTTCACGTCTATTTAAAAAAAATTATGTTTTTATGAGCAGTAAATGCAACCATGATTCTAATAGCTTCTAATATAATGACAAGTACAAAAGTTTCAATGAAGTCAATACCTTCTTGTTGGTTATAACTTTAGCTAATAACTGGACTTTAAAATGGTTTTACTATTAAAATTGTTTCTATTTGATTTTCACCTTTTACCTAAAATATTTAAAATCACGCTTGCATGTTATTTAGGATTTGTCTTTTTTATTCCTAATTTACATATTGATTTATTAGTTTTTATTCTTTCACATTTTCTAGCCATCTTATGATATTGGAAGACTATAATTTCATCTACGTCATACAATAGAGAAGTTAGTTTTAACAACTTAATGTTTATTATTTATTATTGAATTTTGTGAGATGATATGATGTGATTAAATTTGTTAATAAACATATAAAGCATGGTAAAAAAAACATTTAATATTCCATGTAAGATTGTGATCCTAGATCAACATTTTAAGAAGTTTATAGACTATGGGTGTAAGTAATTTGGGTTATGTTGAATTTGGTCTAATTTATTACCCAATCCAATAAAGCATAATGGTATTGGGTTGGGTGGGCTTATTGTTTTTTGTTAAGCAACTCAACCCAACTAACTCAACTTTAATTAGGTTGATTTGGATTAAGTAGTCAGGTCAACTAAATAAAAAATAACATATTTTAAAAATTAGAAAATATAAAAAAAATAAAGTACTTGATTAATTCAAGTCATTCAAAATCAAAACATTTAAATATGCAAAAGTGCAACTAACTAACAATAATCATGTACAATCACACCAAAAATAAAATGATAATGTTATACTATGCAATAAATTTAAAATGACTCACGCATATACCACTTCAACTCAAGTACAATAAAAATTATGCATGTTATCAAAGACTTCAGCACATGTCTAAATTAAAATACAAGTTCAACTACCAAATCCAATACTATTAATAAATAATTATAATATTGTGAGATAATTTGGTTGGGTTGAGTTGGGTTAGGTTGATCGAGTTGGAAACTCATTAACTTGTCACCCAACCCAATTATAATAGATCAATTAAAATGAACTCAAATCAACCTAATGACCTAACCCAACCTGCTAAAATATTGATGGGTTGGGTTGATTAGGTTTGTGGGTCACAATCAACTTGCTTACACCCCTACTATAGACTACACTTTAGGACTAGTTTTCTCAGTATAATCCATTAAGGGTGTTTAAATTTAAGGCTTAAATATGTTTTTAGTCTCTCAAATTTAGGTCATTTTTTAATTTGGTCCTCCAAATTAAAATTTTCATTTTTTTAGTCCTTCAACTTAAAAATTGCTAGTTATAGTCCCTCGATGTAGACGTTATTAAAGGCTTTTTTGTCATGCAAACAACATCTAACTCAACAAATGTCACATGTATCAATTAAATGAAGTGGAATTTTACAAATAGATACGGATTTATTGGTTCTAATATCCTTAATGTCTTCGAGCAACATATTTAGAAACCATCTCTAATTGTTCTGGTTTCTGTCACCATAACAATAACAACTAGATGAAAATATTGATCATTTTCATCCCTTCCTATAGTTATCAACAACTACCCTCCATACTTTGTGTCTTAAGATGACATTCATCTACTCCTATAATGGTCTACAACCATGTCACATCTGTGATTAATTTTGGTATGTCATCCTAAATAAATTACGACACATGCCACCATGGAATGATGATGATCATCATTGATATTGATTATTGTGTTTCTATGTTAAGGGATTGCTCCATATAAATGAGGTTCCATGGAGTATAGTCAAGTCATGATCTCAGCATGAGCATATGATGTTTCATCCTGATATTATATAAATATTTATTTGATGTTGTTTTGTATTGTGTAACTTATATGTTGTATGTGTTTGTGTGTCGTTGAATATGATCTCCTATAGTACTTGAATATGGATTCTCACCCTTGTAGGTATGTGTTTTGTCATGTTTGTTTGGCAATGTTTTTCATTCAACAAGTAGATGACATGCTATAACATAATAGAGAAAAACAAAGGTAGGGGGATGAAGGATACCTATGGAAAAGTGAAGTTAAGGTAGGAAAAGAAAGGAGGAGTTCCCACAGAAGGTCTTGAGAAGCAAAAATGTCACTAGAAATTTTGAAGAAAGCTTGCCAAAATAAGAAGGTGAAAGCAAAGAGAAGCATAGAAACTAAATACAAAATGAGAAAGCTTTATTTGTAGTGAAGAAGAAAAGGCCAAAAGGATAAACTATAATCTTTTATCTTGGGTGAAAAGGTAAAATTCTCCATAAATCTAGGGGCATTTTGGTTCCAAAAATCATATGTACAACCAACCATAATTGCTCGACTTAAATATACATGTTACGCGATGCTTAGTCTTGTGTATTGGTGGCCACATGGCAACCCAACGCCAATTTTTTCAAAATTAAAAAAAAATAGTACCATCTAAAACAGTTAGGGAATCCAAAACTTTTAAGTTGCTAAAGACCTTTCGGTTTTTGCACTATACCTAGGAACATGTGTGCCTTGGTCAAGTCAAACTCAAATGACATCTTGGCAATCCATGTGTCTCAACTCATTGAGCTTGGGGCAATTATTCCAAACTAAGTTGTAAATCAAGTTCAATCTAATAGGCTCAACTTAAAGGCAACCTTTAATGTTTAGTAGGTCCAACACCCACCTTGAACCATAGGAACCTCACAACTCCTCATCTAACTAGAGTTGTTTTTCACATCTTAGCTCAAGTCACTAGGCAAGTGGAATGCAACTAAAGAAGCATCCCATCACACCTCAAAGGTAGAGCCTCCACTTAGGAAATTCCACAATGCTATCAATAGAGGAGTCCTTGGTCACTCCCTAGTTGTTGATCTCATGCAAAAGCTACAACTATCCAAGGGCTCTTTAGTTCTCTTATTGGAATCTAGCCTACCCTTAAGAAATTGCCTAACTCAATAGGTATGCATTTCAAACTCAATGTCCCTAACTTGTGCCTATAAATACGAGGACTCTCACACTATAAGGTTAAAATTTTAATCCATATATTTATATTACTATCACCTCAAGCTCATAATTACTTCAGTATAAGAGTCTTTACAAGTGTCACTATCTCATCCGTAATGTTATTGTTGTATCATACCTATCCCGAGACCAATAGAGAATCACTTAAATATAAAGATGACTAAATTTTTATTGTGATACATAAGAAATTATACAAAGATTAATTAAAAAGATCAATATTTCTTAAAACCTCTACCAAGAATCACTTAAATTATAAAGATGAACAAATCTCAACAGCTGTTTAAGAGAGGTCATGCCTTGAGGTAATCTATCTTAACCTAGATACACTTGCCTCCTTGTACACATATTGACCTAGTGTTATAATACACGGTTAATGCCCTTCGTGTTACAGGGATAGCCATGTCATTTCTTAGGCTACGCCGTTTTACCGCATTTTCTGTGATGATGTTGTCCAGTCGTTAACCACGTTGCATTTTCAGATCATTTTAAGAACACTGGTATAAAATAAAAAAATAAAAAAATAATAATAATAATAATAATAATAACAGAATTATAATTTTCTATATCTCGTCTGAAATCTCCCAACATTTTCTCATTCGCTTTTGATCACTCTAGTGCTCTTCTTCCTTAAAGTTACTCATGGTTAAGAGCCTTGTTCATTTAGTTGCCGTTCACTCGACCACCTCATTTGATCATATTAGCTACCTTTATCAGTATTGCCCAAGTACTCTCAAAATCCCGAATCTTGCATAATAGAACAAACAACAATTAATAAACTAACTGATCAGATATGAGTTAACGTAATGTTAATAACTTTAGCAATTAGCACCGTTTATTCAAAAGTTACATATTCGACGATATTAGAATGTTAATACTAGCACCATCCAGAGCTAGTTTAATAGTGTGTTAAAGGTCCATCAAATAAATCAAAAAATAGGACATTAAACACCGACGAAGAGACTGAGACAACATGAAACCAAAAAGGGTAAAAAGATTCGATGTTAAATATATTCATGAATCCAATTACATCAAACTACAAACGCCAGCTTTACAAAGCAAATTTTCCAAATAAACCGTGTCCAAGGCACCCATTTATTTCTACCCAATCCAATATATACATTCTAAGCTTGCAAAACCATGATAGAGCTACATTGCACCCCTTTACATGGCATTGTGACTCTATCATGTGGCCAAGGGAACCAACAAAACCCTTTGTACCCTCGTGCTTTTTTGGACCCTGCAATGCCAAAAGTTAAGGATTGCTTCAACTGAGCACAATTGCCTAGCCAGAAGTTTTGCGCGATGCCGCTCTGGGAGAAACAAGAACTGGCTCATTGCTTGCAGCTTTCATGGCTGCAATCTCTTCTAGGCGCTTCCATGTAGCCTCCTTCTTTGACTTCAAAGCCTTCTCTTGCGCTTCATCTTCCTTAAACTTGCTCAGGCACTCATTGAAGAGTTCAGGATCGGTATCGACGAAGATCTTGCGCACGTTTACTGTCAAACTTTGGACTGCCTGGTTCCAGTGGTTTCGAGTATTTTTCTCTAGGGCGGGTAAGACGACAGGAAGAATAATTTTGTGGTTCTGCTTGATTAGGTTCTCAATGTGATCGTTGTTCCATAAGAACAAAGCCCTCTCTGCTACCTACAAATGAACAAGCAATCATGTGAGAGATGCAGACTGGAGAGCATTGAACCATGGTGACAGTAGTAGAAGTATCCACAATCACAACACTGTCAATGACGTCAAAATTATAAAAGTCTACAACTACATAATAATAAAAGGGGACACATTGAGAAAGTAACCTTTGCTCGATGATTCTGGAAGACTTGCAAATATTTTTAATACTGAAAGAGGAGTGCTAACAATATTCTTTCTTAACAATTTCTTTCTAATACTATCTTTCCTATTGGTTGAAATTTATTGAAAATTACAAATTTTTGGTGAGTTTCACTCTCACTTAACTAGTCTCCTTCTTGATTAAAGTAGGACCTACCAAAATTTGCAATTTTCAATACATTTAAACCAATGGTAGAAAAAGTATTAAAGAGTGTTAGAAAGAATATTATAAGCATTCCTCGTTGTGAAAAAATTCATAGACTTCTTTATTTCAGCAATTAATCTCACAACTTATGAAAATGCATCAATAGCAGCTTCTATTCATTCACTTAGTTCATTTGTTACCATAACGACCCCAACCCTGAATTTTTTAAACCACTTACTCAGTTATTTATTCCAGAAATCTGTGTTAGAAACCAAAATTTTCAGAACTGACCATTCAGTAAGAATACAAAATAACTATGGAGGCATCAATTAAATTTTTGGGGCAGTTCGATTGCCAAAATCAAATATTCAAGGATCCATTTGCCAATAGGGGAGGTTCTGTTCATTTTATCTTATCAATGAAGAAAACACAAATTGCTTTTAATTAGCCATCTTTTGTTGCAATTATTCTTAAAAATATTTTTAAACATTTTATACCAAGATGAGAACATAAGACCAACAGAAAGGAGTACATATTTTTAATAGTAATTGAAGCTAAAAATGCTTGTCAACTAGACATTGCTCAGCATGATTTATCCCATATTGATTACCTCCTCACACTATCCTACAAACTATGGAGACATGTAGGGAGTAAAAGTAGTAATTCTTTTTATAAATTCTCCAATTGTTCTTTCTTTAATATAGTTCTAAATTTATACAAACACATGCCAGTTAGTATGTTCTTTTTTTTATGGAAGAAGTAGCATCTTGCCTTGCAATTTGGGAATCTTGAATGACAGTCTGCACTGTCATAATGAGAAGTTGAGAACAGATTCAAAATATTCAGGCGTTGTAACAGAAAGCTGAGGAAATAACAACTTTAGAAAGAATACATAATTTTTACTATAAGACAACACACAAAGCATCAGTAATTGGCAAGAAAAAGTTCCCTTAACAGACACTACAGAGTACAAAAGTTGTATTTTCAATAGATGCCATGGAGTTGGAGAATATTTTAAACTTGAAATAACAGTTTCTATTGTATATTTTGACTCCACAAACTACGCATGATCATGTAGAGCAAATAAGGAGTATGATTGTATATTTGTATGATTACATTTCAAAGCTTACAAAAAACCTAATAACTAAATACCCTTTCTCATAGCAAAATATAATAAAACACCAAAGACTTTACTGGCTATACTCCAAGAACACCAAAATGCCCTTTCATAAACATCAACTCACTACCCTTACCACCATATGTTGTTACTAAAACCACTTAACGTCAATGTAATCAAAATATCCACTGTACATTCAGAAATGATAGCTACACCTTTCTGTTTATGGAGGATCAAATGTACACAGTGTAACCCTCCCTAAGCAAAGAGATTATTTCCTGCAATTAGAACTCATAAGGAAGCAACCCTATCATTGTGACAAGGGTTACCCTCTAATTTAAATACTCAACAAAAATTAAAAACATTGTACACTTCAGTGAAACTAAAAAGTACTATCTGTGCCAAACCCCATCATATGACAACACTTCCTAATCAATTACTACTCTTTTAGGTAACACAGCATCTAGACTATCCAACAGTCCTTATAACCAGACCATAATAAAATCCAAGTGAACACCACAGTTACTACCAAAAAAATAGGCAATTAATGCGGTCCAGGGCACCTCTTCACTCACATCCCATAATGAACTGATAGCTGATAACCCCAAGTTACCATTAGAAGTCAACACAAGTTACCATTAGATGTTCAACACAGGAGTCCAACACCCCAATGTCATATAGGGATAACCTAGCATCTTCCTACAATAACTGACACTTGTATTTCATAGCTGTATGAACATTGCTTGTGCACAAGATTAATTTGAAGTTCAGCCTGCAAACTAATCTCTCAATTTTGTAATGAGATTAACAGTTTAGATAGTTAATCCATTAAAAAAGAAAACCACTCATAAATAATCCTCCTAAAATGTAGGCCTTGTCATTTAAAAAAAAGAAAAAGACCTGTAAACTATCAATTCAATGAAGTTATAAGAAGCAAACAAGAGTAACCCATCACATGAGACAAGCATTATAGCAATCAACTTCTTTATTCTGCAAATCATGTCTTGATAAATTTTTCTCATTACTTTCAAATTTCTATAGTTTCTATGAATTCAACTACTTTATCTATGATAGAAGTCATAGAACAAAATGGAATAATTCTACCTAGCATAACCTTATAAGGAATATGCACTAAGCCACTACCCACTAAGTCAACTAATCTAGGAAGGTTGTAATACAGTTGGTGGATGAACAAAATATATAGGATTCTTTTTCTAAGTGAGAATCCCTATGCGCAGCATATTATCTGCAGCCTAAACCATAATATTTTAATGAGAATTGCATTTTCAATAATCAAATGTTAAATTTCATGTGCAAACTAGGTGAATCCCTGGCCCCCACACTATAAATCTTACATTAATTCCGACTGCAAAAGATGGTCTAAATGACCACATATAGGCATTGTAAAGACGACAAATTGTCAAAGCAATAACACACCATGGATCTTTCACCAAATACTATGTTCATGCATTCTAGAAACCTACCAGTAAAATTAAAATCAACTATGAGTAGGCCGTGAAACTGATAGGCTATTGAAGGTTTGTTTCAGAAAAAAAAAAAAGTTATAATTTATGCATGAAATGAAACAGTTATGTTTTCAAATGTGACAGTTATTGTATGCGTGTTCAATTGTTTCTGCAGTGTTGAAGGAGGAAACTCCTTGTTTGGGTAGTGCCCTGCGTTAGCAATTCTGTACTTTAGATTCTAATTTAATTCCAGAGTTGTTATCAATACAATTGTGCTATTTGTCGTGCAATCTCTTGAGTCTAACAGAAACATTCAAAACACCATAAGAAAGTCCAGTTTACCAACATTCTCCATCAATTTTCAAAGTAAGCTTCCTAGAAATCAAGGTTAAAGGTCATTTTATGAATTATAAGTGAGTATCTTAACAACAATTTAAGAAACCGCAAAAATATATTTTACAACTGCTCCTCGTAAAAGTCATATTGACCCCAAATGTCAGATTACCTTCATTCTAGTTTATTGACTTAGGCAAATCTGTTATGTCTGCACCAAATTTCATCACCCTAAGTGAAAAATAAGCCCCAACAGGTAAAGTTTCGTTTTTTCTTTCTTGAGTGATTGAGAAATTATATCTATGATAGCAAAAGAAAAAGTAGAAACTGATGAAAACTACTGAATTTATCAAACCTGGAAATGTGAACTGCTCAAACAACGACTTATTTGGCAGAACAATGGTACCATACATCGTTGAAACTCTGCAGGTTGAGTTACTTCTAAGACTTCTTCCAGCTCACCTAGAAACATAACCTCCTTGGAACTGTTTGTAATGGGCCAATATTTTAGTAATCCCTGGATAACAGTATCAGCAAGCTTGCAGTCTTTTTCCACGAATTGTGTGATGCAGTAAGATAACTGCTGGTGGTACATTGGTAGGCATTTCGGTTTATGAAGAGGAATGAGCACTCTTACAAGAAATAATTTGTGTTCTTCTTTCAGTGGCAAAGCAAATCCATTGATTATACTCCCCAAAATTTCTAAAAGTTCTGCAATCCCATTGTGTTTCTCAGTTTCAAAAATGAATCGATAGAATATATTATTGATTGCTTTCCTAATGAAAGGTCGGTGCACCATAAATTTACCATATACACGATGAAGAACTGTCTTCAAGTAATCCCGCTCCCTGGGATCCTCTGAATCAAAAAGGTCTAATAGTCTGAGAACAAATGAATGATCAACATATCTTTTTGCTAATTTAGCATCAGTCTCAGGCGATGCGACAAACCTTAGAAGGAATTCATACACAATTTGCAAGTGAGGCCATGCAGGGTCCATTGAAGGTTCTTCATCTTCCACATCAAAGGCTTCTAGAACTTTGTTTTCCCGGGAAGGGGAGGTCCACGTCCGAAACAAATTTACAGATGTCATTTTCACAATTTCTTGCATCATTATTTCCGTAAACTTGCTATTAGCAGAAGAAACATAATCCACAAGTTCAACTAATGTTTGTCGCTTAATGTCCTTCTCTTTGAGGTTCTTTGTAGGGTCAGTGAAGTCAAATACAACACAACACATTTGCAGCTTTCTTATAAACAAACTCTGTTTCTCTGAATTTGGAACATCTCTAAAACTTGGCAAGGCTTCATAAGAGGAAGCTGCCAAACTCCCATTAAGCTTTGAATTCACAGCATGGGGAAACTTGTCACCATGAATTAGTCCAGGACTTGAATTAGAATTAAGGCCTGAAAGAGGCAAAGCAGTTGAATTTCCATAATGGTAACCTGCTAAATCGCTGCTTCTTGAACTGGTAGAAGCAGTTGAAGGGGATGTTAATGCTCCCCCTCCTGCACGATTTTCCACTGACTTGGAGGGTTTCCGGGGAAGCCTATTTAATATCTGTTTGATCATGACTTAAAATCAGTTCAACAAAAAAGTCCTTGTCATGCACTTCAGAGCACACTACTTGATGAAACTCTTTCAAATCAAACAAAGCAACAATCTCCAGTGACAAGCTATCTGAAGTGCATTAAGTTGAACTCAGGCAAAAATTGAACTCAGCCAAGAGAAACAATAACCCTATAACTTCACTTCCATTCTTGCCATCAAAAAACATTGATCTTTCCCAAACTTATGAACAAGCCATTCCAATTGGGGGAAGCCACAAGCAGAAGCACCCATCCTGCTTCAATTGAGGAAAAATCTGGAATACAAACACATCCCAAGCTCAAAACTACACCAAAATTCCCAATAAAACAAAATGCACAATATTTCCCTCTTACAACATACAAAAAGAAAAGCACCTTAAAGCATGTACAGAGAATCTTTAAAACATGAAAGAAACTAGCAGAAAAAAGTCCAAAAATTATTAATTGATACAAAATAAAATTATAAAACTGTCTGAAATATAAGAAGCTGGCAACTTTGACCTCACTTTTCAACAACTATAATAGTATAATAAAGAGTTACCTTCTCCTCCTCCTTATATGAGAATTTCAGTTGCAAATATAGTTGGATCAGACAGAAACAGAATCTGGGTCTGATCCAAAAGACCCATATAACTTCATCAGCAACAGTGCCCTTCAAAGTTTCGATGAAACACCAGCATGAAACAAACATGTTACATTAGCAATCTGATTTTTTTGAGAAAAGAAAAAATGGGGTGTTGCAGAGGAAGAGAGAGAAAAATCTCAAACATGAAAAAGTAGAAAAAAGAAAAAGCAAAAGAAAGAGGAAAAAGCAAAAGAATTTTTAGGAATGAAGGAGAAGGATGGTATTGCATACCGAAAGAGGAAACTAAGGCACTAAATCTTCGATGGAAAAGAGAGAGAGAATGACTTGCTGGAAGAATGAAGTGGAAAAGGCAATGCAATCTCTGTGAAGTTGTAGCTGTTATTGAGGTTTAGTTGGGAAAAATAAAAGGAAACGAGAAACTGTTAATGATGTTGTTGATATTGTTTCTGACATTTCCTTTTTCCTTCTCTTGTTTTTTTAAACTTTCCTTGTACAGATTCTGCCTCGAAACATTTCTTTCTTACTTAAGATTTATGCAAATATTAAATTATTTTGATTTTTTAAATAAGATATGAATAAATAATATACATTTGCATTATAAAAGACTTTATATTCACATCTAACAAACTATACAGTAAATTTGATTATTTTTATAAAAATATTATTTGTATAATAAATTTTAAAATATATAAAAATACAATAAATAAATTGATAAAAAAATAAAAACACAAAATACTGGTGTATGAATTATTATATATGAATAACTCAACTCTTATAATAATTATTTTAAAAATTATAATAAAAAGAATTTCCAATTAATAATGTGTAAATTTTTACATTAATAATTGTGTCTATTAAATTCATGAGATATTCGCTAATATATTTTCATTTAATTTTTTAAAAAGGATGTATTATTAAATTATAATTTTTATTTTTTAAAATATAAAATAAATGTAACTTGTACTTACTAGTTTTTAAAAAGGTATATCGATAAGTTATGACTTTAATTTTTATTAAAATGTATTGAAAGATAGAACTTATTAAAAATAAATAAATGTAAGTGGATGTAAGTTAATAATTTCAAGAATATTTATTTTCAAAAGTTTGCCGCGTGTATTATTATAAAACTTAAACTGCCAGTTATCTGTAACATACTTGGAATTTAGAAAGCTCTACTGTACAATAATAAAATTTACTCTAAACACTAAACTCTAAAAATATATTTATTTTTGGTTCACCTAAAAAGTTTGAAATATATTTATGGTTCACATAAAACAAAAACATATTAAGATATGTTTGATTGATTGTATTTCGTTTTTCACTTTTTTAAAACTATTTCATAAAAAATGAATTTTAGAGAGAATTAGAGAAAAAGATATAGAAGTGTAAGAAAGAATATAAGTAATAAAAAAAATTAAATAAATTTAAATTTTCTTTATACAAATTTCAAAAAGAAGAAAGAAACAAACCCTTATTTTCTTTATGAAAGAAAAAGTATCATATTTGAATGAACGAAAAATAATATTATAACATAATATATTTTATAAAAATATTAAAGCAGAAAGTAAATATATATATATATAATATCTTAAAATATAAAAAAAAATAATACTTTTCGTTTAAAGTATTAATTTTTAAAATTTATTAATAAAAAATGTGGTATGAAATTTTAAAATTTATTAAAAGTAGAAAATAAGGAGCTTATTCTTTTAGGTGCAAGTGAACTTTGTGTTTTAAATAGAATCAGTGAGTTGGATTAGTTAGACCTCACTTTACGACATATTAAAAAAACCAGAGTGTAAACTGAAGTAGTGCCAGTATTTTAAACGATGTTACTGGTATTAATTTTTATTTATTTTATTAATAAACCAACATCTAACACTTTTATTGATTTAAATTTATTAAAATTATAAAATTATAAGTAAGTGTATTGAAAAAAGAAAAATTACGTAAATTTGTAATTTTAATAAATTTTAATTAATAATAAAAATATATTGAAAAGTGTCTTATTAGCATTATTTAAATTAAAACAGTCTCTCAAAATATTTCATAGTTTCAAATTTACCTTAAATTTTTATAATCCCTCTTGTATTAATTAATTAAAATTACCTATGTTATGGTTAGTTCAACTAGAACTAGAGTAATATTGTTTAAGCAAAATTTTTGGATTTAATATTTGTAAATAAAAAAACGTGAATTGCAATAGAAATTTAATAAAATAGTAAGTGAGGTTTTATAACAAAGATTATCTATCAATAAAATTGATGGATACCAATGAAAGTTAGGTCTAGTGAAAGAAGATAATATCCTGTAATATAGTAAATCAAGGTTGACATCTTTATCAGCAGATATGTTTACATTTAATGTCCACTATGTATCAAACAAAATTGTTGTCGAAAAAGAATAAATATGAAAACAAAAAACAAAATATGTGAACATTTTGTATTTGTAACAGGGTAAAAGAATAATTGAAATTAAAAGGAGATGACGTGACCCTTTCTTTGGATTCGATAGCAGCCTTTTGCTGGGTCCTTCACGGACTCACCCCTCGTGGGTGCGTGTGACTCTGTCACAAATCACACTATTGTAGTTTTAGCTGGACACAGTTCACTTCAAGTGATTGGCGTGAATCATTTCCAAAAAATTAAACATCATACATGCATGTATATCATCGCGATAATGACAAATAATTTGATCAACCTCATAACACTAACAACAGACAAAACTTGAACTTACTGAAGGTGGGTGGAACGAGGAGTAAATCTTCATGAATCATCAATTACACACTTGAAATCTAATAATCAATTATTACAATGCATTACTTTCCAGGAAAATGTATAAAATTTATATTTATATTTATATTTCTTGCTAATAGTATTTTATTTTTAGAAAAAAAATATAATTGTGACTATTCATGATAACGAAACTCATGTTACTTTGAGAAATATTTCAACATCAAGAGGCTGAACTTGAATTTTAGCTTAACCTGGGGGATTGTTTGGATGGGTGTTTACCCACCAGAATCACATGTTCACACGCTTAAATGGGAAGGCCATAAAAAAAATAAGAACCCGATATTTGGTTGTGCCTTTTTCTTCTCTGAAACTCTGTTTTCTTAGACGTGACTTTTCTAAAGCGATAAATATTTTAAAAAGAATACAATAGTCTCAATTATTAATAAAAAGTAATGAACACTTCATCCACATCCGTAATAAATATAAATATGTTAAAATATTAATTATTTATTATTTCATCAATAAATAAAATAATTTATTTTATTATTATTCATTGGAAACACCTAATTTTGTCATACTTATTTTTACTCCAAATATCTAATACGAGAAGTAAATATGATTAAATTGATAAAGATGAAAAAAATGATAAATAATAATGAGAAGTTCATTGGGTGTTCAAAGAAGGGGAGGACCTCGTTACCTCGGTCCAGTTGTCCCCTTGTTGTGCATCCAATGGAGAAGGCCAGAATGCCTTGACTTAGTTCTCCTTGTTGTGCGTTCAAGGGAGAAGGTCTGGTTCTCCCTGGCGTGCGTCCAAAGCAAAAGGCCTGCAAGCCTCGACCTAATTCTCCCTAGCCATGCATCTAAAGAAGGTCCATAGACTTGTTTGGCCCAATTCCCTTTCCTATCATGTATCCAAAGGAGCGGTGACTTGGATTTTGCTTTACGACTCTTGACCTACTCTTCATCGACAATCCAATCAATCACCAAGGAGAAAAGAACAAGTGGAACGTGTGTCCAAAGAAGTAGAAGATCTGCTTTACGACTCTACTACACTTGCACAGCTCTAAAACATGATAAATGCATTGAAAAGAAGATTAGTGCTACTCTAAAATGCGACAATGCATCTAAAGGGATGCATTTTCCCTTTTCTCCTTCTTCTTTATGATAATGCATAGTTTATACCCCTATAAGGTCTTTAGATGGGTAGAATAGATTATAAATTGTAGTTAAGAATCATGTATTGGCTAAAATTTAGATTTTCAAGGTTAAACTAAGGAAAATACAAATCTAGGCTAAATTACTAATTTTAGCTAACAAAAGATAGAAGTCTTGTTTTGTAGGTCAAATGAGAGCCTAGACAAAGTCAAATTCCACGAGGAAGACATCTCGGCCAAGACGAAACCCTCCAAGCCAACTCCGTCCTAGTTAGAAGAAGTCATCCCAACTAAGGCCGGATGCAGCCCAGTCAGATGAAACCGACCCCAAATCAAATCAGATGAGGACGAAAGCATCTCGACCAAACAGAGCTGACTCCACAATGCCAACTCTATCATCAAGCAGTCGGATGTCGATTCCGCATGCTGACTCCTGTAGAGTCAACTCCGTAGAACTGACTTCGTGTCTGAGTCCTATCTGGATGCCGACTTCAAAGTAGAAGTCGACTCTAGTTCGAATACCGACTTCATACCGGATGTCGATTACAGATCGGATACCGATTTCAAACCGGAAGCCGACCGCAAATCAAATGCCAACTCCCATCCAGAACCAGATCCATTTCGGCATCAGAAGACCGACTCCACTTCGGTAGACTCAAGCACGTGCATAAAATGTAATTTAGCACGTGGTAGTTAGGAAATACTATTAGAGAAGTTATTTCAGTTAATTATGTTATAGTCAAGTGGTTAAATTTGTTGTTTCAGTTATTTCAATTATAGAATTAGTTAGATGATACATGAATAAATAGGGATGCATAGCTAAGTTCTAAGGTTAGTGTAGATTATCGGTAAACACACTTTATACGCTCGTATACATCTCCATTTTCGTTCCCAACATATTTATTCAACGAATCTTCAGTGACGTTTATTCAACGTAGGGCAAAGTTCGAGCTGAGCAGAGTTGCCAGAGGGGACTAACCAGGAATCTGGCACACTCTAGAGGGTACGACCTCTCATGTTCGATGTTCTCCTTTGGTTGAACACTGCAGCTATCACTAGTGATTGTCGTGGGAAGGTAAGACAATCCTTTTCCATTGAATCCACTCCTTGTATCGGTATTTTGGCTAATTAATGAATGAATATGTTTCTTTTACTTGTATATTTGTAATTCCTATAGTTCAATATGTTCTTGATTTTGTTATGATTGTGCATGATAAGAATAGACCACTCTAAGATTAAGGTATGGCTGGAACCTACCTAAGCAATATTCTAGGTAATCATTAGATACCTATGTCAACCACAAGCTTACTCCCTACTAACTCGAGGCCGCAATTGCGTAAGCCCTCAGTCGGTAACAGACGAACATTAGGCGCTCGCCTTAGGAAATAGGTTGGTGAGGAAATACTTGCATGCTAGGAATCTGAAATAGAACCATTGTATTGATCCCATTGTATCCGATATGTTAAATATACGTTCATTAGATTTAGTGTGCATTTACTTTCTTAGGTAGACAATTTAAATATACGTTAGGTAGATATAATTTGCCTTTACTTTGCTAGATAGCCATTTAAATTCCTACCCTTTAATTTCCTGTCAAAAACCCCCTATTTACATTACTCGCTGAGTCAGTCCACATGCTACCTTCCCGGTTTAGCAACCTTTTCAGCCTTGTACACTAGAGAATCTAAGAATCACGTGTCCTTGAGAAGAATGACCTAGGTTAACCCTATGCTACCCATACATAGGAAATCTAGTTATTTTGATAGGAGAAATACACTACTCTAATCCACATGACCATGCTTTGTTTTCTACAAGGGCTTACTATAAGTGGCCAATTTGCAAGGAAAAGCAAACAAGTTGGATTAAACATCAATTTATGGATGCCTATAAATGCAAGACGTGAATCAGGCTCACGAAGGGGGTTGAAAAGAAAGAAGGGCAGAAACTAAAAAAAAAACCTAGAAAATAGAGTACAATTAGAAGCCAAGAAAATAGAGCTACAAAGAAACTAGGAAGCAAACTTATGAGTATTAAGAAGGAAATAATCAAAGGAGGAGAAAGATCACCTTTCTCAAGAGAAAGGAGGGGCTCATGAAATTGTAGTTGAAACTCAATGAATAGAGCCATCCATGAATAAACTACATAAAACATAAGTTGGTACCATTGATTCCTTAAATTTGAAATTCATTTATCTATACAATTCAAATTTGCCTTGCATAAAAACTAGAATCCTTAGGCGTCCTCATAATATAAGCATCTTTGGACGTAAAGTCTTACTTTGGATGCACAGACTCTTCGAACGTTCATATGGGCAGTCTCCTTCCATTTTCACGTATTTATATAGTGTTACAAAGCCTTACTTTGGACGCATAGACTCTTTGGATGCCCATCTGGGCAGTCATCTCCATTTCCATTTTATTTACTTACTATTGCAGCCTTACTTTGGACACAAGCTCTTTGGAGGCTCATCTAGGTCGTCTCCTCCATTTCAATTTTATTTACTTATTGTTACAACTTTGCTTTGGACGCACACACTCTTTGGATGGCCATGTGACAATTCCCTCCATTTCCATTTTATTTATTTACTATTACAACCTTGCTTTGGACGCACCGACTCTTTGAAAGCTCATCTTGGTAGTCCATTCCATTTCCATTTATATACTTAGAGTTGCAGCTTTGCTTTGGACACATAGACTCTTTGGACACCTATTTGGGCAATCCCTTCCATTTCCATTTTATTTACTTAGTGTTGCAGCCTTGTTTTGGATGCATAGGCTCTTTTGACACCTATTCAGGTAGTCCTCCCATTTCCATTTATTTACTTAGTGTTGCAGTCTTGCTTTGGATGCATAGGCTCTTTAGACTATGAGTAGTCCCTCTCCATCCTAGTTTATGCTTGTTAGGCTCGTCCATACCCTTTGGATGCAGAGTCTTGCTTTGGACACATAGCCTTCTTTAGATGCTAAAGTGTCTTTGGACGTAGAGGTCCATTGGATGCCCATTTGGGAAATCCCTTTCCATTCTACTTTATGCTTGTTAGGCTCATCCATACCCTTTGGACGCATAACCTGCTTTGGATGCTAAAGTGTCTCACAATCTTTTCTTTGAACGTAGCCCTCCTTTAGACATATCCCCTTTGGATGCACATCTCATTTGGACGCAATCCGCTTTGGACGCTCTCTATGGACGTGCTCCAAATGATCACTTTATAATTTTCATTTCTTATGCATGTATGTGATGATCATTCTAGATACATTTCTTGTTTGGTCATCATACATCTCCTTAAAAGTTTATTTTAAATAAGAAGGTATCAATAACCATTTTAGATGCACTTCTTGTCTGGTTATTAAAGAATAAATCTTTGGTGATTACCTATTTGTGATTGCTTACCATGCTTTACCATTTTTAATTTGTTTTCTTTCTTTTCTTTTTATTGAGTTATTCTATTTTTATATCTCTCATTTTCTTCCTTTTCCTCTTTAATAAGTTTTAATCGGCATACATTTAGATTCTTGGAATTTGTAGCCTTAGGGATACGATAAACTCATGCTTTCTTTTTACATTTATCTTCATAGAAAAATCCATTTAAAAAAGTAAAAACAGTTAAAAATAATAATATAATTTTAGATTAGTTAAAGTGTATATAAGATTAGTAGATTAGTAAAATGAAAAATATTGAGCAAGCATGATTCCAAAAAATTTAATTTCCTTGTCATTTTTATTCAAATATTGTTGTTAATTATAATAAAAAAAAACAAGTAGTTTGATTTATGCAAAATTTATAATATTGATTGAGCAGTAAATATTACTTTTAATATTATTTGAATCATAAGAAATTTAATAACCAATTGTTATCATAAATTTTGTGTGATTAGATTAAGATGTAAGTTTTCTGAAAAATAAAAAATAAAAATAAAACTTATTTGAATATGTCATAACTGATAATGTTAATTAAATAGCATATATTAACTTTAACATTATTTGGATTGTAAGGATTTAGTGACTAGTCATTTGTTAGCTTAAACATTTGTATAAGGGGTAAATTTTTTTAAAATAAAAAAAGAAAAAAATCAACTATATATACCAAATCTTATACGGGAGCATTTTTAGAAAAAAAAAATAGAAAACTAGAAGAAAAAAAAGATAAAAGAACAATAATAATTTCCTTTTAGTCGTTGGTTAGTACCTTAAAAAATATGAGAAAGTGGATTGAATTAGTGAACATGCATGTTTCAGTTACTAAAGGATATGGAGATAACGTTTTACAAATATGGATAAGTCCTTTGAAGTATAATCCTTTAAAAAAATATATAAAAAAAAAAACAATAGGAGGAGCAAAAGAAAGACCAATCCTTCTCTCTCTATTGTTGTATAGTGCATACCGAGCACGATTTTTATTTTTATTTTTTTGAAATCGCCTATAATCTCTAATTGCCACATATCCTTGCTAGCCAACACATAAATCACACCACGCCACCACCTGTTGTTTAGTCGCTTCGCTGCCATGCTATTGCTACCGGTTTCAGACAAAGTCGATGTCGCTGGGCTTCGCACTTCATCATCTGCCATCCTCGTTTCTCCCAAAGCTTGTGCCTCTATTCCTTTCATTTTGCTTTGTGCATCCAAGTCCATTATCTGGTTTGCTCCTGTTATGTTCTTTCTTTCCTTACTTTTTTTGTTTATTCTTTAATAGATATCAAATCGTACCCGTGCAGGTGTTTATAGGTGATAGGCATAATGAACTTTTTCTTTGTATTAACATTAAAATATTAAAATGGTGATGATCTAGGTTGCAGAGAACATGTAAGTTTGTTTCGACATATTTAATAAGCCTTTTCATTTTGTTTTGTTTCACAAGTTTGAGATACCTAATAATGAAAAGAATTTGGAGCTTAGCATTTTCCAAAAACCATAAATTTGAGATTTTGCATTGATTAGTTAGTTTGTAGGTTATTTATGATACTTGTAGTTGTATATAAAAATGATCATTTTAATCTATCAAAAATTTGTGATATTGATTAAGTAACAAGAGCTATCTTCAATGTTTTTGAATTACATGAGTTTGTATAGGTCGGCCTGGATGACCGGGTATAAGCACACGCAAGCCCATACGTCAGGGGAGCCTGAAACATGTTGTTTTGTCTCTGACTTGTCCTTGGTCTATTTTATCATTTTGTCCAGTGCATCAAGAAGTTAGGGGACAGAGCCTAATAAAAGAGAGAGAATGGCTTTGTATATATATATGTCTCTGTAAGGGCACGTAAAAGGACACATTGTTGATTCTGTAACCCTATTGCACACCAGAACATTGGCTCTCACCGTGCTAAGAGCAACACCAAACGATGGAGGAAGAAAGAAGACCATAAGCAACTATGTCGATAACACGGAACTAAGTAGTGTCCAATTCTGGAAGCGACGAGGGAGCATTGCAGTGTTTGATGCGGGCTGTAGCAAGCTTGCAGGAAAGAAGTGAAGAGTAGGCGCGCATGACGGAGGAGGCCAAGAAGAGACAGGAAGAGGTTGAAAGGTGTCACAAAGAAGAGCTAAAGTGTGCTGTAGAGTGGGAGGCCAACTTGAGGGAGCAGTTGGAGTTGCTTTGAGGTACAGAGGGACATTCTGACCCACTTCCACCCCAGGTGACGTGGAGCCTGCCATTTAGTGAGCAAATCAAGAATACCCTATCCCATCCAAGTTCATGGAGCTGGTGATCGATTCATTTGATGGTTCGCAAGACCCGCATGCACACTTGCAAGCTTTCCAAACCCAGGTCTACATTAATGGGGCAAACAATCTTCTAAGTTGCAAGCTGTTCTTGGGTACGTTGAGAGGGGTGGCGATGAGATCGTTCTTAGGCCTACCACCACTCTTTGTAACATCATTTGCAGACCTGGCAACCACCTTTGAATCTCGGTTCGCAGTTAACAAGACAAAACATCTAGAAGTAGCATATTTGTTTGACATAAAATAATCGAAGATAGAGACATTGAAGCAGTATTTAGTGTAGTTTAACATAGTTATAGTCCAAGTTGATGACCCAGACCAAAAGTTCTTTGTCAAGGCATTTCAGAAAGGACTTCAAGCTAGTCCTTTTAGCGACTCTTTAGCCCTTTCTCGACTAGCTAGCATGACCAAGATCATAGTGCAAGCAAAAAAGCATGTGGAGGTCGAGGATTTGCAGGTTGAGAAGGTGATATTGGTTGTTGAAAAAAAGAATGCCCACGGTTTCCAAACTAATCACCAGTACATCCAGTGGGAGTTAGTTGACACGAGACACGAGTGGAAAATTTTACTTCACTCAAGACATCAAGAGCGCACATTTTGAAAGAAGTTTGTCATCTCCAATATTTCGACATTCCACCCCCAATATAGTGTCGGCTTGGTCCCTCTCAAGACAAATGGTGCAAATTTCACAAGACTCGCGGCCATTCGACGGAAGAGTGTAGACTATTAAAGAGTTAGATTGAGAAGTTGATACAAGATGGTTAGTTGGGTCGTTTTGTTAGGAGAATAGAAGATGAGAAGCGAACTATGGATGATCATAGTAGGAGAAATAGAGTCGGATTGTCTGGTCGAAACCGTGACCAGGTGCAAGACCGATCCAAAAATCGCAAGGGGAGTCAACCCAAAGCCACGGGTCGGACCCCCCTCATTAGGGAACGATTGCAACAATAGCTGGAGGAGGTTCAATGGTGGAAATGTCATCGATGGCACGAGGAAGGTACTCCTAGTCGGTGTTGGCCATCCAAGAAAAACCAACCAAGAGGCAAGACCCACAAATCACGTTTTTCGACAAAGACTACAAGGGTACAATAACGCATTTTGACGACCCCATGGTCATCTTAGTAGTGATAGTAGACTATAAGGTAGAGAGAGTTTTAGTTGATCAAGATAACTCGGCTAATGTCCTGTTTTGGCCAGCTTTACAGAAGATGGGTTTTTCAGAGTCAAATTTGGAGGCATGTTAGGGAACACTAATCGAATTTGTAGAGGAACAAGTCGAGATTTGAGTCATAATTAATTTGGAAACGATGGTAGGGACGGGCTCCACAACGAAGGTAGAAAAAATAAGATTCACGATGGTCAACACACCGACATGTTATAATGTTATATTGGGTAGACCTACTTTGAACCAACTCAGGGCGATAATTCAATAGTACACTTATATATGAAATACCTAGTCAGCCAATTAGTAGGAGTGATACATGTAGACCAAAGAGTGGCCAAAAAATGTTATGATGAGAGTATGCGAGTAACGAACGGCCGTCGTAGGGTGTGTATCGGGCCGAAGGAAGCAGGGGTACACCTCTTAGAGATGGACCCTCAGTTTGATCAAGAGGATGTGCGCCCACGTCCAGGAAAGGATTTGAAAGAGGTCCAAGTAGGCCCAGAACCTCATAAGAAGACAAAGATTGGAGCATTTTTGGAATCACAGATAGAGGGGGCTCTGGTACGGGTACTTAGTGAGAATTAGGACGTGTTCACATGGTCCCCGGCTGACATGCCTAACATCGATCTGGATTTCTTGTGCCATAGTTTATCCATAGCCCCAAGAGTCCATCTTGTTAGTCAAAAGAAAAGGCGGTTGGGAGAGGAGAAGAAGAAGCGATTAAGGTTGAGATAGCTAGGCTACTGTAGGCAGGATTCATTCGAGAAGTCAAGTACCCTAGTTGGCTTTCCAATGTAGTGATGGTCAATAAGCCTAGTGGCAAGTGGAGAATGTGCACAGACTATACAGATATGAATAAGGCATGTCCGAAGGACCTGTACCCCTTACCTAGCATTGATGCCCTAGTGGATGGGGCGTTAGGCGATGACCTTCTCAGCTTCATCGACGCATACTCGAGCTACAATCAAATACAAATGCACCCCTACGATGAATCCAAGATTGTGTTCATGACGGAGGAAGGTAACTTTTGTTATAAAGTTATGCCTTTTGGTCTAAAAAATGCAGGGGCCACTTATCAGAGGCTGATGGACCGCATCTTCAAGGACCATATTGGTAATCAGCTTAAGGTATATGTGGACGATATGGTGGTAAAGTTGGAGACGGAAGGAGGACATGTCGACAGTTTGTCGTCTATATTTGGAGTGTTGAGAAAACACCAATTGAAGCTAAATCCAGAGAAATGCCCATTCAGTGTTAAAGCTGGCAAATTTTTAGGCTTCATGCTTATTCGAAGAGGCATATAAGTAAATCCTGAAAAGTGTAACGCGGTCATTAATGTGAGGAGCCCCAGAACGCCTACAAATGGTAGAGTGATTCAAGTGGATAGATGACTATGAAGCAGCTTTCTAGGAGTTGAAGGTTATGTTAGAAACTCTTCCTATTTTGACCCAACTAGTTGTAGGTAAGCCAATTTATGTGTACATATATGTGTCTGATACTATAATAAGCTCGGTTTTTCATCCAAGAGGGGAGGGTGAGCAAAGACTCGTTTATTACATCAACAAAGCTCTACAAGGAGCAAAGTAGTGGTATCAAAAAATCGAGAAGATCGCCTTAACTATCATCAATATTGTAAGAAGGCTAAGACCGTACTTTCAAAGTCACCCAGTGGTGTATAGAATGGACTTGCCAATTCGGCAAATCTTGCGAAAGCTAGACTTAGTAGGAAGAATGACAGGGTGGGCGGTCGAATTATTTGAGTTTGACGTAACTTATAAAAGAAAGGGACATATGAAGGTGCAGGTGTGGGCTGACTTCATTAATGAGCTCTCTCCCAATTCTAGAGACGAAGAGCTTTCCAGGAATAATGGGGAGTGGACGTTGTTGGTAGATGATTCCTCTAACAAAAAAGGCAACAGAGCAGGAATTATCATAGAGGGATCAGGTAGGGTGGTAATAGAGCAATTTGTACATTTTAGCTTTAAGGCGAGCAACAACTAGGTAGAGTATGAAGCCCTCTTGGCTGGGATTAGATTGGAAAAGGAGTTAGGGGCGGCGAGGTCGATGATAAAGAGCAACTTGCAATTGGTAACAAGACAAGTCAATGGCGAATACCAACTAAGGGACCTTCAGCTAATTCAATATTTAGATACAGTCAAGGAGCAAGCTAGGATGTTGGAAAAGTTTACCCTAATGCACGTCCCTCGAGAGAAGAAAGAAAGGGTGGACTTGCTGGCAAAGCTAACAAGTACACAAAGGGGAGGGCTTAACAAAATCGTCATTCAAGATGTGCTAAGACAACCTACGATATAAGAGCCAGTCGTATCAAGCAATGATTGACAGTCATCATGGCGCAACCCAGTAATTAATTATCTCTACATAGACAATGCGCCAGATGATCCGCAAGAGGCTAAGAGAATCAAAAGGGAGGCGGCTAAATACGTCTTAGTCGCAGGCCAACTCTACAAGCGAGGTTTCTCTTTTCCTCCATTGTGGTGTTTGGGGGAGTCGAAGGTAGAAAGAGCTCTTAAAGAGATCCACGAGGGGGTGTGTGGAAGCCACATTGGAGGAAGAGCCTTAGCTAGCAAAATTGAACGTGTGGGATTCTACTAGCCGACTCTTAAGAAGGATAGCATGGCATTCGTCAAAAAGTATGACAAATGTCAATGATATGCTGACTGACACTAGGCACCACCGAAGAAACTCTATTCTATAACATCCCCATGGCCTTTCTACATGTGGGGGGTTGATATCTTAGGTATGTTCCCTTTGGTGCCAGGGTAGGTCAAGTTTCTTATGGTGGTAGTAGATTACTTCACCAAATGAATAGAAGTGGAGCCAATAGTCTCGATCTCGACTAAGAGGGTAAGGCGATTTTATTGGAAAAAGATTATATGTCAATTCAAATTACTGGCCGTGATAGTGACTGATAATGACACTTAGTTTGCAGCACGGGTCGTAACCGAATTTTGCGCACAATATGGGATTATGAAATTCTTTACCTCGGTCGAGCATCCTCAAAGCAATGAAAAGATGGAGACCATAAACAGAGTCATACTAAGAGGATTGGGCAAGCGATTTGAGGAGGCAAAAGGTTGTTGGGTAGAGGAGTTGCCACAAGTGTTATGGTCATATCACACCACACTACACTAGGCCCATTTAGAGAGGAGGTTGGGAAGTGAGCGTTTAAGTTGGAACGTCTCAATGGAAAGGCAGTGCCTTGAATGTGGAACTCAACAACCTTGAGAAACTATTACAGTTAGATATTTGAAGTAATGTATCTTGTTGAATTTAAATGATATATAATATCCTTCTTCTTGCAGATAATAATTTAGGTGTTAGTTAAACAATAAATATGCTGTGTACCAAAAAATTTAAGACCCATAAGAGGCGCCAATGACTAGAGTAAAAATCTAAGACCTATAAGAGGCGGCCAGTGCCTAGGATAAAAATCGAAGACCCATAAGAGGTGATTAGTGCCCAAGGAAAAAATCTAAGACCCATAAGAGGTAGCTAGTGCTTACGGTAAAAAATCTAAGACCCATAATAGACAGGCGATTGATGAATGCCTTGGGCACCACAAGACTCATAAATGGCAATTGGTTGATAACTGCCCTCTGGGTAAAATTCCAAAGAGATAGTTAAACTATATTTTCTTGAGTTGTCAAAGATAAAGATGAAGCAGCTACTCAAAAGGGAAATTAAAGTGTGTAGATAAGCTCTTAAGTTATGAAAATGGCTAGAGGAGTCGAACGTAGTTAAAGGAAAAGCACATTGATAAACGCTTAGTCGTTGTGGCTTTATCAAATAAAACTAGAGCTAACTATAGCATAGTGCAATCCTAGGTCATTCTTCTCAAGGACACAGTGTGCTCAATTATGACTTAATGTGGAAATGAGAATTTTATGCAAAATGCTGAGGGTACGTAGAACATCGACTCTGTCTTGGACTGAGACGACTCGGACTCGGTCTTGGACAAAGACACTAGACTCGGACTAGAGTCGGACTCGGACTAGAGTTGAACTAGAAGCGTAAATGGGGGGTTTGTGTTACTAGAATGTAAGGTATGACCGAAATGAAACTAAGTACTAAAAGTAAATGCAAACTAACTATACTATGATATTTATTGCACCAATACAGCGGTTCAACAAGCAATTGGTTTTTGGTTCTCATCTCTGGATTATGAGTCCAAACTAACCTAAGGTTCTTACGACAATCGTCGAACATTCGTTCATTGCCGACTAAGGATTTACATAATCGCCACCTCATCAGTTGACAGGGAGTATGCATGTGGATGATTTTAGGTTCCCTTATTGATTACCTAATTAAGTTGTTAGATCAGTTCCAATCGGCTTAACCTAACATGCCACATTCTTACAAATGCACAATCGCGACACAAGCAAGAGTAGATTAATGACAGAATTCACAAACAAGAGATAAGGAAACACAAACGAATTGTATTGCTGAAACATAGTATGGTTACAAGGTTATATGAATTCATGGATTCTGCCTTCCACAATGATTGCCATGGAAGAACAACGATGGTTCACGAGAGATGGTTAGAGCACTAAGGATTCAGTTCACTAGAGTGCGTCAGCTATACTGAGTGATCTCCTTTAATAACCTCCGACTTCCTAAACTCTAGATCTGCACCTCCTCGATCGACAAGATGTCTTACTAAAGCACCATGCACCACCAATGGAATGGAACAAGGGAAAGAGTGTGAGGTGTGAGTGATACGCTTGATTTTTTGAATTCAACAACCCGTTCATGAGCTCTTGTGTCCCCTTTTATACATGTGCTTCTTCCTTGCTCTGCACACTTTTCCCTAACTAACATCCTAATAGAATTTACAATTCATGATTTCATCAATTATCGCCCTAATGATTACGTGTTACACACACACCTTTGGAGCTACTTGGGCCTTGAAGCTGGGCTTAGTTGGGAAGGAGCAGATCTGGCTGGGACGGTTCCTTCTGGGCTGAGATGCTTCTATTGGGTTGAGACGCTCCTGGAATTGGCCTACAAAAGAATCCAATCTTTTATTAGCTAAGATTCCTATTTTAGCACAGATTTATATTTTCCCTATTTCTAGGCCAATAATCTGAATCCTTAGCTAAGATGTGATTCTTAGTTGCCAAATAGTCTCAATAATACCCATCTTAAACCCTTGTGAGGTGTTTAAAGTATGACTTATCACATATATATATATCTAACACTATAAAATATGTTGGAATCAACACAAATAGCAAAATGCATAAACAAATTAGCAGTTGAGGTAAACATGTCCCGAGTACATTATAGGTAAGTACTATAGAAGGAAAAATACATAAAATAAACATACAACAGATAAAGCGGCTAGGGCACGAGTGAGCTTGGTGGGGTGCCAACTTCGGTCAGACGGTCGTCAACCACCTCTTTGAAGGGGCCAACCTCTGAAACATCGACCGAGGGATGGAGACAAGCAACTTGTTCCAAGGCATGAGCAAAGCCAACTTCAAATTGATCAACTATTGCAAGGCCTTGCTCGGCCAAAGAATCATCTCTTTCCTAAATAATCTTATCTTTGCTTAAATTATCCCCCTTAAGCCGCGATACATCAACTTCCACCTTCTTTAGTTGCTCTTCAAGTTTTAGCTTGTCATTTTGGAGCTGCTGCCTATCAACCTCCAAAGCCGCTTTCTCTTGTTTCAGTTGTTGAAGTTTGCTGTTTAGGAAGTCGCGGACAAGCTCCGACTCTTACTAGGCCAGCAGAAGATCTTTAGTTTGGCATGTTGTTGCTTTTAGTTGGTCTTGCAGACTTTCAATGGTCACCGACAGTTATTCAATTTATCCTAGCTTTGTGAAGCGAGGCAGCTAACTTAACATGGGAATCATGATCCTTTTGATTCTTTTCGACCAACACTTTATTGTGAGCCTCCAAATTACTAAACTTACTTTCGGCTGCTTGAGATAACATCAAGGAATACCCCATGTAGCGCTGAAGTGCTTTAAAGACATTAGATATTCCAAGGGTGCTAACCTTTCTAAGATTAGAGCTGACCGACAAGCGTTGGTCCACAACATTTACCAAAGGACGAGTGGGGGCCCAAACTGAGGGGCTCGAAGGCTGGCTAGCCAAGATCATCTCCTAGTTTTCATCCATATTGTCGACAACCGCCACTGCCTTCGTCTTCTGTCTCACTTGCTGCTCCTAATCATCGGCCACCTCTTACGGGCATTTTTTGGTTACACCACCCGAGCAAGTAGCAGCTTCAACTTGTGAGCCACCAAAAGAGTCAAGAACTACGATTAGTGGGCGAGTTGAAGTACCCTCACCAGAAACTTATGAGTTGGGTTGAGCCATGATAATCGGTTGAGCAAACATGGTCGATGCAGGTGAAAAGGTATCGGCCAGTTGAGTTGCCACCTCAGCAGGTATAGGAGAGCAAGAGGCCACTTTCTTCTTCAAAGCCTTCATATAGCCTATCAAGAAAAATCACAAATTAGAGAAATAGATCAAGACCAAAATCGCAAGGGGAGAGGGGAAGGCCAATCACCCTTCTTTATAAGCTCAACATAAGAGAGAGTAGGCAGGTGCTGGAGTTCCTTCATGAACTCCACCTCCCATTCCTCCAAATCTTCCCTCTTGACCGTAACTGATACGGCCGGTTGGCAGGTCGAGTGAAGAGGGAAGAATGGGTCGTCGAAAGAGTCCACCAGAAGGTTGGGACCAATCTCGCCAGGATTGACGCAAAAAAATCGATCCATGAATAACTTATAGCTCTTGTGGAAGGGTTTCAGTAACTTTCGTCTCGAGTTGTTGCTCAAGGAGGACCACCCGACCCTTCTTTGATCGCGGAGCAAGAAAAATCAAAAGAAAACACTTAATGAGGGTGCCCTCTACATATCCTCACTCAGAAGTTCAAAGGCTTGAACAAACAACCAACTATTTGGATGAAGTTGGGTAAGGGGAATGTTAAGGGTGCGGAAGATGGCCCGTTCAAATTGCGTAAAGGGCAATCAAATCCTCAGCTTAAGGGACAAGGTGTCATATAAATAAAAAAAGGACCATCATTTTCAGTAGGCCCTTCACAAATGAGCTCATCCAAGCTGACATGGAGATACTTGTAAAGACCAAGGCCCTCGTCGACTGATAACGTTAGCCATACCCACCAAGGAATTGGGTTGGGTATAGACTGAGAAGGATTGTTGGCTGCCCCGTCATCAAGAATGGGGGAAGTAGATGGCCCTTTAGAGGTACTCCCTACGACAAAAACCACATGAGGGTCAGACAATAGACCCAAGCCTTAAAGAAGATTTTCCCAGAAGAGAAAATCTTAGGGAAAATTCCCACACAAAAGAACAAACGTAAAGAATTTACCTCGTTTTGCCATTTGATGATATACAGGGATGCTGGAAACTAGAAAAGGAGGCGTGCAAGTAGTGAGAGCGCCGAGAAAGTTGACAAGGGTAAGAGAATAGAAAAGCTAATAGAACGTTTGAAGTACTCCCAAAGAAGTTGAAAGGGGTTAAGCCAAAAACCCCTAAAAAACTGTCATATCAATCAAAGGGGCAAGGGCGCGATGAGTTGCTAGTTGTCACATCTAATGGATTGTTGGCGAAACGACAAGTAGAATTGAGTGACAGCCAAGGGAGGAAAAAGGAAACGACATATGCACGCCATTATGATACGAGCACAAACAACAAGGCGTTCACCATTGGTAAGTGGCTAAAATAATTATCCCACAAATGAGTAGGATGAGTAGCAACTTAGTAGACTATTGTGAGACATATCTTAGTCGGTCTTAGTGGCCCTTTGGTGGGGAATCCAAGGTCGGCCGACACATCTCGCGGTTCCACAAAATATTGTCCTAGTGGCCGTATATCAAAGGATAGATTAAAGTGTATTTTCTAATGGTTGACATTTGAGGAAATATGTATTGGTTGGCCCAGATGACCAGAAGGAGGGCACTGCATCAGATGGAGACGGTCGACTTTGATTTACCAGGAGATGAAGCTTACTTCCCACGGTTGACACTTGAGGGGTTGTGTACTGGTCGGCCTGGATGACCAGGTGTAAGCACGCGCAAGCCCGTACACCCATATTTATTACCCACTCGCAAAGGTGGAAAGTAATTGATATACCAAGGGGAGCTTGAAACATGCTGTTTTGTCCGTGGCTTGTCCTGGTCCATTTTGTCATTTTGTCTAGTACATTAAGAAGTTAGGAGACAAATCCTAATAAGAGAGAGAATGACTTGTATATATATATATATATGTTTGTAAGGGCACGTAAAAGGACACGTTGCTGATTCTATGACCCTATTGCAGACTAGAACAGAGTTTATGGACGATCATTTACCATAAACGTGTATGTTGTGTTAGAGTCAAATGTAAGTATTTTTTTAAATATAAAGAAATAAAAATAAAAATAACTATATTCAATTATGCTAATAATGTTAATTGAATAACATATAATATCTTTAACATTATTTGGATAGTAAGAATTTAATGATTTATCATTTTCTAACTCGAATTTCATGAGAGGATAAATTTTTTTAGATAAGAAATTAAAAGAAAATATTTTCCATTTAAAAAAAATCTAAAAGAAATATATGTTTTTAAATTTCAACCCTTTTTCCACTTTCATAAATAAAAAGATAAAATAAAAAATATATTTTTAAGTCTTTTCTACCATAAAAGGATAAAAATTCATTCGTATATTTTCAAACTTCAACTTAAAATAATCTTCTTTAAAATAAAATAAAAATAACCAAGTTCTTATAATCTTTAAAATAAAAAATAAAAATAAAAAAAACATGTATTATTGGGGTAAAATAAATCTTTGTAAAGTTATAAGTTCTATGTAATTAATTAAAGGTATTGTTTTTAACAAGCGTTACAAGGTGTTAATACCTTCCTTATACATAATTGACTATCAAACTCATATATGATTTTAAAGATATTTTTTAAAAGGTTTTCCAATGTTTTCTCTAAAAAGATATCAATGGTGACTATTAAATTTTATTTTTGCATTGCCCTTGTTTTGATCCTTGTTGCAACAGATGACAACTCTATTGGGAGAGTTAAATGTCATTGCATTGACATTTCCTTTCCTTTTCTTTCCTATCCTACTTAAGGGTTTCTTCGTGCCAACCATTATAGAAGATTCAACAACAATTTTTTTGCTTTTTATATCATTCTCCATTTTCTCCTTAATAATGACTACATTGAAGAAGTTTGACAAAATGCTCCCAATCATTTTATCATAGAACGATGCTTGCAAAGTATCAATAAACAAGGCCATTATTTTTTTTCAAACAAAGGAGGATTAATCCGAGCTACCACTTCTCACCATCTTTGGGCATATTCTTTAAATGTCTGATTATCCTTCTTTGACATGCTACAATTCAAATTTATCTAAGGTCATATCGATATTGCATTTGTATTATTTAAGGAATGCATAAGTTAAATCCTTCTAGTACAAACATAGCCCCGACCGAGATGCATATACCAACTTAGAGTTTTTCTAGTTAGGTTGTCTTGGAAAAAGTGAATGAGTAACTTATTATCACGAGCATGTGTTTCCATCTTCCTACAATACATAGTTAAATGACTCTTTGAGTAGTTAGTTCCCTTGTATTTACCAAATTTTGGCACCTTAAATTTAGGGAGAATAACTACATATCGGGTTAAACAAAAATCAACGACTTTCCCAATGTCATAATTGCTCCCTTCAACGACTAGTAGTCTTTCCTCCAACATTTGTAATTTTTCCCTAGGCTAAAATTGGTCATTTGAATACATTACCTGAAACTTCGTGATATGGTAGGGGGTTAAAAGTGGTGTGATTGGTGGAAGGATTTCATTAGGTGGTGAGGTTGGTGGCTTGAGGTTGGGAGATAATTTGTGGGCTAGAGGAGGTTGTAGCCTTGATAACATTTGTGGATGAACCCTATAGTTGGGTAGGTTGTAACAAGTAGGTATTGGGGTGTTCCTTGGCCAATTCATAGCTATTGGGGGTATAGTTAAGTGGGAGGCCATATGGTGGCCTCTGGACCTTTGGAAAACTAACTCGTTGTGAATGTTTGTTAAGATGTAGAGTTAATGGGACCATTAATCCTTATGGTTGTGCATAAGTTAAGGTAAACCTAGGTGAGCATGTAGGAGTGAATAACAATTCTCCTTTAGTCACATAGGTTTTTTTAAACTTGAAGCCTAGCCTTTTTATTTAAAAAGGCTTTTTAAAAATCCTAACTTTGACTTTTTTACTAAATAAGACAAGTTAGACTTTATGTAGGCCAGGCTGTAAGCCGCGACATATCACTTGACCTATTTCTACCCCTACCTACAAAGAGGATTAGTGTTTCTATAACATCTCATATTTCTCAAACTTCATCAAATGAGGTTCACTATTGCATGCCCATTTACCAAAGAAGGTGTTATGACAGTTTAGGCATGTACAAAGGATTCTTCACTTAGCGCACATCATTATTCCTCACATGCTTGCCACCGATGAAAGTGATAAGAGGTTTATTCAATAACTTGATCATATTCTTAATGATGTCATTAAAGGAGTCTGTATGGCTAATCCATTACAATGCCCAGATGGATACATTCCTTGGTTCTACCATGTTTAAATGACTCTTATACTTGTTTGGTAAGTAAGTAAGTGGATTGTTGGAACATTCAATATGCATCCCAAATAATCCAAGTGTTTTGATGATACAAACATTATAACTAAAAAGTAATGACTAATGATTTGTTTAAGTACTTAGTCTTTAGGAGTATAACAAAGTCATAATAGTATGGAAGTGGATTACGTCCATATAAAAAGAACTTGTTTTCTTTACAAGTTTATCTACCCATATCCAAACAATTTCATTGTCCATAGAAGATTCTATCTAATAACGGAACTCTGTCCAATAAAAGACTTAGTTTCTTGAGCGTAAAGTTTTTCTTGTCTTGTGTGCATATCATATCTCATAATTCATTATTTAATTTATACATTATCGTTTCAATGTATTTAAAACTTTGTATGATGTTCATATTCTATATACATGTTATGGAGTGGCAAAATGTTCATATTCAAGCTTTGAAGAAACAAGTCAACCTTGATACTATAGAGTTATGATCAGACATTTACAATTAAGGAAACAAATAGAACGAACATCTCTTATTAAATAAAGATATCATGGTTAAGGAAAAGGAAAAACAACTTTATCTGGCATTCCTTTTTCTTTGTCCTCAATAGAAGACAAGCCTTTGCAACAACTTTGTAAAAGACACTTCTTTAGCATTTAATGTAGAAGATATCTCTCTCCAAGCATAACGATATCTTTCTTCCTCATGTTTATATATTGCCTTCAAATAAAGAAGTTGCAAAATATTTGAGAGGAAAAGAATTACTAAACGAGAAGAGAAAAACATGATAAAAGCTCACAAAACTTTCAATTCTCTTTGGACGAAAGTTTTAGTGAAAAGCTCTTTTGTATTTGTTTCTCTAAGCAAAGTTAAACTTTTATTTGTAACTACTATATGCTCATCTAATGAGTTATCTTTTGTAAGAACTCTTTTGTTTTCGTGATAGCCTAGAGATGCTAAGTGTTAAAGAATACTTGACGTTACTTGTAATTAGGTAGATTACAAGTGTTGTATAACTTGAAGAGATTTTGAGAATACTTGATTCGTAAATCAGTTTGACTTTAGTGGATAAATCATTCAAGTTGAAGAAACTAGATGTAGCTCTTGTGGAAGAATAAAGTATGACAAAATCCTTATGTTGTTTTCTCTCTTCCCTTTTCTCTATTTTTGTTTTCACATCTTTGGGACAGTCCATTTGGACAATGCTTGGAAACTTATATATATATATATATAGAGAGAGAGCCAAGTTACTCCAAGAATAACTTGAAAAGAGTTATCCCAAGAGTTAACTTGAAAAAAGTTACTTTTCATCCTTACGTTTCATTTTCTTTTAATCTAATGGTTCTATTGAGTAACTAATTATTGACTCTTAGATTAAAAACAAAATGAACTATGAGAATGTGGAGTAACTCTTTTAAAGTTACTCTTAGAGGGACTTGATCCATCATCTTTTATATATATATTATATATAATGTATTGAATAACAATCATAATCTTATAATTATGTTTAATTATATTTAATTATATTTTGTAGGATTAAGTTTGAGATGATTGTTGAGTTACTTTAAACCATGCTTGATTGGAGGATAGTTACTAAAGGAACTGATATGTAAAACTTCAAGTGGGACACATTGAGTGTCATACAATAAAACAATAAAGTGGGTAGTACATATAAGAGGAAGGGAAAAACCCACATATAATCTTTATACTTTTTTTTGTTATACTTCATTTTATTTGTATTATTTTGTATTTGAATAAATATTAATTTGTCTAATATTTTCACCTTATATTTTATTTATCAAGTTATTCAACTATAAATTTATTTTAACAAATAAAAGATTAAACATTAAAATCAACTAAATTAAATACTTCAATATGGATATTTTATTTAACAAGTTATTCAAAGTATAAAAAAATTAAATTATTTAATTACAAAGATGAACTAAACACTATGAAAACTTGTTTTAATAATATATTCTAACATTAATGATATTTTTGTGAAAAAGATTATAAAACAACTGACAGTGCGAAGAGCAAAAACGAGTGTGAATAGCAACTCCTTTCTGAAATACCACCCGAACTGGTGTTGGGCCTCTTTTCGAAACAATAATAGGCCAGGCCCGTCAAGTTCACGGCTGCTTTCATTTACACACAGGGCACCCAACTTGGTTCTATAATTCTCTTCTCGAGTTCTCGCCACTCACTAATCAGAATACCAATTAACAACTACATCTCATCCAGCCACCTCCTCGTCCATACACATGGTTTGTTTCCGCTCCTTCTTCCCTTTGTTTCAGTGTTTTTCTGTGCCTTATAATTTAACATATTGATAGAATAAAAAAATTTTTAACATATTGAATTTCAATTTTTAAGTATAAACATTTGGGCTCTTATTTTCGTGCGTGTTTGATTCCAGGCTACGCTTGCCGATTCTTTTCTCGCCGACCTCGATGAACTCTCTGATAACGAGGCTGAAATTCCCGTGAGGATAATACTGAGCTTCATCTTTATTCCCTTGTTTTTTTCTTTAACCTGCAATGTTTGAAGGAGAAAGATTTTGTTACGAATAAGGTGGTTCCTTTTGTTTCAGGAGGATGATGACGTCGATGCTGCAGACATGGAGGAGGATATCGATGGCGACCTGGCTGACCTAGAAAACCTCAACTATGATGACCTGGACAGTGTTTCCAAGTTGCAGAAAACCCAGAGGTACATTGATATTATACAGGTTAGTTACTCATCATTCCCTTTTAAGCGATTTTAAATTGCACACTGTCAAGGTTTTAAATTGCTGTTGCGGTTTCATTGTGATCCTTGATATTGCTGGAAACTGCGACGGATGCAGTCACAATTACAGTCATGGACAACCCCACAAACCTTGACGTTGCGGCTGCACCGAAATTGCTGTTGCGGTTTTTTTAAACCTAGTCACATAATTTGCTCACCTTAGTAGAGAGCTGCGAATTGGTTTGTGTGTTCCAATTTGCAGTTTGTTTACAACTGGGATGCCCAAATTCGTGGTTGAATCAGTAACGTGAAGAATGGGAAAGATTGCAAGCAGTGAGGCGCTCGATCTGGCAGTGAAAAGTTCAGCAATGGAAGATGAAAAATGTAAGAACTGTGGGGGACTATATGTAAGAATGGAAGATATAAGGAAGATAAAAAGTGCAACAATGGAAGAGGAAAAATGTAAGAATGGGAAAGATTGTGAGCGGTGTTTGATTTGGCAGGGAGGAGTTGTGCAGGTGTAACTAAGGCAGGGAAGTGGCTAGGTTGGGCAAATGAAAAGAAAAGATGGGAATGGAAGTTGAAAAGTAACTAGCTGAAAGGATTTTGTTTTTAGGAGTTGTAGACTTGTAGTTGGAGAATGGTGTTCTACAGTTGTATAGCACTTTTCTTGGTATGTGTAAAGTAAATAATTATAAATAATACTAATTATTAAAGGCTAGCAGAAAAAATAATATTTATAACAACATTTAATTATACATGTAATTATAATTTTTAATAAGATAAAAAAACTATTGGTTCTAATTTGTAAATTCAAATAGTGTACTGAAGTGAACCGACTCTGTATCCCGCCCATACCAATACTTTGTAATATCACGTACCCGTACAGTGTACTGGAGCGTATGGTGAATCATGTGACTATTTGTATAACCTAGCCCACAATTGTTGTTACTAGTTAGTGGACATCCAATATCACAACTGCAGTTGCAATTTAAAACCAGGCTTGTCATTGTCATTACTATTGCTGTTGCATGCTTTATTTACTTTGGTAGAATCTAGAATCAGTTTGACTAAGCTGGGAATTAGTTGCAACCAAGGTCCCTCTCATTGTTTTATGTTGTAACAATGTTGTTCTTTGTCTTTTTAGTTTCATTTTTTCTGATATCTAGGGTGTTCTGATTTATTTAGACATATATATTGACATGGGTATGTGAATAAGGGCTAATGTTATTTTTATGGCAGAAAGTGGAAGAGGCGCTTAAAAAGGGTTCAGATGTCTCTTTTCAGGGAGTGGATTTAGAAGATGATCCTGAATACCAGCTGATTGTGGATTGCAATGCACTGTCAGTTGATATTGAGAATGAAATTATTATTATTCACACTTTTATTCGTGACAAGTATCGCTTGAAATTTCCAGAGCTTGAGTCGCTGGTGCATCACCCGATTGATTATGCACGTGTTGTTAAAAAGATAGGAAATGAAATGGATCTGACTCTTGTTGATTTAGAAGGGCTTTTACCCTCAGCCATTATCATGGTTGTCTCTGTTACGGCATCAACTACAACTGGCAAGCCACTTCCAGAAGAAGTGCTTAGTAAGACAATTGAGGCCTGTGATCGAGCTCTTACTCTTGATTCAGCAAAGAAGAAAGTTCTTGATTTTGTTGAGAGTAGAATGGGGTATATTGCACCTAATCTTTCTGCTATAGTTGGGAGTGCTGTTGCAGCTAAACTCATGGGGACAGCTGGTGGTCTAGCATCTCTTGCAAAGATGCCTGCTTGTAATGTTCAGCTTCTTGGTGCCAAGAAAAAGAATCTTGCTGGGTTCTCCACAGCAACATCTCAATTTCGTGTAGGTTACCTTGATCAAACAGAAATATTTCAGACTACTCCTCCTTCTCTAAGGATGCGAGCATGCCGACTCCTGGCTGCAAAGTCTACACTTGCAGCACGAGTAGATTCAATACGTGGAGATCCATCTGGAAAGACTGGAAGAGCTTTCAAGGATGAGATCCACAAAAAAATTGAGAAGTGGCAGGAGCCCCCTCCTGCTAAGCAACCAAAACCACTTCCAGTTCCTGATTCTGAGCCTAAAAAGAAGAGAGGTGGTCGTCGGCTTAGGAAGATGAAGGAAAGGTTAGCATAGTTTTAACTTGTTTGTACTGGATGTTTGGGTTGCAGGGCTGAGGTATGTTTTCTTTTAGCCTTTTGCATTTGTTTTTTAATTCATGACCTGTTCATTCTTATGTCAGGTATGCAATAACAGACATGAGGAAGTTAGCCAATAGGATGCAATTTGGAGTCCCAGAAGAGAGTTCATTAGGTAATTTCACAAGAATTCACTTATCCTGATCTGATTTACATTTGCAATGCAATTTTTTTTCTTGTTGATTTCTAATTTGATGTTTGCATTTATATTTCCTATATTAAAAAATATAGGACATTAGGGATTGGATGGAAGGAGAAAATAGAGAATATACAGTAGTGAGGCTTTGAATAATTATGATTTTGTGATAGTGATACAAAACTCTATCTTTAGGAACCAATAAGCTGGATGCCTGGACCAAGTGAGGAATGTAAAGAATTAAGAGGGAAAAATAAGGAAGGGGGTTGAAAATATAACTGGAAGTGGGATAAAAGGAATGTGATATTCTGTTAGGCTATTAGTAAAGAAGAGGAGTGGAGAAGTGAAAAGTGAGCAAGAATTGAGTTGGGAAATTGGTGGGCGACAGGACTTTTTTTTACTGTGATTCAGTGCATGTTTTGTCTGTATTACACATCAGAGATTCCATTGATCTTGATATTACTCTGATATTGAATCAGAATAGAAGAGAACTAGCTGTTTCTATCCATTTGTTTTGGTAATTCTGGTGTGATTCCTAACAATCATTAATCCTATTATACTAATAATTGATGCACCAAATGTGTTAAATTAACAACACAAAGGTTAAGAAATTCTGATATTTTTTATTCAAATAGAAATTATCTAAATGTTTCAAACGGGCAGAATATAAAGGCAGCCAACCTTAGGCTGGACTGCCTTTAATTTACAAATTAAAAATTGTAAAAATAAGGTGAAAATTTGAAACGTGGCTTGAAACATGTTGAAATAGAAATTTTTGGGTTTGGAATTACAAGTATAAAAAAAAAACTAGCAGAACAGGTAGAATATTCTGCTTCTAATGGTCCATGTCTATAATCTAGGTCAAAGTACAAGGGTTGTAAGAGGGTAAAGCTATTACGAGCCTGGCCAAATTGCTCTTCTGACACAATAAGTTCCTTAAGTCCTAACATGGCAATAATGACATAGTACGAAATCCTTTGGAAACTTAAATGTAAATATGTCAATCTCTCCTTATTTTCTTATATTTTCTGTGCTTTTGAATTATAGGAGATGGTCTGGGTGAGGGCTATGGAATGCTTGGTCAGGCTGGCAGTGGCAAGCTTCGCGTGTCTGTTGGTCAAAGCAAACTGGCTGCAAAAGTTGCTAAAAAGTAAGCGCTTCTTGTTACTTTTAGTTAGTGATTTGATTGTGTTGGAAGATGCTAAATCATCATTCTTGTCTCTATTATATTATTTATATAACTGATCATAATGACAATTCTGATGGAATATTTTCATTTGTCAGATTCAAGGAAAGGAATTATGGCAGTAGTGGTGCTACATCTGGTTTGACATCAAGTCTTGCATTCACACCAGTGCAGGTTAGTGTCACTTTTTACTGTTATAAAAGTTGTAATTTTGCACAAGATGGTTATGGGAAGCTATGGATGGAAACATTGTACAGCATGAGAAGCTAAAAAGGAAATTTAGAGACAGAAATCAGTGGGTTACTTCCCTACTGCTATTGGGACAGATTTATAAGACAGCTACAAGGTGGTCAAGAAGATATATTTATATACAGGTGTTTGACTATTACAGGAGCTGGGAGAGAGGATTGTTATAAACTTTGCATCTACATGCATATTTCTAGTTTTCCTAGGTTGCACGACCACAATCTGTATCTGTTATCTATTTCTTATGACTTCTTTTATTGTTATATATTCCTCCCCATTTTTTGGAAGCATATTTTTAGCTGGATAAACTCTTAATATAATGGAAAACATCATTAATATGATATGGTGAACTCCTGCCCTTTGCGCCTTTGTTTATCTTTTAGTAAGTTTGTGGGGATGTAGTTGAACCAATGTTTTCATATGGGATGTATCTGTATGTGAGAAGGGAGGATCTTGTGTGTGGATGGGATAGGTAGCATTGGTGAAGTCTACATATAGAAAAACCTCTTTGATATGGCAGAAAATGAGATACTATAAAAGCTGAAAATAGGAAATTGCAGAACCTGCTAGCTTCCTCCCCAATCCCACTCCTCAACTGAGTTCTTGCTTACCCCTTCCCATCCCATTGTCTCAATTATTTTCCCCCTTTTCTCTATCAGAATGTGATAGAGTGGGGCTAGGTTAGGTTCCTGAGTGGTCACAATATGTTATCTATGGATGGTTGCGTAATTATTTGTTATTTGTTTGTGTTGTTCTTACGGTGCACATTCTGACAAAAAATTACGACTTTTTTGTGACCTCTTTTTTCCTGTCTTCTTTTTCTTCCCTGTTACTAAATGCATGGTTTATATTTCAATATGCTTTCACAGGATTTTTATCTGATAGCATATAGATATGTTCTTTCTTATTAATTAACGCATATCAATCATTTAACTGATTCATAATGGATGATGGGATATTTTATTTTGATAACGTGTTTAGCACAATAACCATAGTTAGTTTTTCTTTTATTGAAGTTTTGCATTCTTGTTGAATTATTTATATATTCTTTTTCAGGGGATTGAGCTGTCAAATCCACAGGCTCATGCACACCAACTTGGTAGTGGAACTCAAAGCACCTACTTCTCTGAAACAGGAACGTTTTCAAAGATCAAGAGGACGTGAAACCATGCATGAGTACAAAGTCCATTCCCCTGGATTATTCTTGGTGGACATGCCTAAAAATTGTTGATGCTGGTGGATATTATTTGTGATAGGTTTATGGTAGATTTTTGAAGCGTAGCCATGTATGTTGTTGATACGTTCCCTTGTATATGATTTCTGCTATGCCTTATACCCGGTTCCTTTCGTAGTAACAAAGAAATGATGACCAATATAGTGACCATTTTCATGGGCTAGCTTGAGAACAAAAAAGCATTGTCAATGTAGACCAGGCCTTTTTTGTCAATTGAGACCAAGTTTCTCTGCCGGCCAATTTAAGACGTATTATTTACATAGGACGTGTACATATAGGGGAATCGATTTCTCCAAGTGTCTGTTTGATTCAAAAGTAATGGAGAGGGAGAAAGAAATTTTCATTAGATATTTTGTTTGGTCCGAGGGGGAGAGATTTTAATAGAAATAAGAGAAAATAGCTTTTTTGTTTAGTTCAAAAGAGATGGAGAAGGTTTTAAAATTTTTATTTTTATATTTTTATAATTTTAAATTTAAAAATAAGTAAAGATATTTTAATCAATATACTTGAAATGTTTTAAATTCTCTTTTTATTTCTAAACTATTTCAGTATTAGAGGGAAATTGGATGAGAGATTTTGTTCCGTCCTATTTTTCTCTCTTCTTAAAAAGTAAATTAAACAAAAAAAAATTATAAAATTATTTTTCTTTTTTTTTTCTCCAAACCAAACATAATGTAGGTGTTTTGCTAATGTTTGAATTTAAATGACATGCTATTTTAAGAACAGCTAAGCAAGCCCCTTTGGTTGGTTGGTATAATGTCTAATTATGTGGAATGCGTCTATTGTAAGAATATTGCTAAGTTTGTCAAAAGTTTTAATTTAAGTGAAATTGACAGTGGTGTAACATCTTAATTTAATTATAACTATATTAAGAAATTAGACAATCTTCATTACTTTTTAGAAAGTGTTGATCAAGAAAACGTGTCGTAGAAATTCCTTTACAAAATTTAGTGACATATATTTAGTAAAGTTATCATTCAAACTTAAGAGTAGAATTTCAAAGTTTAGAAGTTACTCTTTCATTCAAAGTATTCAATATTTCACGACTATAAAATAAATTATACTATTTTTCTCCCTGTATATAAGACTTTTTCTGAAATTTTTTATAAGATTTTTTCAAATGATCTCTTGCATTAGTTTTTTTTTTTATCAAACTATCCTTAATTACTTTACGTTAAATGCTATAAATAATAAAATAGATCTATTCTCTTTCTTACAAAAATTGGAGAAGATGACTAACACACATTAATTAATTAGGTGGAAAGTAATTAAGTGATGAGAATGAAATGATAAGTATTAATCATTTTAAGAGTAATTTTGGAAAAATAATACAAATTATTAATAAATTTAATGTTATTAACTAAATTAATCAACTTTATTAAAATGTGTGAATTATTTAAAAGAGTCTTGTAATTAGGGATAAATTTCATACTTCATAAAACTTTTGAAAAATTCATATAAGAATTTAATTTTCATTTTTCATGTACTATTAGTGTAATATTTTTTTACATTATCAGTCAATTAGAAATAATCTTAAGTATGATCTTTAAAGTAATTTTTATAAAAATTAACAAAATTATTATACATGCCAATTTGTAGTTGGATGACAATGTCAAAAACTTTTTATAGTGTATTTTAATTAAATTCTTGTAGTGATATAACATGACAAAATTTAATTGTTCTTATAATAGAGGAATTTATTCCAATTGATAGTGATTCAATTTAACATTGATCTTAACTAGATTATGAATCACTTAAAAAAAATTGAAAATGTTAGAATTTCAAATAAAATGCGAGATGTAAATTTTAGTGATAATGATTTTTTTAAAGATTAAATTATAATAAATCCAGTCATATTATATATAAAAAATCACTTTCTTTCCATATGAAAACATCTTTTTCACAACTTCTTTGTGAACCATAACTAAATAGTAGTTATGATGCACATATATGTATAACATAAGATTGATGCATGATCATTTAAAACTTCATAAGAATGATGCATGCATCGATCATTGCACAATTTTCTTTTGTTTAAATTTTTTTCTAACACTTCATAACTTTTCTTTCTCTCTTCGTATATTTTAACTCTCTTTACATTTGTCGACATGATAAGACAACTTGAGCTCAAAGTCTTTAAAGGAGTCTTCCTTAATGGTCACTTGTTGGGACGCTCTAATCCTTAACCTTGTCTCAAGACAATTTAATCTTGCAAATCTTTCTCTCTTTTACTAAAGGGTTAACATTATTATTATTAATTTCCCCCAATATCACTTCTCTAAAAGGATCATTACTTGGTAGCTCTCCCTCTAGAAATAATTTTCTTTTATTATCTTCCTTTTACAAACATCTTTATTGATCTTATTAATAATTCATTTCTTGGTTCCTTCTCATGGGAGTCATGATCTAGTTGAAGATTTGACTTGCAATAAACAAAACTTCATATAACCATTTGTCAATTTGAAACTGTTATGTTCTCAAAACAATGCATTAGGTAGAATTTGAATATTGGATCATGATTTCAAGCTGTATATTTGAAATAAATTATTCACGTAATAAGTTAGATAACTTAAATAATATTTTATACTTTTTGAGAGATACTTCATGAATGGAACAATGCAGTTGTTCCACTTTTGGACGATCTTTTCTTTGGACGACAAGTTTCTCTATGGACGCCAAGTTCATTTATCGATGATGAACTCAACTATGGACGTTTAGTTCTTCTATGAACATTGGATGAGTCCTTTAGACGTTTAGCTCTCGTATTGGATTGGATGGTGAGTCTTTCTTTGGATGGTGAATCCCTTTTTGGATGGGGAATATGTCCTTTAGACGGTATGCCTCTTTTGAACGGTGAATACGTCATTTGGATGGTAAGCCCCTCTTTGGACAATTACCACATTGATGAGTCATAAATCATACACCGTAGGTGGACCCAAGAGAGTGTTAATAAGAAACTCACGTACTTAAAAGATGATTGTTAGCCAAGATTCAGATTAGGAACCAGAAAGCAAAGGAAATACAATTCGGTGTTAAAAGGCATTAGCTAACTATTCTTTCATTGCAGGTCCAACCAAGTCTCTCAAACATCCAAAGAGGACTCAACCAAGATCATCCTTGACCTGGTTAGCTCTATTTTGACCAGGCCGAGACTCATCCCAAAGAACAAGAGCAACTAGTAAGCAGAGTGGCCCTATAAGGAACGAAGTCCAAGTGGCATTCCACGTCAACCATTCAGAAGCCACCTCAGTTCCAACTCAGCAGCCACGTCACTCTAGAGTAGCTGCAGTGCAAGTTACAACAAGGGTAGAAAAGGGATTCCACTTGTAATTCTGTTAGGGATGTTAGCTTTTGCGCCTTGTATATATAGGCGAAACTTTGAACAAATTAGGGTCTTTGGCATTCATAATTTCCCACTCACATTAATTCCCAATTTCTCTCGCTCTCGTCTCTTCCATTCACAATGGTGCACGGTGCTGTCACTGGTGCTTCTCTCGATTGAGGAAGTGTAGGTTAGGAACCGAGAAGCCAAAGGTTACCAGAGGGGACCGATTGGATTACCAATGCATTTTGGTGGACTTGATCCTCAACGTCCTAGCTAGCGGAGGTGGACCATCGTCGTCAACCATGATGATCGTCGTGGAAGATGGAGTCACCGAATCCAGGCCTTGTGTTTGTATTTCGTTTCCAATAATATAAGTGTTTTCTGAATTCTGATCTCTGTTGTATTCCTCTCCTTTAATTCATAATTTAATCTGCGATTGCAATTGAACTGTGAACAATGTTAAGTTAAGCCGATCGGAATTGGTTTAACTAATATAGTAGGTAATCAACTAGAGATTCAAATTGAGAACCTAAAATCAGCTTGAACTTAATCCCTGCCAACTGATGAGGTAGTGATTGTGTAAATCCTCGGTATGGCAATGGACGGATGTTTGGCGATTGTTATAAGAATACCGAAGGATGATACAGATTGTGAACTAGAGTGAATGAACCAAAAGGACCTTGATTATTAAGACCGAACATGAACATAGTAATAGAAGTAGCACTAGGAGTAGTTTAGTATAATTGCAATTACATTCATAGTTTGATTTCTGTCTTTATTTCACCTGCATTTCAATTCCCCTGTTTACTGCTTTTAAGTCCGAGACAGAGATAGTCCGTCTTTATAGCGTCTATCTGCACTCAGCCGAAACCAAGTCGAATAGATCTCTGCCGAGGTCATCTCGACTTAGTTTCTGCCGAGAACGACTCGGCCATTGCCGAGACGAGTCAGTACTCTACACCTCAGATTCTACGTCATTTCACTTCAAACCGAATCATAATTGAACGCACTATGTCCTTGAGAAAAATCGACCTAGGGTTGACTATACTATAGTTAGCTTTAGTTATTTGATGCCCGTAAGATGACTAAAAACGAGCTTATCACACATCTATGGATGTCAAGCTCTTCTATGGACCCTTGACTAGATCTTTGGATGTTGAGTCGCTCTATGGACGTTAATTACGTCCTTTGGCCAGGGAGCTTCTCTATGGATGCAGAATATGTCCTTTGGAATATGAGCTTCTCTATGGATGCAAAATATGTCCTTTGGAATGTGAGCCTCGCTATGGACGTTGAGCACGTCTCTGGATGCTGAGTCTCGCTATAGACACTGAGTACATCCTTTAGACGATGAACTTCTCTATGGACGTAGAATATGTCATTTAGATAGTGAGTCTCGCTATGGATGCTTAGAATGTCCTTTGGGCGACGAGTGACTCTATGGATGTTGAGCACATCTTTGGATGTTGAGTCCCGCTATGGAGTGTGAGTACATCCTTTGGACGATGAGTGCACCTATGGACGACAAGCTCCTTATGAGTGTAGTAGATGAACTTCTATTTTAAAATTAATTTCTCTTAAACAGATGCATTCCAACCTTTAAGTCGAATAAGATGTAGTTCTTCTGAAATCTAGAGAGCAATGGTTAATCATAATATATTATCCATTTCCATAATGTTTGTTATCATCAAAACACTTGATTCATTTTGGATGCACAAACTTAGGTTCCAACAATCTCCCCCATTTTGATGACATAAATTATGTTAAAGAGAAAGATGATTTCAAGATATAACATATTAAGCACGTGGTATATTTTACTAGCTCCCGCTAAGATATATAACTTCTATTTTATTTTAGCTCTCCCTAAGTTAATGAACAACTAAGAGAAACATATTTTAAGCGCGTCAGAGCATAAGGATTTAATACATAGATTAGAGCAAAAAGGTTAAGGCATACATATATGAATTTTCTTATTATATCAGAGCTTATGGTAGATATATTAAAGCATTCATATAAAACGCTTAAAGTATATATGTAAAGCAGTAAAGATAAGTGAGACATCATATATAAAAAAATTGTAAACTCTTATGTATTAGAAAAAATATGCAGACTCTTTCTCCTTTACACAATTCTCCCTCTTTTTTGTTATCAATAAAAAGAATTGGAAGAGTAACCATCATAGTAAAAAAACAAAATAAAAAAAACAAAAGAAGGAAAATTTTAACAGCTTGGAGAAGGTGGTGATTGCTTGTATGGTGAGGTAGGAGGTTCAGGATGGTGAAGATAGGCTTGAAAGAGGGTTTCCTAGAGGTAAGGTGGTGAGTTAGTGGCTAAGAAAAGGGTATGAAGGTGGAGGTATTGGTTCGAAGGTATAGATAGGTAGTGGATAATCTGATCTTAGTGGATAAGATTTTAGGCTCGAGTTCTTAAAGGAAAGTGATTAGTTGCTCCTTCATAAGGATGGTGATAGGATTAGGGGAGTCCATAGGCTTATGGATGATAGGGTCATCCAAAATAGTTGAATGGGTGAAGAAGGGCTAGGTTCAAAGATGTCCAATGTGGTATGGATGATGGTTTGTGACGCGACCTAAATCGCGCCGAGGGCGATTTAGAAAATAAAATTTTGGATATAATAAACTGGATTGAAATTGAATTTGAAGCCAATCCCCGGGACGGAACCGGTTGTGCTGAGTTAGTGTCGACTTGGCCAATCTGGGAGGACTGACCAAACTTGATCTGACTTTGATAGGGGTCGCCACCAACATTTGAAAGGTACATTAGAAACCGGGAGTAGATAAGGTAAGTCCGCGAACACGAAGTCCAGGTAAGCAGTCGGTTACATGTAGGAATGACGTGTCATCCTACCTGTCTACCATGTGGTAGTTACCCTATGAATTGCATGAGCTAAAATAACATTTACTTTTGCTACCATTTTGAAGAATGGCTTAGGGGATGAGTGATGAGTTATAAAATGTACATCTTAAGTGGACCTAAGAAGGGTACTATTGAGCAACTCACGAGCTTAAAAGATAACTGTTAGCTAAGATCCAGATTAATGGCCTAAACTTGAGTAAAACACAATCTGTGCTTAATCAAGGTTTTTAGCTAACTATCTCTTCATTGCAGGTTCAGTCAAGCTCAGCCCACCATCAGAAGCCCAGGCCGAGACTCGGCCCATGTAGGGAGCCCAGTCAGGTAGATCCAGGTGGAACTCCACGTCAGCAATTAGAGCCACCTTGGGTCCAGCTCAGCTCCACATCACTACCTGGAGTAGCTTGCAACGCAAGTCACAACAAGGGCAGAATAGGAATTGTACATGTAATTCTGTTAACATCGTTAGTTGTGTCCGCTCTTGTATAAATAGATAGAACTCTGAACGAAGAGGGGCTTTTGGCATTCAAACTTTCCCGCGTCCATAATTTCTAGATTCTCTCTCGTTTTCTTCTCCTCCGCTCACGGTGGTACACGGTGCTGTTAATGGCGTTTCTCTCGATTAAGGAAATGCAGGCTAGGAACTGAGAAGCCGAAGGTTATCAGAGGAGACCGATTGGAGCACCAACGCACTCTGGTGGACCCGAATCTCAGCGTCTTAGCTAGCTGAGGTGAATCATCGCCGTCGTCCATGGCGATCGTCGTGGAAGATAGAATCATCGAATCCAAGCCCTGTGTTTGTATTTTGCTTTCAATATTATGAGTGTTTTCTGAATTCTGAACTCCATTGCATCCCTGAAGTTTAAGTTCAATTACTGTGTTGCGATTGCACCTGGTAACAGAACAATGTTAAACTAAGCCGATCGGAACTGGTTTAGCTAATTCAGTAGGTAATCACTTAACAATTGTTAATTGAGAATCTAAAATCAGCTTGAACTTAATCTCTGCCAACTGATGAGGTGGCGATTGTGTAAATCCTCGGTATGGTAAGGGACGGACCTTTGGCAATTGCCACAAGAATACTGGAAGGCTGATGAGGACTGTAATTGGAGTGATTGAACCAGAAAGAACTTGATTATTGGAACTAAACATGAACACAATAATAACAATGGCATTAGGAGTAGCGTAATTGCATTTGCATCGGCTCAGCCTCTACCGAGAGCTACTCGGCCAATGCCGAGGAGAGTCAGCACTTTACATCTCAGATTCTATGTCACTTAGCACCAATTCACAACTGAACACACTGTGTCCTTGAGAAGAATGATCTAGGGTTAGCTATACTATAGTTAGCTTTAGTTATTTGATAAGCACGTAAAACGACTGTAAAACCACGCATCATCAAATTGGCGCCGTTGCCGGGGACAAAAGTTCTTTTGTGTTTCAGTGTGCCAAGTGAACCGAGTCGAATCCGAGTTGTAAGAAGTTTTGTTTAGAGTTGTTGAGTCTGAATTTGTCAATAAATCTCTACGTGAATTCACTGTTAAACAAAAACAAATATATACATATAAGTATAGTGGAATTTCTAAATCCGCATTGCATTTAATTTTGCAGTACATATTGACCACATTCTGTTTTCAGTAGAATTAATTGTTGCTTAGTACTTTAAATTCTGCATGATGCATGACTAGAAGTAGCACTGACCCATTGTATATTTTTGATCTAGAAATAGAACTAACTTTACGTAGATTGCGAGAAATTAGAAATACCACAGTAAATAGTGGAAGTAGTATAAATTCTGCTACTAACTTTGACCAATTTTGTACTGACCATTTTATTACTAGTACTAATAATTTCACAGAGCCAGGGCAGATGGAAAACCACGACAGGACATTGAAAAGAGCTAGCCACTCCGATGTGGTGTACCAACCATGGTGTATCCAGTATCCACAACTGGAGCTGAGCTCGGACATATGAATTGAAGTCTGGTTTGATACATTTGCTGCCTAAATTTCATGGTCTTGAGGAGAAGACCCCCACAAGCATCTCAAGGAATTCCCGTGGTTTGTTCCACGATGAGGCCATGAGGAACTTTAAGACTACATCAAGATGAAGGCGTTCCCATTTCTCCTGGATGGAGCCACAAAGGACTGGCTATATCTGCAGCCAGCACTCTTTAACACCTGGGGAGATATGAAACGGACCTTCCTAGAAAAATTCTTCCCAGCTTCCAGAACTGCGACCATCAGGAAAGAAATCTGTGGGATACGGCAGCACACAGGAGAAACTCTACATGAGTACTGGGAGCGCTTCAACAAGCTCAGTGTCACCTGTCCTTACCATCAGATCAGCGAGCAACTGCTGATCCAATACTTTTACGAAGGATTATCAATGATGGACAGAAGTATGATCGATGCAGCTAGTGGAGGAGCTCTAATGGACAAAACACCAGTAGCAGCAAGGCAGCTGATCTCAAACATGGCGAGCAACACTCAACAATTCGGGATCAGAGGGCCAAGCTCGTCTCGGCCAGTGAATGAAATCGGCGCAGCCTCCAACCAAAGGCTGGAGATCCAGCTGACCGAGCTGACATCCCTGGTGAGACAACTGGCCGTTAGTCAACATCATCCAACCATAGCAGCAAAGGTCTGTGGTATATGTACTTTAGTGGAACATCCGACTGATCTGTGCCCCACTCTCCAAGAGACCGAGTCTCGCCAAACCGAAAGTGTTGGAGCCGTAGGAGGATTCCAGTATGGGAAGCAACCTTATCAGAACCGGCAGTTTGATAATCAACCATATGGGAAACAACCGTTTTGGCCAAGCCCACAACAAGGTCCATATGCAGCTCAAAGAGCCGGATCCATGCCGAATGCACCCTATGGAGTATCTGGTTACCAGCAGTCGAGTCCGCAATACCCAGCACCATCCTTCCCGCCATAGTAGTAGAGGACTCCTACTCAAGGCAATTCTCCATCACTAGAAGATTTAATGAAGCAGTTGGCAACAAGTAACGTGGAATTTCAAAAATCAGTAAGTTCCAGCAATTTACAATTCCAGCAAAATATGACTGCCACCATCCAGGATCTCAAGATACAAATAGGACAGCTAGCAAATACTGTGAGCGAAGTTAAGCCGGGGGCTCAAGCAGCCTCCTCTCTCAATCCATTCCGAATCCGAGAGGGAATGCTCATGCAGTGACACTGAGAAGCGGTAAGGAATTACCTCAGCCTGAATAGCATCAGGAGCTGCAACCAGCTGAAGCCAACTCTGAAGCATCAGCCAACTCACAGTCTCGTCCCCAGACAGCTATCCTGCTATCAAGTTTCCATCCCGACTGTCTCGGCAAAAGAAACCAGATTCTGATGACGAGCTGCTGAAGATGTTAGGAAGGTGGAAATCAACATTCCACTTCTCGATGCGATCAAGCAAATTCCGAAGTACACAAAATTCCTCAAAGAATTATGCGTACAAAAAAAAGAAGAAAGATGAAGGGAATCGAGAACTTGGAGGTGTGGTCTCAAGCTTAACTAGGAATAATCTCACCGCAGAATTTCACAGTGTCTTACCAAAGAAGTGCCGAGACCCCAAAGATCTTCTCGGTCCCATGCACTATTGGTGATTGCACATTTGCTGATGCTATGTTGGACCTGGGAGCGTCAATCAACATCATGTCTGCATCAACTTATAGGTCCCTCAATTTTGGAGATTTGGAACCCACAGCGATGACTATTCAGCTTGCTAATAGAAGCATCGTGCAATCCCTGGGAGTTCTCGAAGATGTCCTAGTCCAAGTGAACGAATTAATATTTCCAGCTGATTTCTATGTGCTTGACATGGAGGACGAGACATCAGGGAAAGGATCAACCTTAATCTTTGGGAAGGCCATTTTTAATGACAAAGAAGGACAAAGATTGACGTACATGCTGGAACGCCTCGATGGAATTCGGTGACACATTGGTTCAGTTCAATATTTTTGAAGCCATGAAGCACCCAATCGAAGACCACTCCTCTTTGGTATAAACATAATGGAATAGCTAGTGGAGGAATACTTCCAACTAGACAGTTGCACCTGAGGGAATGGAAGACCCCTGCTGAAACTGCTGAAGTGAGTAAGTTGCTCAAAGGTCGACACACGAAAGTAATTGGAGACCCCCGGACTTTGAGGATGATCATAGTGACATCAGCAACTTGGCGTTTGAAAAAGAATTAACCGAGTTAATAAACCAAGTCTGCACCCCAAGCCCCTCGAGAGTGAGAATAGTGCAGAGGTAAAAGTTGCCGAGACTAAAAGCTTATACCTGGTGGCAACCATATTCACGACCGAAGTAAAGTCGGCCAAAGAAGGCCGAGTCAATGCAAGGTCAAAAGTCAACTCGGCCGACGAGTCAAACACACAAGCCGACACACTAGCCGAAACCATTTCGGCCAGTAAAGACCAGACTCAACCCAAGAAGCTCATCGTTCTGCCCGGATCCGAGACCGAAACTGCACAAGCAGTCAAAACCGACCTCAATCCGCCAAGAACCGAAACCATCCTTCCGTGTCGGCCGATGCAGCACAAGGCCGAGATTATGACGGCGGTCCTAATGCCGAGTCTAGAACAAGCCAGCCAGACGGATCCGGGAGCTGTAACTCAGGAATCTCCATCTCCACCACCCATGGAGCTGAAACCATTGCCTAGCCACCTAAAATATGCCTACTTGGACAATGAACAGCAGCTCCCAGTCATTGTAGCCAGCAACCTCCTCCCGGAGCAAGAAGAGAAGTTGTTGAAAGTCCTAAGGCAACACAAAAAAGCAATTGGGTGGAATCTCTCTGACCTTCCAAGCATAAATCCCTCCATCTGCATGCATAGAATACTGATCGAGGAGGACATCAAGCCCATAAGGCAACAGCAACGAAGGCTGAATCCTACCATCCTGGACGTAGTCAAAAAAGAAGTCACAAAGCTACTTGCTGCAGGCATCATCTACCCTATATCAGACAGTCAATGGGTGAGTCCTGTACAAGTAGTGCCAAAGAAGTCCGGGATGACTGTCACGAGAAATCGACAAGACGAGTTGGTACCTATGAGGATTCAAAACAGCTGGCGAGTGTGCATCGATTACAGAAGATTAAATCAGGCAACCCGCAAGGATCACTTTCCTTTGCCTTTTATTGACCAGATGCTGAAAAAGATAGCAGGGAAGTCACACTACTGTTTTTTGGATGGATTCTCAGGATACATGCAAATTCACATTGCACTGGAAGACCAGCACAAAACGACCTTCACTTGCCCATTTGGTACCTTTGCGTACACACGCATGCCATTTGGCCTATGCAACGCACCGAGCATGTTTCAACGCTGCATGATGAGTATCTTCTCGGACTTGCTACAAGACTGCATGGAGGTGTTTATGGACGACTTCACGGTGTACGCAGAATCATTCGACACATGCCTGAATAATCTGTCCAAGGTGCTGAAGAGATGCACTGACATGAACTTGGTTCTAAATTTCGAAAAATGTCATTTCATGGTGACCGAGGGAATAGTGTTGGGACACCTGGTCTCCAACAGAGGCATTGAAGTGGACAAAGCGAAAATAGATGTTATCACCTCTCTTCTTAACCCCTCTTCGATACGAGAAGTTCTCTCTTTTCTAGGACATGCAGGTTTTTACAGAAGGTTCATCAAGGACTTCAGCAAACTGGCCCTGCCATTGTCCAAGCTGCTACAGAAGGATGTAGATTTCAACTTTGACCAGCCTTGCATTGAGGCCTTTCAGGAGCTGAAGAACAAACTTACGTCCGCACCCATCCTGCAAGCACCAAGCTGGGACCTGCCATTTGAGCTCATGTGCGATGCATCCAATTTGGCACTAGGAGCTGTTCTCGGCCAGAGAGCGGGAGTCGGCCAACCAGTCCATGTTATTGCGTATGCGTCCAGAACCATGGACCCGGCTCAGCAAAATTACACGACAACTGAGAAGGAACTTCTGGCAATTGTGTTTGCCCTTGGATAAGTTTCGTCCCTACCTTCTCGGTTCTAAGATAGTCGTGTTCTCCGATCACGCGGCTCTAAAGTACTTGCTGAAGAAGTCGGATGCCAAGCCGAGACTGATCCGGTGGATGCTTCTTCTCCGAGAATTCGACTTAGAAATCAGAGATAAGAAAGGTCTTTGAGAATTCGGTGAGCGGACCACCTCAGCAGGATTGAAAGAGAAAGTGAACAATTGCCTATCTGAGACGAGTTCCCTGATGAGCAACTCCTGCACCTCAAGACGGCCACACCATGGTTTGCAGATATTTGTAATTTCGTGGCAACATCTCAATTTCCACCTGAGGCATCTCGAACTTACAAAGAGAAGATCAGAAGTGATGCTAAGTACTACGTATGGGATGACCCCTATCTATGGAGGCTATGTAGTGATAAGATCATCCGCAGGTGCATTCCTGATACCGAGATCAAGTCGGTCCTTCACCTCTGCCATTCGACCCCTGGAGGGGGCCACTACGGCTCATCTCGGACTGCTAGGAAGGTGCTTGATTGTGGCCTCTATTGGCCTTCTATTTTCCGAGACGCTCATCAATTCGTCTCCACCTGCGACAGATGTCAAAAAGCAGGGATGGCCCTAAACCAAAGGCATGAAATGCCCCAAGTAGCCCATCCTATTCTGTGAGAAGTCTTTGGCGTTTGGGGCATAGATTTTATGGGGCCATTCCCAATCTCAATGGCTATTCATACATCCTGCTTGTCGTCGATTATGTATCAAGATGGGTAGAAGCCATTTCCCACAGAACCAATGATGCCAAGGTAGTAGTGGACTTTCTTAAGTCCAATATTTTCTGCAGGTTCGGTGTCCCAAAAGCGCTCATCAATGACCAGGGGAGTCACTTCTGCAACAAAGTCATGGCCTCCCTTTTCAAAAATATGGGGTGGCACACAGGATAGCTACAGCATACCACCCCTAGACTAATGGGCAAGTTGAGATGTTTAACAGGGAAATTAAGCATACATTGCAAAAGATGACAAATCCCAGCAGGAAGGACTGGAGCAGACTCCTTGAAGATGCACTATGGGCTCACAGACTGCATCTAGAACAATTGCTAGGGATGTCTCCCCTACCGAATTGTTTTCGGGAAAGCCTGCCACCTCCCTGTGGAGATAGAGCACAAAGCTTACTGGGCAGTCAAGCAATGTAACATGGCCTATGACCAAGCGGGGGAGCATAGGAAATTCCAACTTCAAGAATTAGACGAACTTCGTAGGGAAGCCTATGAGAACACCAGGATCTACAAGCAAAAGGTAAAAAAATTCCATGACCAAAAGATCCTGAGAAAAGATCTCCATATTGGCCAAAAAGTACTGGTCTTCAACTCTAGATTAAAGCTCATAGCAGGTAAGCTTCGCTCCAGATGGGATGGACCTTTTGTTATCACTAACATATTTCCCCATGGTGCAGTACAACTCAACGAAGAACATACCAATCGCACCTTTCAGGTCAATGGGCACCAAGTCAAACCTTTCCTAGAAGGTCCAGCACCAACTGGAGAAAATACGGAGAGTATCTCCTTGGTGGAACCGACTCCACCAGATGGCACAGCCTAAGCCAATTCGGCCAACCTCTTCACATTGAGGACAATGCCGAAACTAAGTGTGGGGGGGTTCTGTCCATCTGGGACTGATCATTCACGTCATATCTGCCCTTCTCTTCTCTAACTTTTTCATTTCCTCTAACTTTTTCATTTCGTATACTATTTTAAGTCTCATTAGTATTTTTGCTGCTTAAGTTTGTGTTTAATAAAAGAGTCTCCACTGCCGAGTCTGCCACAGCCGAAATGGCCTCATCTTAGCAGAATTACGTGTCCAAAAAAGAAGAGAGGAAATTCCTCGTTGAATCCGAGAGTCTGACGATCCAGCAGAAGGAATCTCTTCATTCCCAAGCAGAAGCTGCCTCTGCCTGAAGGGAACCAAACCTCTGGTCCTAAGTAGTAAGTGGCGAAAATGGGAAGAGGGAACCTTTAGAGTGAAGAAACAGAATCAGCCAGTGTGAGAATTTGAGCCTTGCAACAGAGATGGCATACACTCTGCCATCTCCCTTCTTTCTGAGTGATTTTTGCAAGCATGTTAATTGTGTGTGCTGAATTTTGCCTTAACTCCCTGGATACAACTGTTTTACACATGCAGGAATGAAATGATCTAGGCCATATTTCTTATGAGCCCAGAGCCAAATAAGCTGTCCAAAAACAAGCTGACCCTTGTCACCCCCTTTTGAGCCTAAATTGACCACTTTTTATTGCAGCTCACTACAAGCCGAGGCCAGAAAAACCATTTTTACCTCACCCTCGAGAAGCCGAGGAGCCGTGGAATCGCCTTGGGAGTGAGTTAGAATCAAGTATGGGGAAGTCCTAGGGAGCAGAATTTGGTCAAAAAAGTAGCTGAAGTTCCAGAAGAAGAGAAAAAGGAGAGAAAATGGAATGAAAGAAAAGAAAGGAAAGTACGTAAAAACAGAAAACAGGCAGCTGAAATAAATAAGCTGAAATAAACAAAATCAGCAGGCTGCATGAGTAGAAGAAAGAAAGAATGTAAAACGGCGAGTAAATAAAGATCAAAGGAGACCACAGCAACCGAGACTGCCCTCATACTGGTTACACTCACTCCCCATTGCTCCTCTCCTCCCCGTGGGTCCTGAAGCTAGTTTTCTTACATCTATTCGACCCATAACCTCAACCTCGCTACAAGCCAGAAAAGTCCTAGTGATCATAACTGTTGTGTTTCGCAGGTGTAAGAGGAGAGCTCTATCAAGATATGGTAACACCAATTCCATACAATGCTGAGTGTAAACACAGCCCAGACACTTGAGAGAAGCAAGAAAATTGAGCACATGAGTAAAAGTTCTATCACTCTGGGGGCACCCCTTCCCAATTGGAAACCATGAAGGCCCCTGAGAACCAAAGGAAGTAGCTCCCTGATTGCATGAGCGCTTTGAACCGGGATGAAGAGAGGCCAACTCTGTAGAGTTAGCTTAAGGAAATCAAACAGAAGAATCTCTCACTAAAGTCACCCTTAATTAAGTCATATGTTTTGTCCAGGAGTGCAAAAGGCTAAGTGTGGGGGTTTGATGAGTTATAAAATGTACATCTTTAGTGGACCTAAGAAGGGTATTATTGAGCAACTCACAAGCTTAAAAGATAACTGTTAGCTAAGATCCAGATTAATGGCCTAAACTTGAGTAAAACACATCTGTGCTTAATCAAGGTTTTTAGCTAACTATCTCTTCATTGCAGGTTCAGCCAAGCTCAACCCACCATCAGAAGCCCAGGCCGAGAGCCTCTCGGCCAGGCCGAGACTTGGCCCATGCAGGGAGCCCAGTCAGGTAGATCCAGGTGGAACTCCACGTCAGCAATCAGAGCCACCTTGGGTCCAGCTCAGCTCCACGTCACTACCTGGAGTAGCTTGCAACGCAAGTCACAACAAGGGCAGAATAGGAATTGTACATGTAATTCTGTTAGCATCGTTAGTTGTGTCCGCTCTTGTATAAATAGATAGAACTTTGAACGAAGAGGGGCTTTTGGCATTCAAACTTTCCCGCGTCCATAATTTCCAGATTCTCTCTCGTTTTCTTCTCCTCCGCTCACGGTGGTACACGGTGCTGTTAATGGCGTTTCTCTCGATTGAGGAAATGCAGGCTAGGAACTGAGAAGCCGAAGTTTATCAGAGGAGACCGATTGGAGCACCAACGCACTCTGGTGGACCTGAATCTCAACGTCTTAGCTAGTTGAGGTGAATCATCGCCGTCGTCCATGGCGATCGTCGTGGAAGATAGAATCATCGAATCCAGGCCCTGTGTTTGTATTTTGCTTTCAATATTATGAGTGTTTTCTGAATTCTGAACTCCATTGCATCCCTGAAGTTTAAGTTCAATTACTGTGTTGCGATTGCACCTAGTAACAGAACAATGTTAAACTAAGCCGATCGGAACTGGTTTAGCTAATTTAGTAGGTAATCACTTAACGATTGTTAATTGAGAATCTAAAATCAGCTTGAACTTAATCTCTGCCAACTGATGAGGTGGCGATTGTGTAAATCCTCGGTATGGTAAGGGATGGACCTTTGGCGATTGCCACAAGAATATTGGATGGCTGATGAGGACTGTAATTGGAGTGATTGAACCAGAAAGAACTTGATTATTGGAACTAAACATGAACACAGTAATAGCAATGGCATTAGGAGTAACGTAATTGCATTTGCATTGTAGTTAATTTTAGTTTTGATTATAGTTAACCTCTGTTCTGATTCCAATTGCAGTCCAACCCCCCTCGTTTACTGCCTTTAAGTCTGAGACAGAGATAGTCCATCTCTATAGCGTTTGTCTGCACTCAGCCGAGACCAAGCCGGATTATCTCTAACGGAATCATCTCGGTTCAATCTCTACCGAGAGCTACTCGGCCAATGCCGAGGAGAGTCAGCACTTTACATCTCAGATTCTATGTCACTTAGCACCAATTCACAACTGAACACACTGTGTCCTTGAGAAGAATGACCTAGGGTTAGCTATACTATAGTTAGCTTTAGTTATTTGATAAGCGCGTAAAACGACTGTAAAACCACGCATCATCAATGAGTGTATATGGTTTGGGATGTTTTGGATGCATAACATGACAAGAGTGTGCCTCTTGCTCCTACGTACCTCTCCTAGCTTAGAGGAATAAAAAAAGTTCACGTAGTTCTTGATGCATGGGGTAAATGCAGAGACGAACTTTCCATTAGGCATCCATACTCGAATGATCTATGCCAATAGACTTTCCATTGGGCGTCTGTGGGGATTAAAGAGGAGACTGAACTATCCATTAGGTGCTCAACTCGAATGACTTTCAGACCGAAGTCTGGACTATCAATTAGGCATCCTGACTTTGAATAATTGGTAGACTAACTGTTTGAGTAAGTATGCATACTAGACTAGGACCAAGACCGACTCGACACCAAATGCAGATATCAAATCGGAGTTGAATGAGATATATTGTAGAATGGAGGGAGGAACCGAGACTGACTCAGTTACAAACCAAGGCGGATTACATGTATGCCATCTGGTATGTTACTTTGGATGGCTAACACGAAAGTGTGCTCTCTATAGCATGAGTATTTATGCGATGTTAGAGGAATACTTACCTAGTCTCCATGGGTACAGGTAGTGCGCTTACTTCTCTATTTGAGCTCTGCAACTCAGTAAGGGATTTCCTCAATGGTTCGGCTAGCACTCAGCTTCTGGGTTCGCACCATACAATTCTATAGTGCTTTGACCTTCTTTCAACTCTTACCCACAACTTTTGCTCTCAAAATTTTGGCCTTGTCTTCTTCACAATAGGGCCTTTTATAACGTTTGGCGGATGCCCAAGGCCCCTGTCAGATCGAGCCACGTGGGGGCTACCCTAGCCTTCTGATCCAAGTTGTTAGCCACAATGATCCCTAGGTTGATTCTCATTGAGTCTTCCTAGAATCGTGGCGCGTTCTTCGGCTAGTGGCTGACCTAGCGCATTCTATTGCTGTGATTGGCGAGGATCTTCACTCTATTAGAGTGGCTTGGTTCCCTTGATGTGGCTTCATCCAGGGCTCCCCTTCTTTTGAATGATCTGATGGCTTAGAGCCTCTTGAATCCTGTGAGGTGGCATCTCTTTTGCTGAGGTGGCTAACTCTTCTTGATATTTTGCTGACCTAGCCAGCTCCATCAGCGTTGAGCTAGAGTTGCTGGACCCCTTTTGGGCTACGCCTAGTTGATTGGCCTGCCTTTGGCACCTTGTTTGAGTTCGAGTCGTTTGGGCCCTATACTAATCTGGCTCATTCTATTTTGTTGGGTTCAGTCCGCGTCTTCTTTTCTTGAGTAGCTTCCAGTTTGGGCCTCCTTCTCTTACTGGGCCGAATCTGGGCTCATCTGAATTGGGCTGATAGATTTGGGGTCCTACAGTTGCCCCCTTTTTATTCATGGTTGCTCAGGGGAGACATTGGTGTCTCCTTGGGTGATCAGGAATAAAGACTTCTTTTCTCAGATCGGTCCTCTGGGTCTTTTGTCCTTTAGTAATCTATGTGCTGAGCCGACTCTGTGGCAAAGGGAGTTGAGTTAATGGGGGGACCGAATTGATGACTTGGAAGTCCGCCTCTGTGGAAGGCCGACTCTGTGGAGGCGGAGGCCAAATTGATGATGTGGAAGGCCAACTTGGTGACATGGTTGTTGGGGAGCCAAAGGTCGCATATGAGAGTGACGTGCCTTTAAGTCAGGTGACGTGGCTGCTGGGAAGTCAAAGGTCGCGCATGAGAGCGACGTGCCTTTAAGTCAGGATAGCAAGGGTCGTGTCGTTTCGGAGCACCGCCTCGCTTTGAATGTCATTTTCTCCATAAATGCACCCCGCTTTCTTTAATGACGTCCATGATTGCGCCATTTTGGGGTTTCGCACCTGGTCGCGTTCCCCAATGACACCCTTCTTTCATGTATAAATAGTAGTGTAGAGGGGCTTTGTCCTCTTCTGTGTTTTCTATATCCTCTACAACTTAAGCAAGCTCCCCTGTGCCCTCTTGCTTTGTGTACTTCCACCTTCTCTTCTTTGTTCTCTCCCTCCCTCATTGACCATGTCTAGCCAAGACTCCAAGCGTAAGTCCCCCATCCCAATCTTTTCCTCTTCTTAGTCTTCTTCTTCATCTTTCTCTTCTGTTGAGTCCGGGGCTCTGGCAACAGTGCCAGAGTTCGTCGTCCTTGCCCATTTCCAACCTCATGCTGAAGAGCACTACGAGGAATGGGTGAGCAAGGATGTCCTTGCTCATGCCTCTGACGTGGACACGTTGATATCCGAGGGCACCTAGGTACACAAGGCTTTTCGAGGATGAGCCCATCTGCCATGCGACTCTAGAAGACGAGAACGACTTCATCTTCATGTATGAAACCCTCTTCATAGACCTCGGTGTCTCCCTCCCCTTCGACCACTTCGCCGCCGACATCCTTAAGACGTTGGGGGCTTCCCTTCCCAACTCCATCCAAATAGTTGGGTCGTTGTTTAAGCCTTTAAGGTAGTTTGCCAAGCCCTTTCCATCTTTCTTACAGCCCTCTTCTTTTCGGCTTCTACACCATCCGGCTCAGCCTGAATACCGGCTGGGTTTCCCTAACCCCACTTCCCCGCAAGAACCTCTTCCGCCCTTACACCACCTCCTACAAAGGGTTCAAAATCGGATATGTGAAGGTGCTGCCGGTCAAAGACGCCTCTTTTACCATAGACGAGCAACCCATTCCCTTGTACTAGGCTGCCTAATAAGGAGAAGGAGCTAACTCATGGGCAGTTTCAGGCCGATGATAGGGTGAGCTGGATCCTTCTCAACCAGCTTCACCGAGGCATCAACTGCTGGGAGATCGTGGCGGCTTCCTTCGCTAGCAACCGCCTCCCTTATCTAAAGAGTAAGTTTTGTATTTTAGGTTTCTGGACCGACTCGGCCTGGTGTTGAAAGACTGACTTTTTTTTTTTTGCTTTTGCAGGTATTTTCGCCAAGTCTGGTTATGACGTAGGCGCATTGATGAAGAAAGCTGGAGGGATCGTGGCGGGGAAGCTGGAGAATGCAGAGGCTAATGCTGCCAGGGCCAAGTCAATCTTGACGGCCCCAACATAGACCAAGATTACCTTCAGGCCGGCGCCACCTCCACCCACTCCTACTGAAGCCGCGAACGTGAAGAGGAAGGCGGCCCCTTCTGCTGTGGATACTGCTGCCAAAAAGGGGAAGGCAGTGGAGGGTCCTCAACGCTAAGTGCCCCCAAGCCAACACCGGCTCCAACCCCTGCTTCCGCTCAAGTTGCTGCCGCCACTGCCGCGAAGCCAAGTGCCACTCCTGCTACTTCCTCCACTCCTCTTGCCATTGCTACACTTGCAGGGCCGACTGTGGGTGCCATTGAGTTATCGCAAGGGGGTTTGCCAAGTTACAAGGCTTCTCCTGGAGCCGGCTCTCTATGGAATCCGCAGTTGGATACTGCCACATTACTGAGGGGGGTGGAGGTAAGTCCCCACGACCGGAAGCTCCTACTATCCGCCGGCACTGAAAGCTCATTAGATACGGTGGTGGCCTATGCACAATGGCCATTGTCGAAGTCCTGAAGCCGGTCCCCCGGAAGTCTGAACAGCTGGTTCGGGAGGAGTTGTGGGCACGACAAGAAGTAGCGAGACTTCTGAATGACAAAAATGAGTTGAGGAAGGCCAACCAGCAGTAATGCGAAGATAATGTGAAGGTTAAGGCGGACCTCTCTTCCTCCAAAGCTGAAGTAACCAATCTCAAGGCAGAGGTGTCAACTGTGAAGATGGCCATGGGCGCCATTCAACGGACTTCTGATGCCATGGCCTTTGACTTGAGTGCGGCATGCAACAAACTTAAGGAAGTAGGGACTACCTCAGCTTTTGATAAGGCACTTTTGCAGGCTCTGAAGAACGAACTAAAGAAGGCATGTGATAAATAGAGCGCTGCAAAGGCTAAGGCCAAAGCTGTTGAGTTGGCCTTGGAGGCGACGAAGGAAGAAGTGGCGGTTACGAAGGCGGAGTCGGCTACATTTGAGCCCAAGCACTGGGTCGCCTCGAAGAATTGGAAAGGGCCATTGTGGTTGAACATCACAATGGTTTCACTAAAGCTTTAAGGCAGGCGACCCTGGTGGCACCGGAGGCAGACTTCAGCAAGTGCACCATGGACCAAGATGTGAATCGTTCCTTCCTGATGATGAGTAAAACATTGTACCTGATCCACTTCACTTTTATTGATGTAATTTTCTTCTTATTTTTTTTGAATGAACGATGTACCCTTTTGAGGCTTGGAATGAAATGATGTGTTTATCCATATGGTTCGCTTTATTATGATTCTTCAAGTCAGTTTTTTCATTTTTATCCTAAGTTAAAATTAGTGTACAATTGAACCTAAGTGCCGAATGAATTAAAACTGAGACACGCGCAGGAATTAAAACCATTAAGTATAAAAAGAAATCACCAAGTTAAAAAAATGACTTTGGAACGCCACTCTAGACTGAATCCGAGGGATGAATCCCTTTGTTAGATTCCTTAAGCTATTGAAAAAAAAACCAAGTAAGTTAACAAACTCAGGAACGCCTAAGTCTAAAGGGGTCGGTTTGATTCTAGACTCGGAGTCTACTTTGATGACGCAAACACAATTCCCGAGAAGGTAATTCCTAACTAAGTATATAAAGTGGAATGCAAAAATGGTTGGTGACTTTGACATGGAGTCGGGTTGGTAGTTTATGACAATGTGCTTAAATGAATGTCTTCGACGCAGAGTCGGTGAGATTGGTTCAATGACACGGAGTCGGATTATAAAGGAGACCACATGAAGTCGGATTAGAATTGATTTGAAGACATGGATTATACGGAGTTGGATTTGAATGGATTCAACGACACGGAGTCAAGTTGAAATGGATTCATCGACGCAGAATCGGATTGTAATGATTTCAACGACACGAAGTCGAATTGAACGGATTCGACGATACAGAGTCGGATTGTGTTTGACCTTGACACGGTGTTAGATTGCTATTAGTCACGACACGAAGTTGAATTGAGATAGTTCACAACACAGAGTTAGATTGAAAATGATCACGACACAGGTCGACTTGAAATTGGTTCATGACACGGAGTTGGATTGAAGAATTCATGACACGGAGTCAGATTGAGATTGATTCATGACACAGAGTCGAAAAGGAGAAGATACATGACATGGAATTGGATTGTGTTTGGACCACGACGCGGAGTTATGCAGAAAGATACACAACATGGAGTCAGATCAGAGAGAATACACGATGTGAAGTCGGATTGTGCTTGACCTCGACGTGGAGTCGGAATGATTGACCTCGACACGGAGTCAGAAAGAAAAAGATACACCTTTTTTGTTTTCTGCATTCCTTTTCTGTTTTTCTGCATTTAGTCCTTTGGACGAGGACTCGTCCAAAAGGGTCTATTCAATTGTTTCCCTGTGATTTCCTTTGGACGAGGGCTCATCCAATGGAACTTGTCCATTTTCTATTCTTTGTATTTTCTCCTTTGGATGAGCCCCGTCCAAAGGGATACCTCTTTGTTGTTCTTTTATGTCTTCCTTTGGACGAGAACTCATCCAAAGGGATTCATCCCTTGTTTGCTTTTGTGTAATTTTCTTTAGACGAGGACTTGTCCAAAGGAATATGTCCTTTTATGTTCTCTGCATTTTCTCCTTTGGACAAAGGATCATCCAAAGGGATTCATCCCTTGTTTGTTTTTTTGTAATTTCCTTTGGACAAGGGGTCGATCCAAAGAAGTTTGTCCCTTTTTGCTCTCTGCATTTTCTCCTTTGAATAAGGATTCGTCCAAAGGGATTTATCTCTTGTCTATTTTTCTATATTTTCCTTTGGATGAGCCCTCATCCAAAGGAGTTCATCCTTTTCTGTTCTTTGCATTTTCTCCTTTGGACGAGGGTTCATCCAAGGGGATTCATCCATTGTCTGCTTTGGACAAGGGCTTGTCTAAAGGAGTTTGTCCTCTTCGTTCCTTTTCTTTTTCTCCTTTGGATGAAGGCTTATTGATAATGCATAGTTTATACCCCCTACAAGGTCTTAAGCTGGGTAGAATATACTATAATTTGTAGTTAATAATCATGTATTGGCTAAGATTTAGATTTCTAAGGTTAAAGTAAGGAAAATACAAATTTAGGCTAAGTTACTGATTTTAGTTAACAAAAAGAGAAGCCTTGTTTTGTAGGTCAAAAGAGAATCTGGACGAAGTCAAATAAGCTAAGAGGAAGTCGTCTCGGCCAAGACAAAACCCTCTCGGCCGACTCCGTCCCGACTAGATGAAGTCATCCCAGCTAAGGTCGGATGCATCCCAGTCGAATGAAGTCGACTCCGCAGGCCGACTCCGCGTCCACGTAATATCCGCATGCCGACTCCAGACTGGATGCTAACTCCAAAGCACATACCGACTCCCATCCATCTAGATCCATCCCGGTAGCAGAATATTGAGTCCACTTTGGCAAATTCAAGCACGTTCACAATTGTAATTCAACACGTGGTCGTTTAGGAGAGTAGTTAGAGAGTTGTTATTTCTGGTAATTTTGTTAGGTTAGGCAGTTAATTCTGTTATTTCAGTTATTTCTATTATAGAGTTAGTTAGCTGATGCAAGTATAAATAAGACGTATGGCTACGTTCTTAGGTTAGCGAAGATTATTGATAAGCATGCACTATATGCTCATCGTTAATCTCCATTTCCACTTTACTTCTCTTTATTCCAAGGTGCTTCAGAAATTGCCTAGTCGGTCGAGTAGGCATAGGACCAGTGTTTGGGTAGCGGCTGGTTGCCAAGAGGGGACTATCAGGGCTCGTTGGCACACTACTTGGTGGTTCAACCCCTCAGTACCTGGCCATCTTTGGTGGGACACTGCAGCTACCACTGACGGTCGTCATGGGAAGTTGAGACTATCCTTATCCCTTGAATCCACTACATGTATCGATACTTTGGTTAATCAATGAATGAATTTGTTCATTTTACTTGTATGTTTGTAATTTTTGTTGCGCATAATTTGTTCTTGCTGTGTCACGGTCGTGCATAATAGGAATAGATCATGCTAGATTAGGGGTCGATCGGAACCTATCCAAGCAATATTAAGGATAATGATTAGATGATCTACATCAACCGCGGGCGTAATCCCGGCTACCTCGAGGCCACGGTTGTGTAAGTCCTCAGTTGGCAATGGACGAATGTTAGGCGGTCGTCTTAGGGAATAGGTTGGTGATGAATCGCTTGCATACTAGAATGCTGAATTAGACCCATTCAATTGACCTCATCGTAGCCGGTATCATAAATATATGATAGTTAGATATAGCTTGCCTGTACTTTCCAAGATAGCCATTTAAATTCCTGCAACTTTACTTTCTCTATTAAAAACCCCTTTTTACTATTCCTTTTGAGTTCGTCTGCATCCTACTTTCCCAGTTTTGCAACCTTTTCATCCTTTTACACTAGAAAATACAAGAATCACGTGTCCTTGAGAGAATCAACCTAGGTTGACCCTGTGCTACCCATAACATACGAAAATCTAGTATTTTGATAGGAAAAATAACGACCAATACTTAGCTATCACTCATCCAAAGGAATTCATCCCTTTTTGTTCTCTACATTTTCTCCTTTTGACGAGGGCTTGTTTAAAGAAATTTGTCCTTTCCGTTCTTTGCATTTTCGCCTTTGGACGAGGGCTTGTCCAAAAGGATACCTCTTTGCTATTTTCCTGTGTCTTCCTTTGGACAAAGGCTCGTCCAAAGGGATTTATCTTGTGTTTTTCACTACCTGCGTCCACATGTTTGGACACAGTAACGCCTTTTCAACCCTTTTTATGTTGTCCGCTACCTGCGTCCATGTGTTTGGACACATTAGCTTTCTTACCATTTTTTGTTGCTATTCTATACTATCATTTACCCATTGGATGCAGAGCCTTTGATGATTCTTTTGTCCATTCATGTAACCATTTTCTAATTGCTATTCTATATTGTTATCCACCCATTGGACGTTGAGGAAGATTCTTCTATCCATTCCCATTATCATTTTTTGCTACTTCTCTGTACCATTTGGACGTAGAGTCTTGGACGACTCTTGTGTCCATATCTACCACCAATTCCCGTTTCTGCCATCATTTTCTATTCCTATTTCCTACCATCATTCATACCTATTGGACATAAAGCCATGGACAACTCTTCTGTCCATACCTGCTATCACTTTACATTGATGTTCTTTACTATCACTTGCACCTATTAGACGTAGAGCCTTGGACGACTCTATTCTCCATACCTATACCAATCAAAAACCCAGTAAAGCAAAAACTACCACACACAACATTTCCTATCAAGAACTACGTGATTCTGATTTCTCCATTGCACTCAAGAGATACGTAGGAGTAGGGGATCATCCCCGTTGAGCCCAAATCCTAAAAATAATAAACTATTTTTCTTCATTAACAAAGTCCAATACTGTACAGTAATTTTCATTGATTATTAGGTGAGGTGAATACTTTAAAGAATCTCAAATGACTTGCTTAATTGATTAAGGTAACTATCTTATGATAAACGTAGTAGAGAGCTAATACCTTCTCTACACGTAACCGACTCCTAGACCCCAAATCTATTTCCAAAGACCTGTCCTATCCTTTTCCAAGGTTTTCTGATGTTTCCCTTAAAAACATCAGTGGCGACTCCGTTGAGTTTGTTTTCCTTCTTGTGAAAGGAATCTGAACTATCTCTTTTTCAGCATATGGTTGTCACGCCATCTCATTACGACCTGGTAACGACAATACTCCTCACATTTCTTAAAACAAAACCCTAGATTAGTAGTACCTTTCAAATATTGCTCATAGTTTGCTTAACATGTAATCCTAAGAAAAATTTCATTTTTTGTCATCATGCTCATTTCAAACTCTTTCTACATTAACATAAAAAATTCTTCACAAAGAAATTAATTAGTGGCGCAAAATATAATGTCGTCCACATATATTTGCACAATGATGAAATGAAATTTTACGTTTTTACTAAAAATGGCTATATCTACTTTCATCTTGTAAAACCATTTTTCATTAAAAATGAACTTAGACTTTCATACCAAGTACGAGGTGTTTGCTTTAAACTATATAAAGCTTTTCTAATTTTGAATGTTTTGGAAAAGAATCGTTTTCAAAATAGGTGGTCATGTTACACAAACTTCTTCATTGATTACACCATTCAAACATACATTATTTATGTCCATTTGATAAAGTTTCATATCATTATGAGTAACAAATGATAGTAAGATATGATGAATGCCTTCAAGTCTAGCCACAGATGAAAAAGTTTTAATAAAATCAATACTTTTCATTATAAGTAACCTTGAGCTACTACTAACATAGCTTTGTTTCTCACAACCTTACCATTTTCATCCAATTTGTTTATAAAAACCCACTAGGTTCCTATGACTGACTTCTTCAGGTAAGGGAACTAGCTCCTAGACTTCATTCTTTAGGAACTAGTCAAGTTCTTTGTGCATAGCCTTGACTCATCATTTTTCCATTAAAACTTCATCTATTGTCTTTGGTTTTACCTTTAACAATAATGGCATGTGATCTTAATCTATGAAGATTGATATGGGTTTGACTTGTCGTGAGCATTCCCTATGAACTAATCCTCTGTATGATAGGTCTTCACCTACCAATTTCATTCAATAAGCTCATTTTGTTATCCCTGATCAACTTCATTCATTATTTCTTTGTTAGATGTTGGAAGTTGGCTCACCATCTTCTAAGTTGAGATTTATAAGAGATTCATCTAACCATAATAGTTTTCTATTAGGCTTAATGTCATTAAATTTAATGTGAATAAACTCTTCAATTGTTAAGGTTTTAGAGTTATAAGTTTTATATGCTTATGAAGTTTCAAAATATCCCAACAATATTCCATTATCTGACATAGATCAAACTTTCCTAAATTATCTTTAATGTTGAAAATGAAACGTTGACATTCAAATGAATGAAAATATGAAATGTTGGGTTTTTACTCTTAGTTGCTCAATCCCAAGAGGTTGAGCTTTGATACCAACTAAAACAACTAAAGTGCACACAAGAAGGAGGGTTAAAGTGTGTGTATGTGTTCTTTGAAATATTTTCAACAAATACATTTTGTCCAATAAATAGTATAAAAGCTTATTTGCTTGGATGGAAAACACGAAGGTAGGATAAGGAAGAGAGAATCACACAAGATTTATATTGATTCATTCTTTGACCAAGAACTACATTTAGTCCTTTTATCTCCAAGATTTTCCACTAACAATTTCCTCAAGTATTCTTAAGTTTCTCTTCAATCTTACATCAACATACTTTTAACATAAGATTACAACACCTCAAGTATTCTCTAGCACTAAATCTCTTCATGCTTTCACAAACACATAACCTTAACGCAATATTACAAAAAAAAGTTTTCTTGTATAATTAACTCACTATGTGAGGATATAAAAAGTAAGTGAAAATACACAAAACTTTCCTAAAATAAGGTGTATGAAAATATGAGCTCATAATATGTTCAAGTTTGTTTATTGTCCAATGAATTCATTCTATTAAAATTGCCTCTTGCTTGTTCTCTATCTTCATCTTCGAAGAGATCTTCATATATAGCCAAAGAAATTATTTTTGTGGTGACTAGAACTTATTCCCATTCTTAATGCATGAAGATCTTCTTCATGTTACAGAGGACGAGGCAAGTCCAACTTGAAAGAAATAGAAGACTACAAGTATTTGTGGGACACATAGTTTTACCTAAAAGGTGATATCTGCTTTTTTAACATAGAGAAAGTTTCCTTCGCTTTGATATCACAAAACATGAGACTTATGATCTAAGAAGTTGACTTGCTTCATGAAAAATGATGTTTGAATGTTCTTATAATAGAGCCTTGATTTTTTTAATAAATGAAGGCTTTTTGAAAAGACTTGGTAGGGTAGTTAAAACTCGTTGAAAATACTTAACCAATTTTCAAAAGCATTTATCATTTGATTTTGTAAAAACATTTCATCCAAGATTGACAAGAGAGATGCATATAAAAAGGCCCACTTTAAAAGATATCGTTTAGAACAAATATTGGACTTTTAGTTATAAAGTTTGAAATGGACGCTTAGTTCAAAATACAAACTTTGGACTCTTGTTTAAAATTGTATTTTTTTGGACATGATAAATTTTTCATTGAGAACTTGGTAATTTTCAAAGTATTTTTGTAAGTAGTTATAGTTAATTTTATAGTGCGAATATAACTCCATATGTAACACATTGTTAATGATTCACAAATTTTTTAATAGCCTTTGTTATTGTTAAAACTTTTTTAGGAGTTGGACATTTCATACATATTTGGTTCCAACAATATCTATTGTCACATTAGTCCCTTGAGCAAAAGATAAACTTAACCCATTTTCTATACTTTTGATCTTCACTTTCCCCCTTAAACCTTATCTTTCCTTCTTTTCTCCTTTTCTCCTCTTTCATGAGGTTTTTTTCTTTTCTTTCCTTTCTTTTTTTTTTTTCTCTCGTGGTGTTTGTATGCTTGTCTAAGTGTATGTATTTTGAGAATAAGGGGTGATGACTTGAACAAAAGGAAGTTCTTCCATTGTCATTTAATTACAAAAGTTTTCCATAATACAAAAATATAAAAAGTAAGATTGAAATACAAATTATTTATAAAAATATAAATATGTAAAATGTCACATGTCAATTTTAACATAACTTGTATAATTTATTAACAAATTAATAGATTTTTTTTTAATTTATCAATCATTTAAATAGTTTAGAAAATTTTAAGAATTAAATACTAATAAATAAATTTTTGATACATAAAATGAAGTAAAAACCTAGCATGTGTAGTATGTTTCCTTAACTAATATTTATATAAATGGTGCCAACATCTAGAGTTGATAAAATGGGTTGTCCGACTTGATGGTCAGGATGTGAAATGTGAATTAGGCTTGACTAATTTTCATATCAGCTACATATTTAATGATCCATTATTTTGCATGCATTTTATGTATTTTATAAGAAAAAAATAAAATAAAAAATACTGAGCCAAATAAGATCGATAATTTTTGGGTTTGCATTTCATGCAATTAATCTAGTCTCTCTAGTCTATTTGGTTGAGACAAATTGGTCTAATTCTTTTCATATCTCATATTTACGAGCTCATCTCAACCTGATCCTTTTTTATCAGGTCAATTTTAGCAACTCTACCAATATTTATCTATAGTTGAAAAATTAAGAACAATTTTTTTAAGATCGTGTTAAACTATAGATGCATGATCTTAAATTTTTAAGAGTTTAAAAATTTTGATTTTGTCTCTTTGTATTACAAATTTTCATTTTATTTTAAATTTTAATTTATATTTTTTATAATAAAATTGCATGGAATTAGTAAATAAAGATAAAATATTTCAAGCTAATTATTACTATTTAGCCCCGTTTTAGTTGATTTTTAATTATAACTTTTAACTTTTTAAAATTGAAATAAGTTTTAAATTTTTAGTTTATAGTTTTACTTCTTTTTATAGTTCTAAAAATTTGTTAATCTTATAATTTTTTAAACAAATTCACCAAATAGATGAAAGACTATTCACATGAGATTGAGATGAGAAGATCTAGAATGAAAGTAGAATAAAAAAGAGAAAGATATTTTATTTATATTTGAATGACTTATTGGTGGATAGGTTGAGACTTGAGATTGAGAGATATGAAGAGAGTGCAATGACATTATTAGTGAGTGTGGCAATTAGTAAGGGAAGATTGAGTGGATAGAAGGGAAGATTGAAGTCATAAAAGTGGCAAAATATGCTACAAGACCTGATGTGACTCTTGTGATACCAAAAATGTCAAATTCAATTTGGCCTTATAAAATTGAAGTTAAGCGAAGACAATTTTTAAATGCTTTTATTGACTAAGCCCAAATCAAACTATAATTGTAGTATTCTAAAAGAAACTTAGATTATATTCATGTTTAAAAATTAAAATTCAAACTCTACTTTTCATCATGCTAGGTCCAACTAGGTTAAGAATTTTGTCATCTTTAATCTTAGAGAAAGTAAAAATATATAGAGAAAAATATGAAAAAGAACAAAAGAACTTCTACAAATTTAAAATTAAAACTATTTTTTTTTAAAGTAAGTTAAAATAATTTCAAACATTTTCTATACAAATAAATTATATTTTTAAATTTAAATTTTGTTTTTAAATTTGAATTTAAAATCACTATGATAGATATAATGGTTAGAGTTTAAGTAATATATAAGATTTTAAATTTTAACTTTGTTATTCTCATTATATTTTTATTTTATAAAAGAATTAAATTTAGAAATTAAAAATTAGAAAATTAACACCATCATGTACGGTACTAAAAAAAATATTTTCATTGAATATCATTGAAATTTAGGATTTGAGTTATATAACTTAATCAAACAAAAGTAGGTTATCACGTGCGAGCGTCGCGTGCAGCCCTTGCTTGCAGACAAAAAAATACCAAATATAATTATGATGAAAAATATTTTTAATCTTTTTATCTAAGCATAAAAATTAATTTTGATTACTTTTTTTAAAAAATTTATTTAGATATTTAATTTTTATTTTAGTTTTTATATTTTATTTTAAATTAACCGTTATTTTACAATAATTATATTAACTTAAATTTAAGAATTAAAATTAAAAATATTTTAAAAATAAATAATTAAAATAAATTTTTATAATAAGATGAGATAAAGAAAAATAATATTAATCATGTTGGAGAAAATTAGTGACAATTTGTTTGATGAGTTTATTTTTTCCGAAAAATATTACTTATTACAATCTAGTGACAATTTGTTTGATGAGTTTATTGTTCCGAAAAATATTACTCCTTACCATCGCACTTATTTCATAAGTAAAAAAAAAAAATTCAATAAAAAGATAAAATCAAATAATGATGCGAAAGTGAGTAGTATAAAACTGGGACAGAGAATGAGAGAGTGAGAGCGCAGAGAAGACACAAAATTGAATCGAGGCTGAAGAATAGAAATAGTGTTTCATTTCTCTTCTGATGGTCGTGGGTGGTTCCTTCCCACTAACTTCGAAGAGGAGAAGGGTCACCAACTTTTGTTCCACCGACATGGATACTGAAACTGCTAAGGTTTCTCTTTTGTTACTACGCTAATTTGCTTTTGTTTTTGTGCGATTTCTGACTCTTGTTTTTTTCCCCAACTCTTTGATAATCTATTCATCTTCGTTTCCGATCTGGTTTTGGTTTATATTTGCCTTTCTCTTGATTATATGAAGATTCCTTTTGTGGGTTCTTTTTACAAGTTTTCATTTTTTATAATTGGATTTTTTACTTCCTTGGAAAGCAAAGAATTATTGTTTAGCGTTGCTTATATGTTTTCCCAGTGATTTTTGGATTGACATTGATATGTACTAACAGGGTACCAAATAAAAAAGAAATCAAATTTAAGGTGTGAAAAACACAAGAACTGAACAATTAATTGTGGTACTCAAAAGGGGGAAGAAATTGCATTATATAATACCCATTCCATGTATAATATGAATTGCCATTGACATGGGTGTTTTGAATTTTTAATCTTGTGGTGGTTTCCTTGAGTTGTCTCTCTTGTTCTTGCTAACAAATTGTTTGTATAGACCTGGTTTGTTAATGATGTTTAGCTCATCTTATTCATCTAAATTATCATTTAAATATTGCTTGCAACCGGGACAATTCCCATCTTGAATTACGATATTTATTTAGACCATCTAGTTATTTGCTTTATGTCGTTGGCAAACTGGAAAATATTTGTTGTGTTTCTAGATTTTCCTTCACTGTTCAACCAGCCTTGAGTTAGAATTATTTTACATACAATTGCAAGAAAAGGTATTCTAGAAGTTAGTTAGTTAATTGTACTGTGTACCTTTTACCATTCTTTGATATATTATGCCCACTAACAACAGCAACCATCCGACTTGGTGGTAGGGTTGGCTACATGGATCTATCAAAACCCAAATTTTCAGTAAAGCCATATAGTTCAAGGTCTTGATTAAAGTTTTGCACAGTGTTTTCTGTAGTCTTCCTCTATCCCTTTTAATAAGACATACTATCTTCCATTTATTCAATTTTTTCATAAAGGTTTTTCCGCTAACCCTTTTAATTCTATGTTCGACATTCTCATCAATCTTCCCATCAATTTGTAATATGGGATGCAAGATACCTAAGTTGGGTAACTTGAGATATGATGTGATCTCATGTTTTCACCCCAAAAACATTGTTACCTCCTGTCTTACTGAATTTGTATTCATATATTTTGTCTTACTCCTACATAACCAGAAATCAGTTTATTCCAAAGCCTCTCCCCACAACTAACTTTGCAATTTACTCCTTTTCTTGATTCATCATTGATGAGTGATAACTATGTCATCCACAAATTGATTCATGCTAAAGTAATAAGTGGTTGAATTCAAACTGGCTCTTTTCAAATGATGTCTATAAGTGGCATTGTGTACTTAAAATCTACTCACCTTTCCTCGGAATGAAGACTCTTTTATTGTTATCATAATTCTCCATATCAGTGTTGTCAAAATCACAACCTAGATCATGGGATTGCATGATTTCATGATTTTTACAGCCATCTCTGTGCTGGATTGGAAGTAAGATTGTGACTTGGTGTGACTGGACTGAGATAGTCAATCTTCTCACAGGATCTGCAATTTTCTGAGGCAAACACAGCTGTTGCAACTGGTATTCTGGATCAGGTTTGGTGATCTGTTTTATAAAAAAACTCAAAGCCTTCTCTCACATAGCACCATTTAAACCTGATTCTTCGAACTTTTTGATCTTGCTCAAACTCATCTCTCCTATCTGTTCTATGTGTTCTCTATTATCATTTCGACGCCACTTCTTTGTTATCTGTATTGGAGCTTGGTTATGGAGTTCTTTGGTCTGTTCATGGTCTAGCTTGCTTGCTGAAGTATTTTTCTGATCTGTTCGTGCTCAGCCTTCTGTGTGAGTGCTAGGGCTGACTGAAGAAACTCTGCTTTTCCTTTTATTTTTTGTTTTTGTTTCTGAAACCAAGGTTGTCAAATTGGGATTCAAATTATGAATTAGAAGACCTACCTTTTGAATTGCGAAAGGTACCATATTGTCAATCATAAGATTCGTGATCAATAATTACAATTAAAATATACAGCTATCAAAGTCAAATAAAAGCACAAGCTGTGTAGTCAATAGCGATGCATTAGTGGCAAATTTCAGGGAAGCAGTAGCTATCTCTGAATGGGCGCAACGCGATTGCTTGGTGTGGTGTGGGTTTGCAATTGCAGCGGGTGCAGCCATGTTTTGCAGCAAGATCACGGCATGTGTGATTGCAGCAAGGGATCGAAAAATCAAATTCATCCTTTTATTTATCTCACCATTTCAGATTTCATTTTTGAGATTTTTTTATCCTTTTTATCTTTTAAGCCTTTTCAGTTGTGCTGCCCCTCCCTTTATTGTTGCGGCTTTAGTTTTCTAATTGTATGTGTTTTACAAAATTGCCCCTATTAATGCTTCTTCTTTCTTCCCACTTTAAATCCCCACTAACTTACAAAAAAGTGGACCTATTTAATTTCCATTTTTTTACTAGAACCTGAAATAAGCCCCCCGACCCCCCCTTTTTTACAAGAATGTGAAGTCTTGAACTACTTTGTATACCCCTTTTTTCTTCTATTTCTTCTCAGTTCTTTACTCTTTAATGTTAGTGACAATATCAATGGTTTTGATTATTAATATTAATTATGATGATGTCATTACTCTTTTAATGTTTGTGTATTTTCTTTTTTCAGTATTTATGTGTATGATATAAAATTATAAATTATGTATACTGTTTTCAAGACGTTGCTACAGAGGTCATCCTGTATCTGCTATACTGCCATGGCATTTTTTGGGGTGGTCACTCTGCCCCACTATCTGGATTGACTACTTAGCACAAATTCATGATAAATAACTGAAAGACATAAATATGACAGCATTTTAACACGAAGAAAGAAACATATCAAAACATCTATATATTAGCTTTATGAAGTAAAATTGCTCACTATATAGCCAATCAAGTAATATCTGTCTCTTTCTTTTTTTGTGTGCCCCATTTTTCACTCAAAATGCCAAACTGCACAAAGCCCAACATGAGTATAAAGACAGCAGCAAAGGAGAGACAAGAAGTATAAAAATACCAAAATAGGGTAGGGGACCATGGCCAGCAAGACTTCCAATATTAATGCAATCAGCAATAGGGAGAGGCAGAGAACAGAGAAAATAGAAATAGGGTTTCTTTCCAAAATGTTTCGTGTGGGTCGCATGGGAGGGTTTAGATAGGCTGTTTCCCTCCCTTTTGCCATAATTTTTTTCGAAAAGCATTTTTTAGGGTTTTTAAGAACCATGTTGTATATGACCTGATCCAGATACATGTGTAACCTAATTGAATGGTGTAATGCAGAAATTAATAGCACCTAAAACGATTCACCTTCCAATCTGTATTACTGGAAGAATCGCATGTAATAATACAATCGCGTTTTTACTATTCTAATAAAACTGGCTGAAACCTACAAAATTCACTCTTGGATCTTCAGACTGAAATTTATGTCCTGTCTCTTTCAGCATCTTTTATTTTTATAGTTACTATCTATCAAATATAAAAATAGATTGAAAAATTAATAATAAAATAACTAAAATAAATATCCAAATTATTACTTTTATTTTAGTGATATTTTAAATGCATTAGTTAATTATATTATCATGTTTTTATGTCAAGATATATTTTTATAACTTTGGTCAGATGTTATCTATCATCTCTTTCCCAATTTTAGGTAAGATCTCCATTCTAACAACCTTGCAACTTATTAAATTGCATTGGAATAATGACTAGGAAGTCCCTCTCCTCGTCCTCTGAAATAATTGTTATCGTTTATCTTCTGTGAGGAATTGTGAATATCTCTCCAATGCATATGTATGCTTAATTTTAATTTATGTACTTGCACTGCTGCCAACTTTTCCTGATTCAGGTTTACTGCTTCTCAGCTTCTTCACTTTGATGAACTATTTATTTCAATGATCTTTCCTTTACCATTTTATTGTATTGAACCAGGCCAAGCTTGCTGCTGTGAAAGAAAGATTTGGACGAGAGATCCATGTCTTTGAAACATCAGCTCTTTCTTCATCTTCAAATGCTGAGTTATTCAATGGTAATGGCACCTTATCTTTGACAATCCCAATGACCTAGAAAAAGTTTGGATCTAAAATTTCAATTATTGATATTTGTATATTGATTTTTTCAAAAATATCCTGATTAAACTTATATTTCTTGTTGGTATGTAAAAGGAGAGGAGACTGATGACTTCTATGAGTTTACTGCTGAAGATTATTACAGACTTCTGGCTACTAAAAAGGAGGGTAATGATAATACTACATACTAATTATTCCATACGAGTGAAGAAGTGCAACTTTATTAACCACATATTATCACCTATTGTTCATGCCCTGTTTCATCTGAGCAATATGCCTAATTTTCTAATTTTCAGTTTTGAACAATGACCTGAATATGAATAAAATTACAAGTCTTTAAGCTAATGCATTTGCTTTGATGTACGGTTTCTCCAATTTACTGTGTTTAGATTTGTTTTTTCGTTAATGGAACTGAACATAACAAGAGGAGATAAGATGGAAAGGGAAGGGAAGGAATGAGACGAAGTTACCATTTTGCTTGTTTCAAAGATTAATGAAGCAACAGAACAGAATTCCATTATCGTTGAGTTTCCCCCCATTCCACCTCAATTGGGGAAGTGATATTTGTATCTTTGAGGGGAAATGATGGAATACAGTTTCAGTTCTGTTTTGTTGGCCTCCTATCTATTTTAAACTCCCTAACGGGGAGCTTTTTCCTCTTCTCAGTACCTGACATAAAAATAGTGTTAAAAAAAACTGATAATCTAATGAGGTTATGAAAGTGAAAGTTCAAAAATGAGGAAAAAATATTATTTAGTCAATGGTCAGTTAGCCATCTGTTTCCAGTGTTAGTGTGTTTGGAAATGAAATGAAAACATAAAAAATCACATCAAATCGATCAAAGATGCCAAAGCTATAACTAGCTGCTTCAAGATGAAATGTGAGAAGCCACGTAAAGCCTACCTGCCAATGTGTCCGAACTCATTAGAAGTGCCATATCTTACTGTATGCTCTTTATATTGTCCTTTACTAAATATCTTATGTATACTTCTCCTACCTTTTGGCTTTTTAATGCAATTGTATGTGTTGTTTTGGTTTACAGTTGATGGGTGATAATACTCATTGAAAGGGTGATGTTAAACAGAATTAAGTTATTTTCATGTTAGAAATGGTTAGACAAAGTATTCCCTTCATGACATTGAACTTTAAATGTATTAAATTTGCTCAGATAAATTATTGAAGACTCGAAAACTCCGAGAAGCAGAAGAGGCCGCTCGTAGGTCAAGAATAACCAAAGTAATGCCTAGCTTCTTTTCTTCTTCATTATTATTATTTTTAATATTATTATTATTATTATTATAGCTCCAGTTGAGACTGAAAATAGTGAACAATGTGTGTTGTATTAACATGATAACACTACAATGTTTATGTATAAGTATGAGAGAATCAATCCCATGAGTTCTAGGTGTTGGAATCAATCTATCTATGGAAATAATTAGAGAACAGTCAAAAAACAAATGAACCTAAATATTGACAATATTTCAGTAATAATGTACAAGATCTCAACTCTCTCCTTGAAGCTAGAGCATAGTTATCTATATCATGTGTCCAGCTTGTCACATATATATGTTATTCTAGATTCATTTGAAGATTTAGTGAAAATGTCAGCAAGCTAATCTTTACAGAAAACAGAGGAAGTCTTGATGATGCCCGAGATCTTTTCTCTGAGGAACTAACAATCAATTTTTACATGCTTTGTTCTCCCAAGAAAAATTGGATTAGATGAGAGATAAAAAAACTGACTGAATATTGTACACTAGCCCCATAGGATCAACATCATAGAGCTGCAATTCCCTATGTAAGTGTTTTGGCCACAAGAGCTCATATGTACAGATGGTAAAAAATCCCTTTATCCATGGTCCACGCATAATCGATTAATCCATGGTCCAATCCTTCTATTTGCAACCCCTACTCATTTATTCTGAGTCGCGGCTCGATACTCAGCTTCTGTACTTGACTTGGCAGCAATGCGATTTACTCTTCCATGAGATAAGATTTCCACCCATAAAAGCTCAATAGCTTGAAGTGGATCATCCATGACCTGCATCTCCTACCCAATCTGCATTTGAGTGTCTAATGATTTCAATATGTCTCTTGTCAGTGTAAACAACTCCTTTTCTAGGTGACCTTTTGATGTAACTAAGGATACGAACAACTACATGTCAATGACTATCAAAAGAAAAGTTAAGAAAGTGACTAACAACCCTAATAGGGAAGGAAAAGTTATATCAAGCTTAGTCATGATGATATAATTGAATTCTCCCACTAGTCTTTGGTAATACCCTTTTGGATTGGGGTAAGGCTTCCCCGATTGAGTTGATGCCTTACATTAAGATCCCTGAGGGTTTCCATCAACTTGCATCCTATAAGATCCATCTCTTCCAAAATGTTGAGAACATACTTCCTTTGAGAGATAGTGATAAGAACCTTGAGAGAACTATACTACAAAAGCTAGCTATTGTAGTGGGAGAGCACAAAGCCTTATAAATCCCACACTAGAATTCCATTCTTCTAATGGGGGACTGAAGTGTCATACCTTGCAATTGGATTCTAACACCCCACTATGCTCCATAGTTCTAGTGCCCATGCAAGCTGGCTGAGGAGAAACAAGCTCCCATGTATTATTAAACTCAAATGGTGCCACCTCATCAATCATTGCTTGGTGCCATCCTGGATGAGATAAAGTCTTCTATATGGTCATATGAATAGTAGTAGATGAAATGGAAGAGACAAAAGCATAGTAGGTAGGAGACAAGCAATAGTAGGAGAGAGTTATAAATAGGTCGCGGATTGCAGGTAGAACATTTAATTTTACGAAGGACAATGGGCAAATTAGCAGAAGCAAATGAAGCTGGAGCAAAAAAGGATACTGGAGTGGAAGTTGAATCACTCGGCTCATCTGCTAAAGTAGTAGTAGGTACCATAGGATGGGGGTTGTCACTCACAAGTGATGCCAAATCTGCACAAATTAGTATCTAACTCTGATGTCATGGCAGTGTTAGCTTGGAAAGAGCTCTTTGAAGTAGTAGGTTTAATCACCACAATACCTAAGGAAAAAGATCTTTGTCAGCCTCGGGACCATATATAGAGGTAAAGTATGGTGTGTCTTCAAGGAAGTGACATTTGCAGAGATATAGAATTGATGTATTGGAAGAGTAGCACAATACCCCTTTTGGACATGAGAGTAGCCCAAGAAGACACAATTGATAGCATGAGCAGACATCTTATTCTTTTAACATCTTGGAGAAAGATCATGAACAAAACAAGTACAACCAAAGACACAGGGAGGAACAGAATAAAGGGGGTGCCTAGGGTACAATATGGAATGAAGAATCTGCTTATTCAAAATAGAAGATGCTATTTGATTTATCAAATATACTGCAGTAAAAACTGCATCCCCCCAAAATTTGAAGGCTGCATTGGCAGTTAATAGAAGAGTACGAGCAGTATCCACTGTATATTTATGTTTTCTTTCAGTCACACTATTTTGTTGAGGTGTATGAAGGCAATTGGATTGATGTATATGATGCCAGGTCATAAATGAGTTGAAACAATCAAAGAACTTTTTTGCATTATCACTGTGCACACACAAATTCTTTTACCGAACTTAGTTTGATTTCAGAACACAAATTCTAGAAGATATTGAACAATTCAGATCAGTAAGAATTGAACTTATATTTTAAGTTGATTTGGTCTTGTTTACAGGCTGTAATTAGAGTTCGCTTCCCTGATAATCACACATTGGAGGCTACCTTCCACCCATCAGAAACAGTCCAGAGTTTAATTGATCTCCTCACTAAAGTGATTGCACAGCCAGAGCAGCCATTCTATATATGTAGGCATATCAATATCCTTTATTTGATTAAATTTTGAATGATATATGGTGCTTATAATTTGTACTGCCCTCTATAGCACAATTCAAATTCTCAAAACTCCCTCTCCATTCGATTAGCATAGCCCATGATGAATCATCTCTTGATAAGGATTATAAATTGCTAACCAATAGAGTTGTTTGGATATGATTTGAAAAATAATATGCACTTTTACTGGTGCAGATACTACTCCGCCTAAGAAGGTGATCAATGGCATGTCTCAGGATTTTTATAATGCTGGCTTTTGTCCCGGTGCCATTGTGTACTTCTCATACAATGTCCCAAAAGGTAAGCTCATCCTGTTGTAACGTCCTTTGAATGCTCTGATATCTAGTTTTGAGTAAACCTCTAAATTCTCCAAAGATTAGTGTCAGTAAATTTTGTTTCCAAACTAATCCTTTAACGATCAACTGGTCTTCATATTTGTTCTAATGGAGACTCAGGTAGTGATGAAAAATTTGGTAGTTGTTTTATATCTTTATGTGAATAATTTGATGACAAAAATCTTTGGAAAATTAATGTCTGTGACATGCTAATCTATGGAGGATCAATTTTAGGGGGTCGTATTTTTAGTATTTTATCATGTGATTATTGTAATTATCAGTACTGCGTGATCATGCCTTTTCCCCACTTTGTGAGTCCGTAGGACAGTTCTGCAAAATTATCCCCCCAACCCCAATTTTTCACGACATAACAGTCAAATTGACCTGCCAGATATTCTATGTATTCTACTATTCCATGATTTCTCCATGTGAGACCATTTTTTTGTTTTTTAATGTATGTTCAGTTTTGAAGCTCGTAATGTTCAAATCCTATATTTAAGTTTGCAGATGTACGTTATGTTATTTTGCAACTGATCTGGGAAACTACAGATTTGTATTTATATATTCTCTTTTGGCACCGTTCATGTATCCATATATTATTGTTGTCTAACTTGTGAAATGTGTTTCCCTCCAAATCCATCATAACATGCTTCTTCATCAAGTAAATGCAGTTAAGTGTATTGCATTGAACAATATATAAATGACTGTAGCTTCACTTATTTTTCACATAATACACCATTAGTTATGTATTACTAGTTTATTAGAGATACACTGTTATAAAGGCTGTGATAATGGGCCTGTATAAGTACTTATAGGAGAAAAAAATGAAAAAGAAAAATTAAATGTTTTTTTATTGGTTAATTTGTAGAAACTGTTTCATATTAGCATCTCTAAAAGATTATTTTTATATTATGCATAAGCTAATTTTAATTTATGGAAAAACTTATTTTATTTTTTCTTATTTTTTTCTTCTGTAAGTGTTTAGAGAGAGGTTTATTCAAACAGGAGCAAAGTGTTTCACTTTCACCTTGTTTTGGATTTGGTAATGACCAGCTCTGATATTTTCCTTTCTTATTTATGGGGGTGTTTAGGTGATAAAACTGTGGGTGACCAAACTGGTCCTTACCTCCAAGAAGAGATCTTGACTCTGAAGGATTTGAATGCTGCCAATGATCAAGGCCAGCAATCTGAGCCTGTACAGTCAATGCCAGAACCTGTGGCGGCGACGCAAGCCCCTCCTGCCGAAGAACGAAAACCTGCTGAGAAGAAGCTTGTTAAACCAAAGTGGCTAAAAATGTGATATCACCTTCCTTGAGGTCCAGTAGTCATTGTTGCAGCAAAGGAGTTTCACTTGGGATCTGTCTATTATACATATAAATGGCTCATTGAGGTTGCTCTTCTTATAGCTATTGACGTTACATCTTAATTCAATGTATCATGCAAAGTAAGTCCACAAGAATATACAACATAGTTGCATTTCTCTTCCCCAGCCCTGCTTCCTTTTCTTCTTTTCATGAATTTGTAGATAGTGTTTGAAAACGTTGGAGAAGTTTCTTTTGGTGAATGCAAGCGTCTCAGAGCGGATTTATGGTTATTTTAATGTTATATTATAGCGGTAGAAATTTTCTTTGATCCTGACCAGGAGAATGCAACTATCTCGGTAATGTTTGCTTCATAATGTCATTTAGGTCGGTCTTTGATAAATTTCTTTGTAAGTATGTACAGCAGGGAAAGAAAATAAAAACCTTTTTTCATGTATAAGTCAAAATAATATTTTTAAAGAAGTTAATTGTGATAATTTCTATAAATTAGTTTATGCATAAAATAATATTAATTTATAAAAGATTTTTTTTTATAAGTACTTTAAAAAAAATTACGTAAACAAGATGTTGCTAGATGGCTTTTTGATCGTATAGATTATATTTACCAGATATTTACCAGAATTTGGCAATTCCTAAACTAATTTATACTTGGCTACACCGGTAAGGGATTTCGTTCTAGTTTATTTTATTTTTGTCACATAAATTAAGGGTACCTTAGAAATGAAGTTTTAAAAGAAAATAAAAGGCTAAAATTTTCATTCTAATAAAAGTTTTTATTCGATCACTTTTTTTAAAAAAATGAACAAAATAATATATTAAGATAAATTTATTGTATTATTTATTGTTTATAAATCATTAAATATTATATAGATTTCTTAAATTAAAAATTGTTATTTAGTTTTATACTTGATTATATTAGAATTGTCATGTGTTATGTTAATGTCTGTAATATATTCGTTACTATAATTAAGGATTTGATTTGATTTATAATTGATTTCTTTTGCACTCAATGTGTAATTATAATTAAGTTTAAATGTTTTTTTTTCTTAGAAGTATCATATTTTTTTTTAAGTTTTAAGAAGTAATTGAGATTTTAAAAGATTATTACATTAAAACAAAGTCTTATAAATTTTAAAGACAACGGAAAAATGTAATGATTTAAATTTTTTTTAAAAGATTTTTATAGTAATGATTTTATAGTTTATTTAATGGATTATCATACAAAACTCTATTGATTTATAATATTTGAAAGAACTTTGTTAATTTTTAACAAAACTTCAAAGTTATAAGAGTTGTTACATTTAATTATTACTAGTTAAGAAAATTAATTATACTAGAATATCTATGTTACTGACCAAGTAATATGAATGTAAATATTTATAAATAATATTATTTTTTAATAAAATTTATATATTTAATCTTTTCATTTCTTCATAACATTAAATTGAAAAAATATGTAAAAAACACAAAAAGAAGAGAAGAAATTATGTAAGATTAGAGAAAAAGAAAGTTCGACATTTATAGAAAAAAAGAGTTAAGAAAGTTTTAAGTGAGAATGTGATAACTATAAATCTAGAGAGAGAGAGAGTGAGAGTGAGAGTGGGGAGAAGGCGGCCTAAGAACATTGACACACTTTTGAATGTCCACCATGTGAAGAAAACACTCTAAAGTGGTTACGAGTTAGTTGTAAAGCAGTTAGGAGATTACTTTCCTGGCAAGTCACTCTTAAGTTTGCCTCCTTTTGTATAAAAGACTTAGTGGTATCCATGCATAGGGTTGGATTCTAATTACTATGACACAAATACTACCAGTACTCTCAGAGGAAAACAGTGGTGCCTACTGTGGGGCATCGGTGAAACTTTTCGCCGACGCCTCAAGAATACGAGATCAACTTTGGAGCTCACAAGCTAGGAGGAAGGAGACCAGCAACGATGCCTGTCACATGTAACCAAGTAGCCAGTTCCACCAACAACGGAGAGGAGGACACATTGTAGTGGCTACTAGCGGTGGCCTCCCTACAAGCTCGCAATGAGGAGCAATCCAAGCTAAGTGCAGAGGCGGAGCAGCGGCAGATGGAAGCTAAGGAGAGACACAGGATGGTAGAGGAAAGATACAAGGAAATGTTGAGGATGGCGGAGGAGCGGGAGGAAGAACTTTGGCGTCAGCTAGCGATGGTAAAGGCAACAATTGAGAAGCCAGCTGGGTCATTACCAACGGTGAGTCTCCCAACCTTTTGGGCCCAACCTTTTAGCAAAGAGATCGACTAGACACCCATCTCCTAGAGCTTCTAGGAGTTAGTTATGGAGCCCTTTGATGGGATGCAAGACCCCCACACTCATCTTCAAGCATTTCAAACTGAGATGTACATTAGTGGAGGAGACGACCGACTCAGCTGCAAATTGTTTCTTGGAACATTGCGGGGAGTGGCTATGCACTAATTGGCCACCCTCCCGCCTCGATCAATCAGGACATTTGGTGACTTAGCTACCTCTTTCGCCTCCCAATTTGCAGCAAACAAGACGAAGTGTTTGGAAGTAGTTGACCTCTTTGATATCAAGCAAAGCAAAGGCAAAACCTTCAAAAATTACCTGGCACGCTTTAACAACGCTACGGTCAGGGTAAACGACCCTGATCAGAAATTCTTCGTGAAGGCCTTCGAAAAGGGATTGAGAGTAGGGCAGTTTAGCGACTCCCTCGCATTGAGAAAACCCCTTATTATGGAGGAGATTAGAGCCCGAGCAAAGAAGCATATTGAGGTGGAGGAAGATCAAGCCGACCGACTGGAAGTGGTGAAGCAGCCGAGAACAGGTGATACCCAACCGACTCAGAAGGGAGAGAACAGGTACCTGAACAAACCAAAGGACTACCCCCTGATGTTAACCCCCTGCGTGAAAAGAGAACCCAGATACTACATGAAATCTACCACACTAACTTGCTGAAACACCCGAGAGACGTGAAAGGGCGGCGGCGGCTAGGACCCAACACACAAGAATGGTGCGAGTTTCACAGAACATATAGCCACGCCACCGAGGACTGTCAGAACCTGCGAGAGGAGATCGGGAGGCTGATACAGGAGGGACACTGTTATTGTACACCGGCCTGGCCGAAACTAGAACTATAAAAGGCACTCTTGGTTGAGAGGCCAAATTATAATAGATAATTAGCGGTTTTGGGCGGGGGTTGCCGCTTCCCCGACATATGCTACAAGATTGGACTCGGCTTGTTTCGGCCAACACTAGTGGGATCTTTCCTCCACCCGACTGGCCGAGTCCGTAGCACGTCCGGCTTCGCCTTCTCCTCTTCCCCACCTGTTAGCCCCCTCTAGCTCAGCTTCTTGTGATCCCTCATCCCTATTTTCGTGACTTATTGCGTTGATGGTCACACCTCTGTGGGCTAGGAGAGGGTTGTTCTATACATTCGGCCCTTGGTCTTGAAAGCCTAGGTATCCCCCTTCTATAAGGTCTTGGACCTTATGCTTTAAGCTCCAACACCTTTAAGTGGTATGGCCTAGCCCTACCATGGTAATCGCACCTGGCTTTGGGGTCGTAGCTCCTTGGGTATGGAGGTTCTAGGGGCTTGAGGGGATTGTTTCCAGCAGCTTCTCCTTCAGCAAGTGGGGAAGCAGCTCTATGTATGACATAAGAATCGGGGCTAGCGTCTTGGGAGTTCTTCTTGTGTTTTATTGCGTTGGCCTAGAGTTGGCAGCCGCTCCTGCATTTGTTCACAACTAATATGGAGGTATGTAAGGCGTTGGTGGCAAGTTTGTGTAGGCAGCAGCTGGCCTTGATCCTTACAGATGGATCTGAGTTGAGTACGAGGGAGGATTCCCCTTCCTTTATGGGAAGACAGTTTCTACCAACACAACATTGGCTTCACCCTTCTTCTTCTCTATGGTAGGCTTCTTAGCGAAACCCACGCTACTTCCTGACTGGGCAAACTTCCATCGGCGAATGCCCAACTCAACTCTCTCGCCCACCAGCACTAGGTCTGCGAAGCTGGAGGCGACATTTCCCACCACCTTATCATAGTAAGGAGAAGGGAGTGTGTCAATGAACATAGTAACCATCTCTCTTTCCGTGATTGATGGTTGGACTTGCACCACCAACTTGTGCCACCTCTTTCTTGAGCATGTTTTGGAGTCGGGAGCAGTCCACTGCCATGTCTTGATTGTACTTGTACTACTTCAAGAATGCCTCCACCAAGTTCCTCCAAGTCTTGATGCACCCTCGCTCCAAACTAACATACCAGCTAAGCGCTGCTCCAGTCAAGTTGTCTTGGAAGCAATGGATGAGGATCTTGTTGTCGGTAAACGATGCAGCCATCTTCCTACAATACATAGCCAAATGTACTGGGGGTAGGAGCTCTCTTTATACTTTTCAAACTGGAATTTTGAAATCTGTCGGGAGTTTGACGTTCGGGACAAGGCACAAATCCACCACCTCCAACCCGTATCTGTCTCTACCCTCTACAGTGCTAAGTCGCTCCTCCAATAATTGCCACTTTTCCTCAGCTTGAGGGACTTCTTTTGTGATGATAAGGGGTTGCGCAGCTCATGCCCCCTATCCCGGTTGAGGTTGAACCCCGATTACTTATTGCACGTGTGGGCCGGCTCCGAATACTAGAGTTGGTTCGGTTCCGCATCCAACACTAACGTTGTTTCTGCCAATTTGCTCGTACTCCTCAATGACCCGAGGGTCCTCAGCATTCCAACTGTATGGCATCCCATAAGGCGGGTCTTTGTGTTGACAGGTGGAGGAACAGTGGTGTATGCAGGTTGAGCGTACCCGATTCGGCTCACCATAGCCCCTTGGTTGGCTACATATGCAAGGACAGCGTTGGTCTGGGAGAGAAGTTGGTTTGAGTCATATGTTCCTTCAGTTGGCCTATCTCTCCTCTAAGATCCTCATTTTATTATTCCAAGGCCTCCATCTTGTTTTCCATGGCCTTCAACTTGGAGGGCGTGGCATACCGGTGCTGTAATGTAGGCTGCTTGTCCTTGCTGGTATCCCAATGCATTTTTTTATTAGATAAACTAAATGATGTATGTTAATGTAATGCATGCAAAGGAAGGACACAAAATAGGTTATGCATGTCATGCGAGTGTTATAATCACTAGTAATTCAAACATGGAAATGGAAACTTATTATTATTTTGTCAATGGGTTACAATAGTGCCTTGATGAGTCACATTTTATACACCTTACAGGGACCTAAGACGGGTATTTTTGGCGTCAATTAGTGTCTAAGGAATGAGTCTTAGCTGAGATTCATACTATGGACCTAGAATTAGAGAAATCATAAATCTGTGCTAATTCGAGAACCTTAGCAAATAAAAGACTCATTTTTCATTCTTACAGGATCAACCTGGATAATCTCAGCCCATCATGAATCCTCGGCCCAGGAGAGTCATCCTAGTATTGACTCATCCTAGAACTGGGAGCTCTATGGTCCAACAGCCCAATAAGGAGCAGCCTAATTGCATTGTCCACTTAGGAATCCAGCTCAGTTACCACTGTAGTTCCAATCCAACTCAACTGCCACGTCACTTCGGGAGAAGCTTACAACACAAGTTACGCAAGGGTAGAGTAGGAAATTCACTCTGTAATTCAATTAGGAGTTTGTTAGCGTGTGCGTACTCAGCAAGTCCAACTCGTGTATACATAATAGGAGCTGGGCACGTTTAAAGGTTGTTGAATTCATACTCAATTTCCATCTCCATTGTTATCCATTTTATCTCATTTTCATAGTTATAGTGGTCCACGGTGCTTGTATTGGTGTTTCTTCGATTAAGGAAGTGCAGGTCAAGGACTAAGAGGCCAAAGGTTGTCAGAGGGGACCGCTTGGCTTGCCATCGCACTATCATGGACCTGATCCTCAACGCCTTGGCTAACAGAGGTGAACCATCGCCATTCGACCATGGCGATCATCGTGGAAGACGGAGCCACTGAATTCACACCCTGTGTTTGTATTTCGTTTTTAATAATATGAATAGTTCTGATTCTGATTTCACGTTTGCGATTCTTGCACTTCAATCTGCTTGTTGTGTCGTGATTGCATATAGTAATGTGGATAACGTTGAACTAGGCCGATTGGAACTGGTTTAACAACTCCAGTAGGTAATCAATTAGAGAACCTAAAATCAACTCTGAACTTAATCCTTGCCAACTGATGAGGTAGAGATTGTGTAAATCCTCGGTCTGGCAATGGATGAATATTTGATGATCGTCATAAGAAAACCGAAGGTTGATGTGGAACGTGAATTTGAACGAACGAACCAGAACTAATTCGATTGTTGAGGCTTACTATGAACACAGTAGTAGCAGTAGGAGTAGCTAGTTTAGCTGCATTTACATTCATAGTTTAATTGTTGTTCTTTACTTAATCCATAACCAAACCCCCCCATTTCCTGCATTTTAGTTCGAACAGAGTAAGTCCGACTCTATTGTGTCTGTCAGCACTTAGTTGAGACCTTGTCGGATAAGACTCTGCCGAGTTCATATCGGACCAGTCTCTGTCAAGAGCAACTCGGCATCTAGCCGAGAGTGAGTCTGCATTCTATACTTGAGTTCTGATATCACTTAGTTTTCACATAAAGTCACAATCGAGCGCACTATGTGCTTAAGAGAATTCAACTTGGGGTTGACTATGCTATAGTTAACTTTAGTTTATGTGATACACATTGAGACGACTAAAAACGAGCTTATCAAATTGGTGCCATTGCCGGGGACACATGTTCTTTTATGTCTTTCCGTGCCAAACTTGAAGTGAAGTCGAATCCTGAGTTTGTAGATTGTCATGTCAGTCGAGTCTTGGAGTCTAAAGTAAAATTTGTGTCTACTTGATTTGGATCCTGTAATAAAATGGCATGCTGAGTATGTGTAAAATTTTGGTGCGAGAAGTCCACTGTTAAAAAAAATCATTTTCCTTACGGAATATTTGAATTGTATTCTGACAATACTAGTTTCTGTTCCTTTAGTTGCTAAATTAACACTGGTGTTACTACATGAGTTCTTATAATGCATGACTAGGAGTAGTTTTGACCCTTTGTATGAATTAGACCTTGAAATAGATATAACTTTAAGGAAAGCTAGGAATATAGTAGTAAGTAATAGTTCTAATTCTATTTCTAGTTCTGATAATAGTAGTCTTGTTACTAACACTTCTGACTCTGTTGAATATAATAGCACTAACAATTTTGCAAAACAGATGGAAAACAATCACGAGAGAACTTTGAAGGAGCTAGCTACACCTGACGTAGTGTACCAACCTTGGCGCATCTAGTACCCTCAACTGAAACCAGCTCAAACCTATGAATTGAAATCTAGTCTTATACACTTGTTGCCTAAATTTCATGGTCTTGCAGGATAAGACCCCCACAAACACTTAAAGGAATTCCATGTGGTCTGTTCCACGATGAGGCCATAGGGGATACCAGAAGATTACATCAAAATGAAGGCGTCCCCATTATCCTTGGACGGAGCAGCAAAAGATTGGCTATACTTACAGCCAATTCTCTTCAACACCTGGGAAGACATGAAGAGCATGTTCTTGGAAAAGTTCTTTCCGGCATCTAGAACTATGACCATCAAGAAGGAAATATGTGGGATAAGGAAACATTTTGGAGAAACTCTGCATGAATACTGGGAAAGATTCAATAAACTGTGTGCTTCATGTCCACATCATTAGATCAGTGAGCAACTATTGATCCAGTATTTCTATGAAGGTCTAATGATGATGGATCGAAGCATGATTGATGTCGCTAGTGGAGGAGCATTGATGGATAAGACGCCAGCAGCAGCAAGGCACCTAATCTCTAATATGGCAAGCAATACATAACAGTTTAGGGTCAGAGGAGCCAGTCAATCACGAATGGTGAATGAAATCGGCACAATTGACAATTTAAGATTAGAGAACCAGCTGATTGAGTTGACATCATTGGTGAGGCAGCTTGCTGTCGAACAACACCGACCAAATATAGCAGCTAGAGTTTGTGGCATATGTACTTCCATGGAGCACCCCACTAATATGTGCCCCACATTACAAGAAACCGAGTCAGACCAACCAAAGACTGTTGGAGCAATAGGTGGATATCAGTATGGGAAGCAATCATATCAGAGTTGGCCATTTGATAATCAATAGTTTGGAAAGCAATCATTTCGGCCTAGGTCGAGTCAAGGGCCATATACAACTCAGCGATTCGAATCCACACTGAATGTACCTCAAGGACCAACGGGTTATCAACAACCGACCCCGCAATATCAAGCACCACCGTTCCAACAGCAGCAGCAACAGAGAATGCCACCTCAAGCCAATTCACCATCTCTAGAAGACCTAATGAAACAGTTAGCAACCAATAACCTGGAGTTCCAGCAAACCATGAGCTCTAGTAATATGCAATTCTAGCAGAATATGAATGCCACTATTCAGGACCTCAAGACACAAATCGGACAACTAGCCAATACTGTGAGCCATTTACAATTGGCTCGATCCAGCAACTTACCCTCACAAACAGTTCTGAATCCGAGAGGGAATGCGAGTGCGCTTATCCTGAGAAGTGGAAAAGAATTACCTCAACCAGCACCACAACAGTTGCCAAGATCAACCGAAGTCGACTCTGAGTCGAACACCAACTCACAAATGCTTCAACAAGACAAAACTATCCCATTGTCGTTTCCAAATCGAACCATCTTAGTAAGGAAGCCTGAATATGATGAAGAGTTGCTGAAGATGTTTTGCAAGGTGGAAATCAACATTCCACTCCTTGATGCGATAAAGCAAATTCCTAAGTATGCTAAGTTTCTCAAAGAACTGTGTGTGCATAAGAGGAAAATGATGAAAGGAAGTGTGGAAGTGGGAGGTATAGTGTCGGCATTGACCAGAAATGAAGAATCCAGTGGAGCACAAGCATTGCCAAAGAAATGCCAAGATCTCGAAATCTTTTCGATCCCATGTACCAGGCGATTGTACCTTTGCCAATGCCATGTTGGACCTGGGAGCTTCAATTAATGTCATGCCAACTTCAATCTACAAATCCTTGAATTTTGGTGATCTGGAACCCACTAGGATGACAATACAGCTAGCAAATAGAAGTGTTGTTCAACCTTTAGGCGTTCTCAAAGATGTCCTTGTCCAAGTTAATGAACTGATTTTTCCAACAGACTTCTATGTGCTTGATATGGAGGACGAGACATCGGGGAAGGGATCCACCTTAATCTTGGGGCGACCATTCCTTATGACCGCTAGAACAAAGATTGATGTGCATGCCAGGACACTCTCGATGGAATTTGGTGACACCTTGGTGCAGTTCAATATTTTCGAAGCCATGAAGCACCCCATCGAAGACCACTCTCTTTTTGGCATAGATTTGATTGATGAACTCGTTGAGGAGTGTCTTCAACTAGACAACAGTAGTGAGGACAATGAAAAGTTTGCTAGAGGTACTAATTCAATTGGTTTCCTAGGGTCCATAACAGCAAAAGCCGACTATGATGAAGTACATAATCTTCCTAACTCCGAGGACGATAATATTGATCTTCCCAACTTCAGTTAGGAAGCCGAGTTGATCAAATTACTAGACCAAGTTTGAAACCATGAGAACTCGGAGTGTTCAAGTAAAGCAGAAGTTCAAGTTACCTAGACCAAAGAGCTATTCACAGCACAAGTGGCAACCATGTTCACTACCGAGTACGAGTCAGCCAAAGAAAGTCGAGACCGAGAGAGGACTGAAGTCATCTCGGCCAAAAAAACAACGGTCAAGGCCGACCTACATGTACAAATGCATGGCGAAATCAAATCGGCTAAAGAAGAGCAGAAGCAAGCTGAAACCGAGTTTATCTCGGACAATCATGGCGAGAACTGTATCCCATCCAAATCCGATCTCAAAGCTAAACAAAGAGCCGAGTCCGACTTCCATCTGAGAAAAATTGTTTCTATCAAAAAGAGTCGGCCACAACAACCAAGATCATGTCGACACATCTAGTGCCGAGTTCAACTCTAATCGGCCAGCCGGATCCGAAAGCATCTAACGCCAATTCTTCATCTCCGCCACCACCCATGGAATTGAAGCCATTGCTAAGCCACTTGAAATATGCCTATTTGGATACTAAGAAGCAACTCCCAGTCATCATTGCCAACAATCTCCATCAGAAGCAGGAGGATAAACTACTGCAAGTCCTAAGACAACATAAGAAGGCAATTGGGTGGAAACTATCTGACCTTCAAAGAATAAACCCCTCCATCTGCATGCATAGAATTTTAATAGAGGAGGAGGCCAAGCCCATAAGGCAACAGTAGAGAAGAATGAATCCAACCATCCTAGATGTGGTCAAGAAGGAGGTGACAAAATTGCTTGTTATAGGGATCATCTAACCCATCTCAAATAGTCAATGGGTAATCCTAGTACAAGTAGTACCTAAAAAGTCTGATATGACTGTCATGAAAAACCAGCATGATGAGTTGGTACCTATGTTGATTCAGAATAGCTGATGAGTCTGCATCGACTATAGAAAATTAAATCAAACAACTCGCAAGGATCACTTTCCTTTGCCTTTCATAGATCAAGTCTTGGAGAAATTAGCAAGGAAGTCCCATTACTGTTTTCTGGATGGTTTCTCTGGATACATGCAAATCCACATTGTGCCTAAAGATCAGCACAAGACCACCTTCACATGCTCATTTGGTACCTTTGTGTACACTCGTATGCCATTTGGCCTGTGCAACGCACCGAGTACTTTTCAACATTGCATGACAAGTATCTTCTCGGACCTGCTACAGGAGTGCATGGAGGTGTTCATGGACGACTTCATGGTATATGTTGATTCATTTGACGCATGTTTGGAAAATTTATCCAAGGTGTTAATGAGATGCATTGACACAAACTTGGTTCTTAACTTTGAAAAATGCCATTTCATGTGACTAAGGGAATTGTGTTGGGACACTTGGTATCCGACGGAGGCATTGAGGTGGACAAATCAAAGATTGACATCATCACCTCTCTTCCAAACACTACTTCGGTGTAGCAAGTTCGCTCATTCTTAGGACATGCAGGATTTTACAGAAGATTTATTAAGAACTTCAGCAAGATTGCCCTACCTCTGTCCAAACTGCTACAAAAGGATGTGGAATTCAAATTTGATCAGCCCTATATTGAAGCCTTTCAGGAGTTGAAAAGCCGACTCACATCCGCCCCTATTCTACAAGCGCCCAACTAGGAGCTTCCATTTGAGCTCATGTGTGATGCATCCAATTTGGCATTAGGAGCCGTCTTAGGCCAAAGAGCTGGAGTTGGCAAACCGGTGCATGTGATTGCCTATGCATCTCGGACAATGGACCCAGCCCAATTAAATTACACAACAACCGAGAAGGAACTTTTGGCAATCGTGTTTGCCTTGGACAAATTTCGATCATACCTACTCGGCTCAAAAATCATTGTGTTCTCTGACCATGCTGCGTTGAGATTCTTGTTGAATAAGCCAGACGCCAAGCCGAGACTGATTCGATGGATGCTTCTCCTTCAAGAATTCAACATAGAGATTATAGATAAGAAAGGTGCTGACAATGCAGTAGCAGATCACTTGAGCAGGATTGAGAAGGAAGCTGACCCAATGCCCATCAAAGACGAATTCCCAGATGAGCAACTATTGCACATCACCACGTCTACACCATAGTTTGTCGACATCTGCAACTTCGTGGCAGCATCTTAGTTCCCACCAGAGGCATCTCGGCTATACAAGGAAAGACTGCAAAATGATGCCAAATACTACATATGGGATGATCCCTACCTATGGAGACTCTGTAACGACCCAATTATTCGCAAGTGCATTCCTAACATCGAGATGAATTCGGTCCTCCAGTTTTGTCATGCAGCACTTGGAGGCGACCATTATGGATCAACTCGGACTACGAGGAAAGTGCTTGATTGTGGGTTCTATTGGCCTACCATTTTCAGGGACGCCTACCAATTCGTCTCCACATGCGAAAAATGCCAAAAAGCTGGAATGACCATTAGTAGAAGGCATGAGATGCCCCAACAACTTATACTGTTCTGCAAAGTCTTTGATGTGTGAGGTATCGACTTCATGGGGCCATTCCCAGTCTCCAATGGGTACTCTTACATTCTGCTGGCCATAGACTACGTGTCAAGATGGGTAGAGGCCATAGCCACCAAAACTAATGATGCTAAGGTTGTAGTGGATTTTCTAAAGTCCAACATCTTCAGTCTGTTAGGTGTACTGAAAGCGCTTATAAGTGACCAAGGAAGTTACTTCCGCAACAAAGCCATGTCCTCCTTACTCCACACGTATGGGGTAGTGCATAGAATTGCCATAGCTTATCACCACCAAACCAATGGCCAAGCTGAAGTTTTCAATAGGGAAATAAAGAAAATGCTGCAAAAGATGACCAATCCCAGCAGGAAGGACTACAGTCGACTCCTCGAGGACGCTCTTTAGGCACACAGAATTGCATACCAAACTCTGTTGGGGATGTCTCCCTACCAGATCGTCTTTGGTAAAGCCTATCACCTTCCTGTGAAAATAGAACACAAAGCTTACTAGGCAGTTAAACAGTGCAATATGGACTATGGCAAAGCAGGGAAGCAGAGACAATTCCAACTACAAGAATTAGACTAACTCCGCTTGGAAGCCTATGAGAACTCTAGGATCTATAAGTAGAAAGTCAAGCGATTTCATGATCAACAGATCTTAAGAAAAGAGTTTCGAGTTGCCTAGAAAGTACTATTGTTTAATTCATGTTTAAAGCTCATAGTAGGTAAGCTTCGTTCTAGATAAGATGGACCTTTTGTTATCACTAATGTTTTTTCCTATGGTGTAGTAGAAATAAAGGATGAACACACCAACAGTACCTTCCAGGTCAATGGGCACTAAATTAAACTATTTTATAAAGTAGGTGACATGGAGGCCATCTCATTAATGGAATCAACTCTGCCAGATGATGCACCTTGAGCTAGTTTCATGAACCCCTCTGAATTCATGCCATGCATTGGGGACAATGTAACATTTAAGTGTAGGGGGGATTGCATGGCCATTTAAGGCTTTCTGAATTCTATGCTCGAAATTTTATCATGACGACTCAACTTTGACTGTTTATAGCTATTTGTCATATTTGTTCCAATTTGTTTTTTTTTTTTACGTTTTAATTTTCTTTTTGTGTTCATTTCAATTCAGTTCAATTTTTCATTTTCAAGTCATTTTGCCTTTGTTTCGTTGTTTTAAATAAAAGGTTTTCCAAGTCGAGTCCATTCTGGCTTTGACTCCATGCGTTGAATTTGGACCGACATCGGTTCAACCTAGCCAATTTCGATTTTTGTTTGTAATTCTAATTTTGTCTTTCCTGACTGAGTTATGAACTCTGATGGCCGAGAAAAATGCCTTGAAAAAGAATTTGAAATAATTTCTTTAAGTGTTGGATGAATCAGTAGGAAGCAATTCGGAACCCTGGAGAGCAGATCTTTCAAGCTTGACAGGGAATGAACTGTTTGCACCTTAGGTAGTAGGTGATTGAAAAGCAGAAAAGATAGACCATTAGTGGCAGAGCAATAAACCGTGTGAGAATTTTTGAGCCTATGTACATATAAATGGCTTTTGCATCTTGCCATTCTCTCTTGTGTAATTTTTGCATCCATGCTAACTGTGTATTCTGGATTTTGCCTTGACTCTCTGGATATATCTGGTTTCATATGCAAGAATGAGATAATCTAGGCCATGTTTCACTAAGCCTCAAGCCAAACGATCCTACCTTGTAAATTTTATCCCTTGTTTACCCCCTTTGAGCCTGAATGACCATTCTTTTGTGACAGCTCATTACAAGCCAAGCCCGGAAAAACCATGATTACCCTCAACCTCAAGGGACAAAGGAGTTTTGGAATTGTTTCGGGAGTAAGTTACGATCAAGTGTGAGGGAGACACCAGGGGACAAGCAAGAGTAGTGTATCCAAAAGGGTTGAAAAAGAAGGAAGAGAAAAAAATGCAGCCAAAAAAAAATAAAAAATAAAAAATGTAGGAAAGCAAGGAAAAATTAAGAAGCAGCCAAAAAGTTATAAGTTGTAGCGAAAACACAGCACAAAGCTGCAAACTAAGAGGTGAGAAAAAGAAGAAAAGAAGAATAGAAATAGGGAATAAAAGAAGTGAGCTAGAGCTATTTCAAGAAGGCTCGCAGAACCTTGGGGATATTTCCGTACTAGCGAACTTACTCCTCATTGCTCCTCTCTTCCCTACAGTTAGAAAAACTCACTTACCTATTCTGTACCCCACCTTTTGACCCAGGCCACAATACAAGCCGAGAATGAAGCCCTCTTGATCATTTCTGCATGTGTTTTTGAAGGTATGGAAAGAGAGGCCAGTCAAATTTTGGTAATACCAGTTACATGGGATGTTGAGTGTATATACAAGCTCAAACACTTGAGAGGTTGAGAGAATGTTCCTAAGAAAGAATTCTATCACTCTCAGTCATCCTTTGATGTTGCAGGTCATTTAATTGCCTTAGGTGTAGGAAGAATAATTTTCACATATTGCTTGAGCATGTCAACTCTTGGGGCAAAGGAATGTTGACCCTGTTTCCATTTAGAGCTTAAGAAATTTATTGAAAATTCTTTTCTCTTTTAAAAATCTCCCTTGTATTGAACTCTTATTTTGCGCAGGAGTGCAAAAGTGTAAGTGTGAGGGTCTGATGAGTCATATTTTATACACCTTACAGGGACCTAAGACAAGTATTTCTAGGGTCAATTAGTGTCTAAGGAGTGAGTCTTACTTGAGATTCATATTATGGACCTAGAATTAGAGAAATCATAAATCTATGCTAATTCGAAAACCTTAGCTAATAAAAGACTCGTTCTTCTTTCTTGCAGGATCAACCTAGATAATCTCAGCCTATCATGAATCCTCAGCCTAGGAGAGTCATCCCAATCAAACCGACTCGTTCTAAAACTGGATGACTCTATGGTCCAGCAGCCCAATAAGGAGCAGCCCAATTGCATTGTCCACTTAGGAATCCAACTCAGTTACCACTACAGCTCCAGTCCAACTCAGCTGGCATGTCACTTTTGGAGAAGCTTACAGCGCAAGTTACGTAAGGGTAGAGTAGGAAATTCACTCTATAATTCAATTAAGAGTTCGTTAGCATGTGCATATTCAACAAGTCCAGCTCATGTATATATAATAGGAGCTGGACGTGTTTAAAGGTTGTTGAATTCATACTCAATTTCCATCTCCATTGTTATCCATTCTATCCCATTTTCATAGTTACGGTGGTTCACGGTGCTTGTAATGGTGTTTCTTCGATTGAGGAAGTGTAGGCCAAGGACTGAGAGGCCGAAGGTTGTCAGAGGGGACCGCTTGGCTTGTCATCGCGTTCTGGTGGACCTGATCCTCAACGCCTTGGCTAACAGAAGTGAACCATCATCGTTCGACCATGGCGATCATCGTGGAAGATAGAGCCACTGAATTCACACCCTGTGTTTGTATTTTGTTCTTAATAATATGAATAGTTCTAATTTTGATTTCACGTCTGCGATTCCTGCACTTCAATCTGCTTGCTGTGTCGCGATTGCATATAGTAATGTGGATAACATTGAACTAGGCCGATTGGAACCAGTTTAACAACTCTAGTAGGTAATCAATTAGAGAACCTAATAGAGAACCTAAAATAAACTTTGAACTTAATCCTTGCCAATTGATGAGGTAGCAATTGTGTAAATCCTCGGTATTGCAATGGACGAATATTTGGAGATCGTCATAAGAAAATCGAAGGTTGATGTGGAATGTGAATTTGAATGAACGAACGAGAACTGATTTGATTGTTGAGGCTTAGTATAAACACAGTAGTAGTAGTAGGAGTAGCTAGTTTAGCTATATTTACATTCATAGTTTAATTGTTGTTCTTTACTTAATCCACAACCAAACCCCCTTGTTTCCTGCATTTTAGTCCGAACAGAGTAAGTCCGACTCTGTTGTGTCTATCAGCACTTAGTCGAGACCTTGTCAGATAAGACTCTACCGAGTCCATATTGGACCAGTCTCTGTCGAGAGCAACTCGGTATCTAGTAGAGAGTGAGTCTACATTCTACACTTGAGTTTTGTATCACTCAGTTTTCACATAAAGTTACAATCGAGCACACTGTGTGCTTGAGAGAATTCGACCTGAGGTTGACTATGCTATAGTTAGCTTTAGTTTATTTGATACACGTTGAGATGACTAAAAACGAGCTTATCATGCCTCAAGGAGGTGAGGATAACTTTTTCATTTCATCGTACAACCCTCTGTAGAGTTCTAGGAATTGTGTGATTTCAGCTAGGGTATTTATTAGGTTGACCATGCCTTTGGCAGCATGCAAACTTCTGGGAATATCCATGATGGCCTAGTTGGCTAACCACGCCAACTTAATGTATCTATCCCTCTAAAAAGCTGCCTCGTCTCAAGCCCCCTATACCCTGCTTTCAACATGGTCTATCGCCTCTATATATTGCCTCCTCTAGTTGCTTTCCTCTTCTTTCAGCTTCTGGATCACGGCTGGCCTGTTGCTCCGCTTCAGCGGCTCTCCTACTTTCTTTGACATGCTCAACCAGCCCTTGCCGCCTTTGTTTTTCCAGATGCTCACTGTGAAGCTTGTCTCTTGCCGACTTTTCTTCCAATAGGCGTATTCATTCTTGGAGCCAGCTGAGTTAGTCTCTGGCCTCCGCTTCCCTTGACCTGGAGTCAGCCATGGCCACCCTCAGTTCCTCCTTCTCTGCTAGAGCTTGGTCCTGCTCTATCTCTCTAAGGTATTTTTCCTGGGCCACTGCTTTTGTCCAGCTTTCCTTTTCTAAGCGAGTTTTCTTGCTTATTTCTTTGTTCTGCTAGGGAACCGGGTTCGATTCTAACTTCCTCTTGAAGGATCTGTGTGATTCGTTGGACCCTAGATCTGGTTCTTCATTGGCGCCGAGTCGTGGATCCCCGAATGTTAACCCAGCCCATTCATGTCTGTGCTTGAACCAGGCTTTATAGCTGGATGAGGCTCCACAGTTTCGAGGTCCCCATTCTGGTCCTTTTCTAACAACAGTCATTCAGGCCTGTCGGATTTTCTTTAGTCATTCCCCATTCTGCGTCCCTATGCCGTGTATGACAAAGGGTGCGACTGCTTCCTCGGATGGGGGTAGGACCATGGGATACCCCGCCTACTTAAGCACCAGCTCTAGATTGTAGTAGATGGTGCCCTGAGTGCCCATTAGTCGAACATTCGGGAATCCCCTGCATCTAATAATCGTGTCATCCCTCTCATTCCATTGTGGGTACCAGCGAATGGATCTTTCTGAAGCCTCGTTCAGGCATTTGGTCCATTCGGCTCTCGTCATTGGCTTAATCCAACTCCAGTGGTGATCTTCCATGGGGCACGTTGTCTTTCTCTTGCTATGGACGAAGTGAGCTATCATCCATAAGTACAGTAGAGAAGTGCAGCAACTCAGCCCTCTCTCGTTCCTCTCATGGCAGTAATCTAGGGTATAATATGTGTTAGCCAGCTCCACTATGACAGGATTCTCCCCTCTGTCCCTTTTGGCAAGGAAAGCATCTATGGTGATCAAATCTATGTGATCTTCAATTTGAGGAAAGAGCACTATGCCATAGACTAGGAGCCCGTAGACGTCCATGAAAGTCGGCCAGTCTCCTTCCCTCTAGAGCTGGTGGAGTCTTTCTTCAATGCTGGCCTTTGGGAGTCCCTCTAGGCCATTCTTGTTTCATTTTCTCTTTAGCACCTCCGACTCTGACGTCTTTAGCAGCTTGGCCACTGAGGCCCAGCATGGATAATGTCCTTTGGGAAGGTAGGGCGGGGATTTCGCTAGGGCAAGCCAAGAAGCCCTTCGTACTCCTCCAATGTGGGGGCTAGCTGAAAATCCTTAAAAGCGAAGCATTTGAGAGGCGGGTCGTAGTATTGCGTCAAGGCCGACAAAGCTGCTAGTTGCACTTCTATTTCTAGTAGGCTCAAAAGGTTGTCGTATCTTCCCTCGAAGGTTCTATGCAACTGTCCCTTTAGGCAGCTCCCCCAAAGCCGTAAGGATTGGAGGTCCGGAGTCTTGGTTAAAATAGGGCGTAGTTTCCAAATGCAATAACAAGTTTCCAAGTCCATGTTTATGAAATTTCTCGTGATTAGACCATGATATGCAATGCATGCTTTATTTTTCTCTCTTGTTTTTTCTTTTCTTTTTTTATGCATGTACTATGCTTTGACTTATGGGGGGATTGGATGAGGTTACACTGCTGATTCGGATCCGAGGTCCCCTGTCCTTCCTATAGGTGGTTGGGGCCAATCCTATAGGTTCTAAGGCAAGTACAAATTTCTTTCCATGGTTCTAAGCACACACCTCACCAAAACCTTCTTCGAGAACCTTCCACAGATAGGAATAAACCCCAGAGTGTGGTTATCCCCTAAAAGATCACGCTCTAGTTGGATTATCATGGTCGTCAGTCTAGGGATATATCCAAAGATGATTAGCACTACACATCCATCACTCACTTACACATAGGTCTGAGAATAGGACCTTCTCAAAATTGGCTTATTGGCAACTGCAACTTCATTCCCCTTCCCAGAACAAACCCCCAGGCTGTCAGGAGCATAATGCAATATACTTATCGTCTACCCTAGGGTGTGCATGCTTAGACAGATACAATAATTAACAAAACATAGAAAAGACTGTAAATGAAGAAGCATCAGTAAAGGCTATGTTATCTCATGCAAGTCTATTGACCAGGGCTCAACTCTTACTTTACGTATCCTCCCCAATGAAGTCACCATCTGACACGACCTAAATTGCGTAGGGGGTGATTTAGAAAATAAAATTTTCCTTATGAAAAGCTATTTTGGAATTGGAAGTTGAATCCGTCTCTAGGACGGAACCAGCTGTACTAAGTCGGTATCAGCTCAGCCAATCCGGGGGGCTAACCAAGCCCGATCCGGCTCGGATAGGAGTCGCCACCGATGTTTTGAAGGTACGTCAGGAACCAGGGGTGGATAAGGCAAGTTTGAGAACACAAAATTTGGGTAAGGAGTCGGTTACGTGTAGGAATGACGTGTCATCCCACCCACCTACCATCTAGTAGTTACCCTATGACTTACGTGGGCTAAAATAACCTTTAATTCTGCTATTTCTTGAAGAATGGCTTGAAGGGACGAATGCACCAAGTTCGAGATGTTTTAGATGCATAACTTGACAAGAGTGTGCCCCTTGCCCCTACGTACCTTTCCTAGCTTAGAGGAATCAAAGTTCACGTAGTTCTTGATGCATATGATGAATGTAGAGACGGACTTTCCATTAGTTGTCCATACTCGAATGACCTATGTGAGTGGTTCCTAATGCATGCGGACTTTCTGTTAGGCATCCACGAGGATCAGAGGCGTAGGGTCTGAACTATCCATTAGGTGTTCAACCCTCGCTGGTTCTTAAATCGAAGCATGGATTATCCGTTAGGTGTCCTGACTTCGAAGTGACTTTAGACTAAATGTTGGTATGGATATACATGCTAGGCTGGGTCTGAAACCACTCGGTGCTGGATGCAGAGACTAATTCAAAGTCGGATGAAATGTATTGTGGGATGTTATAGAAAGGAACCGAGACTGACTCAGTTCCAGGCTGAGGTGGGTTACATGCCTACCATCTAGAGTGTTACCTTGAGTATGAAAGGGAGTTTTCTATGGCATGGTTAGGAGCTTGGGCAAGTCACTTACCTGGTATCCAAAGGTGTTGTTGGTACCTTTTCTCTTGACCGAAGCTCCTTTGTAACGCATTTCGTCAATCACTCGTTACTCAATAATTCCACAATACTTTCACCTTGAGGTTCACTCATCAATTCTTCTCCCTAGTTCTTCGCATTGGGGCCTTTTATAGTGTTTGGAGGGTGATGAGGGTGCGCGTCAGATTCTACCACATGGAGCTGTCCCAACCTTTTGATTCAGTTCGTTAGTCCTGGCAATCCCTAGATTGATATTCGTTGCACCCTACGCCTAGTCGTGGCACGTTCTCCTTGGATTCGCGGCGCGTTCTTCGGGTAGTGGCTGACCTGGTGCATTCTTTTACTGTGATTGGCGAGGATCTTCACTCCGTTGGGGCTGGTGGCGTCCCTTATTCCCTTGACATGGCTTCATCCAGGGCTCCCCTTCCTTTTGAAGGTGTGACACCCTTCTACCCCGAATACTTAAATTAAAATAATCAAGTAAATAAAAAGGAAGACAAGGTAATAGATAAAACCAAGGAGTACTCAATTCGTATTAAGGATAAAAGGTTCACATGGTCATTATCATGTTCAAACATTAAGTACACATAAAAAAAATTATCACATAAATTATTAATGTTGATCTAAACATGTCATTCATGTGTTTGACACTTATTTCAAATATATAAATCACTTTCATTTCTGTATACATTTAGTGAGTTATTGATATGCCCATCATTTCAAATATTTAAGATGCAAAAGTATGTATGAAAAGACATAGAACCACTATTCTAAATCCCAAGCCTCGATGTCACACAAATCAGAGCAAGACCTTGCCTCTTCAAAACTCGGCACCACGAGTGCCCTCAACATTACCTAAAAGAAAACCACAAGAGAGTACGGTGAGAAATAGCATTCAATCATATACAAATGCAGATAGTACCCAAATCCCACTCATTATTGTACCCAATTACTAACAGTTAACAATTACTCATATATCAATCACACGTTCCATCACATTCAAAATCAATCACATTCCATTCATGTTTACAAAATGCACATGCTCGCACAATGCATATACTCATCACCACACCTAAGAGTCTTGATTCGGAACTCCACACCATGGGCGAACCTCCTCAATCCCCTTAGTTATCACTAATGATGGCTACACTGTTAAACACCCCATATGGCCGGTGGGTCGCACAGTTAAACACCACCTATGGCCCGTGCGAAGACATTCTACACAACCGCCAAATACCACCTATGACCGGCATGTAGCATGGTTAAACACCACCTATGGCCCATGTATATGAATGTCCCCCATCATTAGTCTACCCTGTTAAACATCACTTTTGGCCAGGGTCCCCTGTTAAACACCACATATGGCCAGGGTATTATAGCCACGTCTGCCTTCTCATGCATCTCAAGTCCATGCTCAATGCATTCTCATCCATATTCTCATTCTCATGATTCATACATCATTCACACAATCCATAATCATGCCAAAATCATATCAATTTAGCCATCATTACCATAAATCATTTATAAGAATGCACAAAAACGCACATAAAACACTATTGAATTCCACCCAATTTCACCGTTACACGCAAGAGTCCCAAATTGAACCTCAACCAGGAATAACCATGAAGAACCACGAGGATCAAGTAATTAAGACAGTTAACCATACAATTTCAAACAAAAATCACGTTAAAGGCAAAACGTTAATCCAAGAATTTTATCCCCCTTCAAATGCCACAAGAAACCATACAATAACAATTATTAATAAGGGTCCTAGGGAAGACCCTACTACTCTTTCATATGTAAATGAAACCCAAATAGTGAGATAGAACTTACATCTCTGCATACTTGGAAGCATAATGAAGAAAAGATGTTCATCAAAGTCATTCTTCTTGTTCCTTTGGGATTCCCTCTAGAAGTTTTCCTTCACACTAAAGGCAACCGATTACATTATCAATTAAGTCAACCAAAACCACGATACACATTGACGAATCTTTTCTACTAATTAAAACATTTTTAGAACATAATAACCAAACAAATTTGAGAATTTAGATCCTAGAGGGACTTAGGGATTGCCCTCACTACTCGTACACCCCCACATTCACATATAATCGAACTCATCTCCCCCGTACCTTAGATGCGAAGAACAGCGAGGATCTGATGCGACTCTAGGACGATCTAAACACCCTAGCTCCTCCTACTTACAGGTTTGTGTTCTCTCTCCTCTAGGTCTGGCTGTCTGACGCACAAAACACCAATTAGGGTAAACTGATTAACCTTTGTCTAATATTCTAGCTGGGTCGGGTCAACCCTGACCCACCCGTCAACCTCCCTTTAATTCAATTAATTAAATTAATAAATGAAAATAATTCAAATTAATGTCTCATCAGTTTATAAAACCATTAACTCCTCTATTAAAATAAAATTAAATGTAAATATTTAGGCACTAAATTAATTTTCTGCCATCATTAAGAATAATAATAACATTTCAGTTTCAAAATACAATTATTTAATAAAATAATTTCCTACACCAATTAATAATTAAAATAAAATTGATAATAATAATAATGAAGTTTATTTCTAAAAATAATTAAATAAATTTTAGGATGTTACAGAAGGATTCGATGACTCAGGGCCCCTTGGATCTTGTGAGGTGGCATTCCCATGCTGAGGTGACTGATTCTGCTTGGTTGGTTTTGCTGACCTGGCCGACTTCGTCAGCGCTAAGCTGGAGCTCTTGGGTCCCTTTTGAACTGTGTTAGGCTAGTTGGGTCGCGTCTGACTAACTAGGTCGAATTTGAGTTCCTCAATGTGTAAATGGCACTAGGCTCTTTTCGGCTGGATTAGGCATCTTTTGTCAATGCGCATAAGCCGTTTTGGGCTTTTCTTTTGGTCAGGCACTGAGTCGGATGGCCTCTCTCTCCAACGAGCCAATTCAGCTCTTCCTACCTCTTAGGTCTGATTTGGGGTTGCTTTGACCTAGCAAGCCCACCTTGAAATTTTTTCTTTGAATTGGGTTGTCTTTGGGCCGATCAAGTTTGGGGTCCTACACTATGAGACATGTATTAGATGGTATCATATAGTCTATTCTAATTATAGTTGTTGAGCTTATTAGGTCACCAACTATCAAACTATTATTGAAATATTTGCATATGCTCAATCTTACAAATTTTATATCCGAAATGTTCAGTCCTTGGTATGAGGTATGCATCTACTAAAATAAAGTATATAGGTGGGAGAATCATCTCCTTACAAACCAATTTTGTGGGATTGAATTATGTCAAAATCCAAAATTATAAGATTATTCTTAATCATATATACGAAGAAGACTTTGTTTTGAGAGATAAAACTACTTTAATTATCTCAATGTCTAAGAAAAAGTATATTTTATCACGGTGATCACAAAAAAAAATAATTGCATTATTACTTGATACTGGGAAATTCACTTTAAAATTTTAATTTCCATGTTTTGAAGATAATGTTCATTAATTAATGTTTATGTGCTCCAATACGGACAAAATATCTTATATTAACCATTTAGGTTGGATTTAATTCCTATAATTTTATTGAATAAAAATATAATTATTAATATAGATATGCAAGTCTATATTAATAATATGATACATTATATTAGTACACGCTTCTTTTAGTATAGAATTAATATATCAAATATTATAAATGTATCATATATGTAATGTTAGTATAGGTGTAATTTTTTCATAAATTTAAATATATATATATATATGAAAAATTATGATGATTTCATTTTAAAAAATAGTTCAAATTGTTGTATCAAAAAATTGAAATGGGCTTTTTTAGAATTTGACTGAAACTATATAAAAGCAAACGTTAATTGGATACAAAACTAGAATGAGTAGTGAGTCTTTTTAACTTTCAGCACCTGTTGGGCCCCATCTACCTCTATGATTGCTTGCTATGACATTTAGGTGAACCATAACTGAAATTTTATTAGAGCCAACCATGTGTTTAATTGACGGATAAATATTTGGGTCCTCGCACAATTCATTTTTACAAATCTCAAATAAGTTTCTTTACAATAAATACAAGTTAGTACCCTTTGCATAGATTTTTAATATTTTATGTCTTTAAGCATTAAATTAAGATACAAGAGTAAACATTGTCGATCGGAGAATATTTTTTCTCCCTGTGTATAGTCAAACTTGGCATGCCAAAGTGCTGTAGGATATAGTATCTGATGATTGAATATTTCGAAATGCTTATGCGTCCGAATAAAATGTGTCTAACACAGTTATGATGACACTGCTACATAGTATTTAAAAGTATAGATATTTCTTACTGAAAACCCTAATTATTATAAAAAGAAATATTTTTTAAATAAAAAAATTAAATGTTTGGTTGCCCCTGCTCTAATTAATTTATCTTTAAAGTTGTGTCTCTGCTCTTATTAATTTTACCTTTTGTGAGATAGGTAATTAATTGAAACACAATCAATGTTATTAGATTTAAATTGGAGTGAGGAGTCCAACCATCTAATTTATTAGGTTGAAAATGTATTTAAATGAATCCTGTGATAAGCAAGTCACTATCCAATTTGACACGCACATTGTCCTATGCAACGCGCTGGACACAATATGGCACATGCATTGTCCAAAGTAAATCATTCACATTGTCATCTCATCCGCGTGGCCAAATTCCCATATAAAATCTTGTTTACACTTGCCTTCAAAATTTCTGAACTCTCGTTTACAATTGCCGAGGCTATTGAATCCTTGACACGATGAGAGTATCCAAAGAGTTTGTGCCACTAATGACTAAATCACTATCTTTAATAAAATTAACATATTTAATATATACTAGGGAAGAATTTAGATAGAAGATGTTATTCTCTAATTAAAATTAAAATTTTATTTTGATAATATAGGTAAATATTAATACGTATTAATTAGATAAAAATTTAATTTTGATTAGATAACAATATCAATAACATCTATAATATTATATTTTTGTTATGTCATTTAATAAATGGCACATTAATTTTATAAGCACTTTAAAAACTTAATATTCTAGTTAAATTAATAACTATTCAAGTTTTCTTTTTATAATTTTCTTTTTATATATAATTGATATTCTTTATGAGAAATAATTATCAGAAATACTTTTAAATATTTAGTACAATTACATCCAAAATTAATTTAAAATTACTAGTTATCTGAGCTAATTAATATAAGTAGTTTAATATCATTGCATCTTTATCGATGAAGATCCATATATAATTAGCAAATTGTTGAATCTTTTAGAGTTTGATTTCATAATGAGAATAGGTAAGACTTTATTAGAAGTAAAATTTATAAATAATCTTTATATCTCAAAAAGATTATTCTTTAATGATTGGTGGAGGGATATCTTTAATTTACATAAAAAAAAATATTGACTTAAATATATTTTAAATCCATGCAAATATACTCTATTTGATTTTATTTTTTATAAATATAATTTTATTTGATTTTAATCCTTACAAAAAAAAAATTGTCATTTTTATATCTTAACATTTTATTAATGTTCGTTTTTAGTCTTTATTACTACTTCTAGTTAACTTAGGACTGACATTGCTAATAAAAAGAATAATATTAATTAAAATAATTAAGATAAAAAAGAATATTTTAAATTATTTTTAGGCTTAATTGTACTTTGGTCCCTAAACTATTGTAGTTGTGCGATTTTAGTTCTTCAAGTCCTAATTGTGCCAATTGAACCCTTAAATATTACAATTGAACAATTTTGGTCCTTCAAATTCTAATATTGTAAATTAGGTCCTTCAATTATTGTAATTATGCGATTGTGGTCCATCTATCAGTCTATCATTAAATATTTAATGAATTTTGTTAACATGACACTAGTGACTAACATAGCAAATGATGTAGCATGCTAGATGACACATATGCAACATCTATCATGTCATCTATCATTTATTAATATTGCATCAGCGTCATCTATCATGTTAGTTTTCAATGTCACATCATCTGTCATGTTAGTCACTAGTATCATGTCAACAAAATTTGTTAAATATTTAATGATAGACTAACAAATAGAGTAAAATCACACGATTATAATACTTGAAGACCTAATTTGTACAATTAGAACTTAAAGGAATAAAATTTCTCAATTGCAATATTTAAAGGGACTTAAATGACACAATTAGAACTTAAGAGACAAAAATTGCACATTTATAATACTTAAGGGACCAAAAGTACAATTAAGTCTTATTTTTTAGTACGAAATTCAATTAATTAGCATATTTATTATTTTACATAAATAAGGTAATTACACATAATCTACTTTTATAATTTATTTTTAATATATTAAAAGTGATGATTATAATTACTTTTAATATTGTTCTTACTTTTCAAGTAACTATTCTACTTTTAATTTTGTATTTTTAAAATATAATTTAATTATGTTCTTATAATTTAATTTTAATCACTTTGATGTTATTTATATATTTCAATTTATTAATTTTGACTCATTGTAATATAATTTTTTTAATATATCTCAAGAGTGATTTTGTCTTTAAAGACAAAAATAAATTAAAATATAATATATTAAAAGTAAATTATATTACAATTTTCCAAAAATAATAAATTAAAATATAAAAATAGCATAAAATAATATATTAAAATTAAGTTATAAATGTCTAAATAAATTTATAATTTTAAAAATAAAATTTTAAAGGTAAATTAGTAAATTGAAAAGTAAAATAATATTAAAAACAATAAAATTACTATTTCATCACAAGTTCTTATCTTCCAATCTTATGGTTGTCATATTGTCATAATATTTTTAATTTTATCAAAAATTGTTATTATTCATAATATATTAATAAATAAGTTATAAAAGTAAATTATATATAATTACCTTATTTATATAAAATAATAAATACATTAATTAATTGAATTGGACACCTAAAAATAATTTAATTATCTTAACTTAAAATATCTTTTGTTATCTTAATCATCTTAACTAATATTATTTTTTTATTAGTCATATCAATATTAAACTAGTTAGAGTTAGTGATAAAAACTAAATAAGGATACTAAAAAAATGTTTGGATTTGAAAATGCAAAAAATTTTCAATAACTAAAACAAAATTGAGTCACATTTGCAAGAATATAATACATATTTAAGTCAACCCATATTTTACCAATCTCTTGATATATTCTCTCCACACAAGAATAAGTAAATATTCTTTGAATTTTATTTCTTTAAAGTGTGAAAGAATATTTTAAAAGATAAAGTACACTAACAATCATTAGTTAAAAAAATATAATAGTTAATATTGTAATTAATTTAAAATTTTGTTATATATAAATAAAGAGAGAAATATTAGTAACACTCTCTTTAATATGATAAATTATTACATGGTGTGGGATCATATGGTCCTAACCAATCTCTCCATGTGACACATAACTACATTTTTTAATTTGAAAAAAAAAATTAATAAAATATCACATAGAGACTGGTTGAGATCACATGATCTAGAAATATGTAATAATCTCCCTTCTAACTCTATACTATTAGTTGAAATTTATTATAAATTACAAATTTTTGAGGTTCCTTCTCTTATTTAATGAGCCCTATTTATACTCTTTTCATCTAAGATTGATTGATGTTTTCAGTTTTCAATAAAATATTAAAACTTATATTCTAAATTTGCCTCATAATAAATACTATTGTCTTGAAAATAATTAATTATATATTTATAGAAATTAAGAAAAGAGTAAGAATATTTTAGTAAAAGTAATCCCCAATAAAAAAAACTATTGTTTGCTGAGCTTGGACAATAAACTTCAAATTTCAAGAAATTTAAAATTCTTGAAATTTGAATTACTTTGATTTAAATTTCTTTCATTTTCAAAATTTTTTGTTTGGATAAATCAATTTAAATTTCTTTAAATTTCAAATTCTTAGTTTTCATAGAAATAAAAATATATATTAACAAATTTTTAAGTATTTAATAATTAAAAATTAAAATTTGATCATATTTAACAATTCACAAATCATTTTAAATATCTAATAATTCAAATTTTCAAATATTGATATATTTTATGTTAATATTAATATAGATTAAAAAAAAGAAGAAGATAAGAGAAGAGAGAAATGGGAGAAAGAAAAAAGAGAAGAAAAAAAGTGACAAGGAGATGAATATATTAACATTAGTTCACAAATTATTTTAAATATCTAACCATTCAAAAGCTTAAATATTGATATATTAATATATTTTATATTAATATTAATATAGATAAGAAAAGGGAAGAGAAAATAAGAGAAGAGAGAAATGAGAGAAAGGAAGAAGAGAAGAAGGAAAAAAAAGTGAAGGGCAGGATGGAGAGAGGAAACAAAAAGCGAAGAGGTGGATTAAGAGAGAGAGAGGGAAAAAATAAAACTTGGGAGTGATAACAAAGAGAGTGAAGAGACAGAGGTGAGCTAGGGGATAAAGAAAGAAGAGAGAGAAGAGGAAAGGGAAGGAGAAGAGAAAAATTAGTGTAAAGAGAGGAAGAGAGAGAGAACAAAGATAGAGGAGAGAGAAAAAGAAAAAAAAATGTGAGATGAGAGAAAGAACAAAGATAGGAGGGAGGGAGAAAGGAGAGAGAATAGACTAAAAGTAAGAGAAAAAGAGAGAGATAAAATGAAAATAAAGAATTTTAAATTCTTATATTTTTTTGTAGAATTGAAATTTTACATTTAATTCAAATACTCTAACAAATTACTAGAATTTTTATTTCTATTTAAATTATTTATCTATTTCATCACAATATATTTTAAATTCACTAAATATATAAATTACTCACTTAAAAATTTTCATCCAAACTCAAGTTTAATACCAGTTTAAAATTAATTAAAAAAACTAAAATCTCAATATATTTTATCAGTACAAAAAAATTAAAATTTACATAAAAATATCATATAATTAACACATGGTGATTCAAATACTTTTTTTAATGGGCTAATTTAATAATTTTTACCTACCAACAAGTTTTTTTTTAATTTTTAGCTAACTTTCTTTAAATTTTCAACTAGTTGTTTTTAGTTACTTTTATCAATCATATCCTGTATGAACACTCTTCTAAATAGTTATACATACTCCTTTTTAGACTGCCATTTTTGTTTTCTAATATTTAAATATCTTTTTCTATTATTTATCCATAGACTTTTGGAAGTAATATTGTATATATATTATATAAATATCGAAGTGTTGAATACTGTTATTACATTATAGTTCTGTGTGCTCCAATGAGAACGTGCGGAACGAATGGGTGCAAAATCACGAATTTGATACCAAGGGACCTAGCAAATGAGATAATTAATTAGCGGCATGGATTAGGTGGGACGCCACGCGACCGGCTGGTCTCATGACAGCTACAACCGGTGGTTTTCAGAGTTGGTGAATTGAATTCTTCTCATCAAGGTCCTACAAGAGTACAAGTTCGTCTTTATTTTACTTATTTTTAAGAACAACTAAATAATTGCATTATTATTTATTAAAAATAATATATAATTCCTATAACTATTCATACAATAATTTCCACAACACTATTTTTTTATTTCACTATTAATTTTGACGCACATTCCTCCTTCTTATCTTTTTCTCTTGTTTATTTTTTTTATTACACAATTTATTAATAATTTATTCAAGGTACAGGTATGCAAAAACAAGTTAAAAAAAAAAAAACAGAACGAAGCAAACTGAACCATTTTTCAAAAACAGTTTGATTCATTTTTTAAAAAAACAATTCAGATTTTTTGGATCGGTTTAATTTAGTTATCTATTTTTGACTTACGTATAGTTAAATTTAACTAAACCATTTTTTAAAAAGCAGTTTGATTATTTTTTTTGGAAAAGGTTCAATTTTTTAAATTGAATCGATTTGGTTTTGGAGTGGTTTAGTATGGATTTTATTTAATATTTTAAAATTATATTGTTTATTTATTTACTATTTAAAGGAATTAGAAGTTTGAAGTTTATAACAACTTCTTTAGGAACTATAACTTTATTTATTTAAAAAAAAACTATGTAATATAACAAGATCTTTAGTTAAAATATATTGATAGCGTAATTTTTTTAATCTTATTATCTAATTATGAATTATTATATGAGTGAAAATTATTAAATTTTATAAAAATTATTTAAAAATTATATTTATAATAATTTCTAACTAATTGATGTTGTAAATTTTTTTGAACAATATTGTATCAAAATAACAAAATCAAACACTCAAACTAAATTATGATATTATGAAAGGAGAATATCTATCCTTGAGTTTATGGTTCTTGATGAAAATTGTTTGCATCAATTTTATGAATAAAAAAATTGTATTAAACCAAATTTTGCTTTTACCTTCGTCATATATAATCAAAATAAATAAATATGAAGCCACTGCAACTGTGTACAATCCAGTCTTAATTTTCCCAATGACAACTTCCAACCTCACTGAATTAATTTTCTAAGCAGCTACTTGTCCTTTTTTTTTTGTTATTGAAAAGATGTTACTTATCTTCCTTTTTTTTTTTTTTTTTTTGAAAAGCAGCCAGTAGCCACTTATCTTCTCTTTTCATGTTTGGCTCCTATATATTGTTTATTTTTTCTTGAATTTTTTTTTTCTTTTGTCTTTTAACCTTGGAAGAATCTTGTTTGCCCTATGACCCTTCTTGATATGATCTGTATTCAAAAAAACGTCGCGGAAAGATATTAATATTTTTAAAAATCAATACATTTAAATTTAAATTTTAAAATAAATCATACTTAATTAGGATATTTGTTAAAAATTGAATAAGAATATACTGTCAAAGTAAATTTCTTAGTATGGTCGAATAATAAGAAATAATATTTAATATAACTTTTAAATAATTATTATAAAAGAATAAATTTATTATATATAAAAAGTTTATAATTAAATAATAAGAGTATAAAAAACTTATATACTATCCTTATTTATTTATTTATTCAATTAATTTTTTAAATAATTTTAAGGGTAACTATCTTAAAATTATAATCACACACGCATCCTACCCATATACCATTTCTCACACATGCATATTAATGAATTAACAATAGATTATTTTTTAATGAATTAAAATAGTAATTACTTATATTTTAAAGTATATTTTTCTTTACATATGATCAATATATGCAATAAATTATATTTTATTACAATTGATTAAGAATTAATACAATTTTAATTTTTATTTACTTTAAAAATTTAGAAAAAAAACTAAAACTTTAAAAGTCAAAAGTACAAAATTATACATTTTTCTATATTTAGGATTAATATATGTAATAAAATATATATTTATTTTCTAATTTAATATAATAATATATTTTTATTGCTCTTTCATTTTTAAATAATTATACAACTTTGAAAGGCTAAGATAATGAAAAGTCATAAAATATTAATATCACTAATAAAAATAAAAAATAAATTAAGTAATAATTAAAATATGAATTTAAAGGAATATATATATCATGTAATTGTGATAGAAAATTTTAATTTTAAATACGTTTTATGTCGTTGCAAATATGATCTTTCTGGTTTTAGTCATCGATTTTTTTTTTTGTTATTTTTATATTTCTAACATTTTCTTAATGTCATTCTTTAGTCTTTATCATTACCTCTAGTTAGTTTAATGTTAATATACCTAACAAAATGAATAATATTAATTGAGATAATTAAGGTAACAAAGTATATTTTAAATTAAGCTAATTAAATTATTTTTAAGAGATTAATTCAATAAATAAATTAATTTATTATTTATATAAATAAGATAATTAGATATAATTTATTTTTATAATTTTTATATTCTTATTAATTTGTGAATGAGTGAAAATATTTTTTTTTACCTTCATTAGTGAGAAAAAATCTATTATAATTAATTATGACAGATTTTAACAAGGTAACTGATCACGTCAAGTAGTCAGACTATCTAGTGTAACTCTCAATTTTTCCTAAGTATTTCTCTTTATGGTGACCTAGTGTGACTTGTCACTAGTGCTATCTCCCTTCTCCTTTTATAGCCCTCCTTCCGTCTTGTTTTTTGTGGATTGTGTTATCTGATGTCTGTTGTACCGTCTCACTGTTACGACGTGCTGACTATGCCTTCTGATTCTTGTAGTGTTCGTGCAGCACTACCTTATTCTGGTTGTGCCGCTTGACTACTACGATGCGTCAACCGTATCTTTTGAAATACAACCTATGTGCGGTGCCCCCTAGCCCCTAGTTGTGCATGCGTGATTCATACTGATTTTGGGTCTTTATGCTAATGTTGTTAGGTGTCGTCATCAAGTCAAAGTCGACTATCTTGGTTGGTGGTTTGGTATTTGGTCGTCTAGTTGGTTCACAACCCAATAAGCACTAAGTGAAGACGAAGACGCTTTAAAGTGTTGGGTCGAAGTTGGTCACCTAGGTTGGTTATTCGATATCCGGTCATCTTGGTAGGTCCACAGCTCGACAAGCGCTAAGTGAAGACAAAGACGCTTTAAAGTCGGTCACCTAACCTGGCTATTTGGTATTCGGTCATCTTGACAAGTTCATCGCCCACAAGCGTTGAGTGAAGAAGAAGGCACTTTAAAGTTGGTCACCTAAGCTCGCTATTTGGTATCTAGTCATCTTGGTGAGTTCATAGCCCCACAAGCGCTAAGTGAAGACAAAGGCACTTTAAAGTACTAGGTCGAGGTCAGTCACCTAGGTTGGCTATTTGATATGGTCAGCCTATGGTGGGACTGTATTTTGATGTTTGCTCATGTAGGTTCTTCGTGCCCCGAGGTGTCAGCAAAAACATGGCCTACCTAGGTGTTATAAAAAATGTGGCCTGCCTAGGTATTAGCGAAAACATTGCCTGCCTAGGTGTTAGTAAAAGCGTAACCTACCCATTGAATTTTAGGATGTGCTCATGCCTCGAGGTGAGGCTTGCCATATCGCCTTACCCCCTTTTTCTATCGTCAGATGTGAGCTTATGACACCTATGGGCCACTAGATATAGCGACATTTGGTGTTTTGTTTCCCCATCGTTGGATGAGAATATCGCATCCAGGGCGTTGGATGGGGTTTAAGACCTTTCGAAATCCTCCCTCTCTTTAACATTGGAGGAGTGTTCAAGACGTTTGTGTTTCTGCTACCTTTCAGTTGCTCTTGTGATGTTGCCGAGCCTTTGTCTCCTACCACTTGCTCCAGCACTGCCGTATCAAAATTGGTCGATACCTTGTTTACTTGGGCCAGTGCCATCTGCATTGCTTCACCAGAACCCATCGATGAAGAAATGTACATGTTCTAGATTCTTATTTTTCCTGCTTCTTCTTTTGGCTATCTGTTTTGGTGTTTGTGTTGTCAAACTTTTTCCGATGATTCCTCCGTGGATAGTGACAACATAATGGGTTTGTGTTCTTACCCTCACCGTATTTAATGTAGGAATAGCCATTGATGAGAGGATGAGATATATGCCTCTCGTTGCCCCAAGGGTGGCTACAAGTTCTACTAAAGAGGATACTTCCTCTTCTAGCACAGTGGGGGAGGAAATCCAGCCTCTACGTGTGTGGTGTCGCAAGGAAGAGGAAGAGGAAGGTTTAGGGGATGAACTGAATGTAAGGGAGGATGTGAAAAACCAACTAATGGACTACAATTAGGTTGATAATGGCGTCCGGTAAAATGATGTTGGTTTTACCAACTCTTGGCTTTTGGATGGTATGCCAAACAAGACAAAGACTAGGTAGTGAAAGTGTTTCCCTATCGATCGAACGAGAGTGTATGTGAGATACCTATCCCTCGTGAGACAAGTTATACATATCTGTATGAAACCCTTCCTTTGAAATTGGGAGCCCAGTTACACTTCTTTGACTTCCAATGCTCAATCCTTAGAACACTAAATGTCGTGCCTACCCAACTTCATCTAAATAGTTGGGCCTTCGTCCGAGCCTTCGAGATTCTTTGTGAAGGTTTAGGGAGATCACTTTCTCTCAATGTCTTCTTTTGGTTCTTTGTTATTCATCGAATCGAGAACATTGACTGGTTTTCTCTCAGTAATCGGTCGAGTCGTATCTTACTTCGGCCTTTTCGTGAGAGCTATAAGTTTTTCAAGGACCGGTTCTTCTGAGTCTAGGGTAGGGAGGGCTGCTCCAACTGTTTGTTTGACCCAACCGGGGAGTCGCACTTCCCATTATTCTGGACCAAGTGTCGTGTAGTAGTTATTAAGGTAGAAAGGGCTTACTTAGAGGAATGGGAGGATGCGTTTATCGGGGAGCTTCATGGTCATCCAGTCTTTTCTTGTAAGGAGCTCATCAAACAAGGTAATGACCCGACTTTGTATCCTAACTTCTTGTATTACTTTATTGTCTAGTGAGTTATAATGCTTTTGTTTTCTTAGGTACCACTATTCTCTAGCGCCATCTGAAGTTAGGGCACTCTGAAAAAAAAAGCCTAGACTTCCTCTTGTGTGCCTAAGGTTCCAGCACCAATGTCTATCATAACACCTAAGTCTGTTGATCAATGAGTCTCTAGTGCCCCTTTTGGGGAACCGATTAGGAAACGGCCTCGGGAGGTTATTGAGATATCCTCTCATCCATCTTAGGTGACTTCGCCTAATTAGAAGGCCATTCTGTTTGTCAATTCAGATATGAGGTCAGCCTGGAATCGCAAGTTTCCCTTGGTCAATGTGATTGACCAACACTTGACAGCCCCTTCTGATGATGACAAGGTTGATGTCCTTGGCCTTATTGGTGCCTGCAATGCCCTTGAGGCTTACTCTAGCTACTCAATGGTTCTTTCCCGAACTATTGAGCGAAAATATGGGGATCTTGCTGCTCAGAAGAAGAAAATGGTTGAGTACTTGGCAAAGGTAAAGGCGGAAATCCAACATCTAGAAGATGCTTTGCAAATTGCTGACGAGAATGCAAAGGATAGTTACTGAGTGATGGAAGATTTGAAGCAAAGCTACAATCAATCGTTGGTGATGTTGATAAGTATCTAGCTGAGAAGGAGCATCTAGAGGAGAAAGAACATGCTCTTCTCTCCAAAGTGTCATTGTTGGAAGGCAAAATGGCTTTGCTTGAAGGCAAAACAACTTCACTTGAAATTTCTCATCTTATAAAACAAAAGGAAGTTGAAGAGAAAGAGCTAGCTACTTTGGACCAATTTGAAGGCAGTTTTCAGTGAGCTCTTGATCAAGTTTCTTTTCTTCGTCTAAGTATTGACGTCTCCAAGGCTAGTTCTTGTAAAAAGGTTATTGATAGTCAATTAATTAAGGTAGGAACTCCGCCATGCTGCCCTAACTTGTGATTTATAAGTGTTCATCAGCTTTGTAATTTCATTCTTGAATACTAATGATATTTGCTTTTGCCATTCTTTTGTTTCATGCTTTATTTGTTGCGGTTTTTTAATTCTTTTAGTGCTTTTTGTTTGCCTCTTATAGGTTGTTGTTACTTGAAGGGTTGCTTTTAGCCATCCGTTTAGTAGGTCTTTTAATGCTGCCTAAGGGGCCACTTTAGGTGATCATCTCTCACAGATCTTTTAATGTTACCCACAGAGTCTTTTCAAGAGATTGTCTCTCACATGTCTTTAATTTTGCCTAAGGGTCACTTTGGGTGATTGCCTCTCACAAGTCTTTAATTTTGCCCGAGGGTCACTTTAGGTGACCACCTCTCATAGGTCTTTAATTTCATGGTTAGGAAGGGAGACAAAATCCCCTTGTATTTCAATAGCTTAAAGAATACATCTACATACTTTTGAAATGTGGAATTTTAACTATATTACATTCGTAAGCTTGATGAATTCCATGTACGAGGTATCCTCATTTTGTCTAGGTGCTCCAATCGAAAAGCTCATTTCTCCACTTTTTTTATTATTTTATAATGTCCTTTCCAGTTAGGAGTGAGTTTGTTGGTGGCTCCGTCTTTCAAAGTTTTTTTCAAGATCAAGTCTCCCTTTTTTAACTTCCAAGGAAAAACCTTAGTGTTGTATCTCCGTGATGTCATTGCCTTCGCCACATATTCCTTTATGTAAGCCACTTCTCGAACCTCTTGTAACAGATCTAAATTAGCCCTCTTTTCTTCCTCGTTTTGTGCTGGTTGGAAGAAAATGGCTCGCGAGTAGGGTTTTTCAATTTCTATTGGAATCATAGTGTTTGTGTCGAATGTTAACCTAAATGGGGTTTCTTGGGTGGTTAAGTCTGGTGTGGTGTGATACGACCAAAGCACTTGGGCTAGCTCCTCTGCCCATAATCCTTTTGCTTCCTCTAACCGCTTCTTTAAGCCTTTGAGCACCACTTTGTTAGCTAACTCTACTTGCCTATTTATTTGTGGGTGTTCGACTGAAGTGAAAGACTGCTTTATACCAAGTTGGGAGCAGAACTTGACCACCAACCAAGTCATGAACTGTGTGTCGTTATCCAAAATTATAATGGATGGGAGACCAAAATGACATATGAGTTTCTTCCAGTAAAATTTCTTAATTTTTTCCATGGTGATCATCGCCATTGACTCAACTTCGACCCATTTGGTAAAGTAATTGACCGCTACTATTAGAAATTTGACCTGGTTGGTAGCTGGTGGAAAAGAACCCAGAATATCTACACCCCACACATAAAATGGCCATGATGAGGTGATCAAGTGTGACTGCTTCGGCGGTGCTCTGTGTATATCCGCGAACCATTGACATTTATTGCATCTCCTTATGTAATATGTGCAGTCCTTTTTTAAGGTTAGCCAATAATATCATGCACTCACTATTTTGCTGGTGAGGGCTCTTCCACTAATGTGGGTTCTGCATATTCCCTCGTGGACCTCTTTGATGATGTAATCCTCATCCTTAGTGTCTAAGCATTTTAAGAGTGGATAGGAAAACCCTCATCTATAAAGTTACTACGAAACTACAACATACCTTAAAGCCTCCCTTCTCAATTTTCTTGCCTCTTAAGGATCATTCAGAACTATGTCCTTCTATAGGTAGTCTAGAATTCGGTCCATCCATGCTAGGACGTGAGCTACACAACAAATGTCTTCTCCTTCTATGGTTGGCCGACTTAATGTTTCCTGAATGATTGAGCCGTTGTACCCAAATTTCTTGGTGTTTGCTAACTTAGAAAGTAAGTATGGTCATACATTTTGCCTTCACAAGACATGTATCAATGTGAATTTAGTGAAAAGTGCCACCCGTTTTTGCACTCTATCCCAATACTTCATCAGTTGGGAGTTCTCGACTTGATATTCTCTACTCACTTGGCTAGTTGCTAGTTGGGAATCGCTCTTGGCTGTCGGGACTTGCAGTCTCAATTCTCTAGCCAACTTCATGCCAGCCAATAATGCTTCATACCCCGCTTGATTATTGCTTGCTTGGAATTCGAATTGAAGGGATTGTTCAATCATTACCCCGTCTGGTCCTTCTAGTATAATCTCGACATCGCTCATTTTTTGGTTTGACGCTCCATCTACAAACAATGTCCATTCCTTTCTTTCATCGTTAGTTTCACCAATTGGAACAAGTTTAGTGATGAAATCGGCTAGAACCTATGCTTTGAAATGCCTTCTTTTTCATAGGATATGTTAAACCTTGATAATTTGACAACCCAACCTACCATCCTCCAGGCTAGGTCTGGTTTTCTTAAAACTTGTTTAATTGGTAACTCAGTTATGATGATGATCTAATTACTCTGAAAGTATGGTCGTAGCCTTTTGGCCATGATAATGAGGGCTAGGGTTGCTTTTTCTATATTCTGGTAGCATGTCTTGGCTCCCTAGAAGACATTGCCGATGAAATAAATCGGTCTTTGCTCCTTTCTGAACTCCTGAACTAAGGTTGCACTAATTGTTTCGTTAAATATAGACAAATAAATAAAGATGGTTATACCTTCAATTGGTTTGGTAAGGATTGAGGGAGTTGATAACATGATCCTCAGCTTTTGGAAGGCTACTTCACATTCCTCTATCCACTAAAGCTTAATATTCTTCCTTAAACATTGAAATAAAGGAAGTGCTATTTCGGTTGACCGAGATAAAAAGCTTACTAAAGCGGTTACTCTATTGTCTAGCCACTAGACTTCTTTGACATTCTTGGGACTTTGCATATTGATCCCCACCTCACATTTCTTAGGATTAGCTTTTATCCCTCTCAATGTCAACATGAATCCTAAGAATTTTCCATCTTGGACATCGAAGGAGCATTTTTCAAGATTTAATTTCAGCATGTGCTTTCTAAGTACAACGAATACGCCGGCCAAAGCTTCACAGTGCCGATTTTCGTTAGGTGACTTCACCACCATATCATCTACATAGACCTTTATTTCATGGCCGATTTGCTCCTTGAATATCCTATCCATCAACCGCTAGTAGATGGAATTTGCATTTTTCATAGCAAATGGCATTACATTGGAGCAATACTATTGTCAATAATGAATGTTGTTTTTGCTTCGTCTAAAGGGTGCATCCGGATTTGGTTGTACCCGAAATACATGTCCATGAAACTTAAGAAGCCATATCTAGAGGCACCATCTACTAATCGGTCTATGCTTGGAAGAGGATAGGGATCATTCGGACATGCTTTATTTAAGTCGGTGTAATCTATGCACATCCTCCATTTGTCGCTGGTATTTTTTACCATCACCATGTTGGCCAACTAGGTGGGATATCGTACTTCTCTAATGAAGTAGGCAGAAAATAATTAGTATGTTTCCTCCCTCGCCACCTTTCTCTTCTCTTCTCCCAGCTTTCTTTTTTTTTGGGGATATTTGACGGGTCCCAAGACTAATGGATAGATGGTGGAATAGGTGATTAAGAGAACATGTCTCAGTTTCGGAGAGGAATCAAACCAACTGCTTTTCAACCTCCTTTTCCAATGAAGCTCCAATCTTTGTCTTCTCACTCGAAGATTTTCCCCTGTTTGTATTTCCTTCAAATCTTTTGTTGGTTGTGGTCTTTGATCCTCTACTCCTTAGTAGGGATCCAAGTTCAAAAAATTGATGTGAATCTCATTATTCGTCTCCCTTTGGCTTCCTTGTTTTGACTTTAGGCTTTCCTCATAACAACGTTGGGAAACTTGTTGGTCTACATGGATGGTTTCAACTCTACCATCCACTAGATACTTCATACATAAGTGCGGAGTTGACACTACCATGCGTAGTTCATTTGGTGTCGACCATCCTAGTATCACGTTATACAACGTTTCGACATTGATGACTATGTATTTTACTATGATAGTTTTGGCATCCCTCCTATTTCCAAATGTGGTTTTTATTTCAATGCAACCACATATTTTGACTTGTTTGCCTAAGAATCCGATCAGAGTGCTTGGACATTCCTCCAATCGCGATTCAAGTAGCTCTATTTTCTAGAAGGTACTCTAGTAGAGTACATTGGTGGAGCTTCCTAGGTCGACAAGAACTCTTTCCATTTAGTATTCTGTGGCCACTATTGAAATGACCATTGGATCGTCTTAGTGGGTCAAGATGCCCTCATAATCCTTGTTCAAGAAGAAGATGGAGAGATCTCTGCTTTTGGTGGAACTTGCTTGTACTGATATTACTGACGGGGCAAACCTTTTTCTTTTGGTTGTTGTTAACCTTCCTTTGGCTTCCCCCTCTGATATTGTTGTGATAATACCTTAGTAAGATGGCTCGGGCCAGGATTTTGACCAACTCCTATCTCTCGATTGTTCATCGTCAAGTACTCAAGTAGGTTGGGTTGTGGCGGGTTATGTTCTCTTACTCCCATATCCCTTTGTGTTTGAATAAAATGGTTTAAATGTCCTTCACAAATCAAATTTTCAACCTGACTTCTTAGAGCTCGGTAACCCTCCGTTGTGTGCCTATGAGTTTGATGAAATTCACACCATTCATCGTGATTTGGGCCCATTTGTCGCTCAATCAGAGGGGGTATATCCAGTAAGCATGTGTGATATACTTCTCTGAAGATTTGGGCTTTCTTCATCTTTAGCGAGGTGAAGTGGGTTGCTTTATTCCCCGACTTATAATTACCCTCTCGTTGGTGGGTCGTTCTACCAGCATATCCTTGGTTGTTTCTGCTTAATTCAATTTGTACCCCATGTTCAACCTCTAGCCGGTCAACTAAGTCCTCCTCAACTTTGATGTGCTTCTCGGCTTGAGCCCTGATTTCCTCCGTATTTGCGAGCCTTCTTAATACCAAGGAGTCACTAAACTAGTAGGTGCATAATCCTTTTTGAAAAGCTTTCACAAAGAAATTCTGGTCTGGATCATTTACCTGGACCATAGAGCCATTAAAACGGGCAAGATATTTTTAAGTGTTTGGTTCTTTCGTCTATTTTATGTCAAAGAGGTCGACCACCTCCAACCTTTTGGCTTTATTTATCGTGAACTGTGATACAAAACGTGTTGCTAAATTATTGAAGGTATGAATAGTTCTAGCTGGAAGGCCAGAGAACCCTTGCATTGTTGTCCCCTTCAAAGTGCTCAAAAATAGTTTGCAACTAATGACATCATTCTTCCCACTTATGTACACCTACGTCCAGAAGGCTTGTAAGTGAGCATGGGGATCTTGCGTGTCGTTGAAAGGATCCACTACCAGTTCTGGGGAGGAATAAAGGCTCGATAAATTTCTTCACCAATAGGTTGTCTCCAAAATACTAGTAGGGAGGTGGTTTGTTCTACTCTTCTTGTCGTTTCCCTCATAACTTCAAGTTGCCTTCGAAGTTCCTTTTCGCATTCTAGGCCAATCTTAAAGCCTCAATGTGATGCTCCTCTGCCAGTCGATGGCGCTCCTCTACTTCCTCCTATCGTCGAACGACCTCCACATTTAGTCATATTTGTTCCTCACTTTTTCCTATAGGGTAGTTAGTGCTCATAGCAAACTTTGCAGGGCATCGTCGCTGCCTCCGTTGCTAGAGTTGGATTGATGTTTGGTAACTAGCATGGCTAATTGTGAATCTGTGAAAAGGTGGTGGATGTCGAGACTAATTTTCTCGAAGCCCCATAGTGGGCGCCAATTTTCATGTCAGGTAGTTGGACTATCTAATGTAACTCTTAGTTTTCCCTAAGTGTTTCTCATTATGGTGACTCAGTGTGACTTGTCACTAGTGTTATCTCCCTTCTTTTATAGCCCTCCTTCTTGTCTTGTTTCTTGTCACGATGTCTGATGTCTGTTGTACCATCTGATTGCTACGCCATGTCAATTGTGTCTTTTGATTCTTGCGATGTTCGTGCGATATTGTCTGACCTCTGGCTATGCCGCTTGTCTGCTACGGCGTGTCAATCATATCTTCTGGTTCCTGAGGCCTATGTGCGACGCTTCATGACTCATAGATATGTATGCGTGATTTATACTAATTCTAGGTCCTTGTGACAATATTGTCAAGTGTTTTTATTATATCAAAGTCGATAATCTTGGTTGTTTGATATCCGACCATATGGCCAATCTAGTAACAAAATTATAACAAATTAATGATAAGATTTAATACTATTCCAACATAATAACAAAATTGGAGAAAATTGAAGAATTAGAAGATAAATTGAATAAATAAATTAAAAAGTTAGAGCAGTGAAAAATACTACTTTTCTGCATTGCGGGTTTTGATTATATTTAATTAATCAAACCGATAAATTTGATTCGGATTAAATTGATTTCTTTTATTTTGAATTCGCATCAAATCAATTTAATGAGTTTGGCTATTAATTTTTTTGGCTATTAATTTTTTTATTTGAACAAATATTATGACCTGATTAATTGTTTTTTAATTTTTATACTAATAAATTTTAATATTTAAACATTTTCCCATTTTTTCATTTATTTTAATATTTTTACGATTTTATCCAGTATTTTTAAGTGTCTTAATTTGGTCATATTTATAATGTAATTTTTGTTTATCATATTAAATTAAATAAATAATTAATCATTACAAATGTTTATTATTACAAAAAGAAAAATATTTTTATCTTACATTAATATAAAATTAAAAATGTATATAAACAAGATAATAAGCAAAGATAAAAAACTTAAAAAATATAATAATATATTTTCAAATGACTTGAACCAAGTCAATCGATTTTAATTAAATTAATTTAATATAAATTGATAAAATATAAATTTAAATTAAACCAACTCAAATAAATATAATTAGTTAAGATTTAATTTTACTCCAAACTGAAATTAAACCAACCCATAAACACTAGTAGTAGTCCCAGGTATAAAATAAGTGTTTATACTTAGTACAGTTCGTGCGACGTTAATCTGCTTAAAAACAACACTTCGCTTTTGTTTACCGTTGGTACCTAGTCTTAATTTAACGGTAAAAAAACATTAGTTTCAGTGAAAAAAATTAACACTGCAATCTCATACCGAAAAAAGGCAAAAGTAGAAATTTTCTGCAATTCATTTGTAAGACACTTTATCCGCACGGTCCAAATGAACAGAAAATAGGGGCCCAGAAGAAATAACAGAAAATAGAAGGGAAAAACAGAAATAACTAAAATACTTAACATGCGTCAGCGATGGGGGCTCTGACCTATGACCTGACATAGACAACAATGACTAAGGAGGCAGTTGGTGAAGCAAACAGTGTGTGTTTTGGATTTTCCAACCTTAAAAGACTCTCTCTCTCTCTCTCTCACGCAAAACAACCTTTGCATAAAAAAACCAGGCACTGTTTCAGCTAACACTGCATCACTTGGTACTCTTCATCTTGCTCCTTGCATGTGCTGTGAATCACCCTTTTTTTTTTTGCTTCCAAGATCGATTCTAATTCTCAGCTTTCACTTTGGCAAGCTTGTGAAAGGCTTTCTTTATGATTCTTCTGGCGTGAATTTCAGAACATGATAGTTTGATGGGGATGTTTCTTTTGTTTTGGTTTGTATTTGTCTAATTGAGATTTGGACTGTATACAGTACATACAATTTCAAAGGTATTTATTTGGATGCTTTGATGTGTTACTGTGTGGATTGATGATAGTTTGTCTGATTGCTGAATTGGATGTTTCTGTGTTGTGGTAAATTGGTGTCATCCCTATTGCTTTCTGAATTCTGGGCACTTGTCATCATTCAGTTTATCTTTGTCAGTAGAATCATTTTTTTGGATATTAGCTTATTGTTTGTTACCAGATAGTAGATCACACCAATTACCAATATATTGCAGAGTAGTTCTAGTAATCCGTGCTGCTAGAGGATGGGAACAAGTGAATGGCATATTGAGCGAAGATCTAGCTTTGACGGTGAATCCCCCTTAGCAAGAGAGGTTATACCTGAAACTGGGTCACTCTCTATTGTTGTGCTTGGTGCTTCTGGTGATCTTGCTAAGAAGAAAACATTTCCTGCACTTTTCCACCTCTACCGGCAGGTAAAGCAGAATCTTGGTGGATCATATTGATTAGTGTGATATAGAACTGTTGTAAAAGTGAGAAATATTGATGCTGGTGATTATCGAACTAATGGTAGACTGAAGGACCCTTAGCAGAATGTGTTTAAGAATATTGTGACTCTGATCAAGCACTAGTTCAATTTTCTTTTTCTTTGAAAAATTCTATTAATTTATTCTACACGCTAATTTGACATTAAAATTAAACGTCTATTACTAGTTTCTATTTTTGTGGAAAATTTCATGGAATATTTTCTAATAGTGGTCTGTTTCCCTTAAAGCAACTGTTTCTAACTTTTGGTGTCCTTATATGCAGGGATTCTTACCACCAGATGAGGTTCACATTTTTGGCTATGCAAGGACAAGGATCTCTGATGATGAATTGAGAGACCGGCTGCGTAGGTAAGATTTTTTGTCAAAAACAAAATTCTATATTATTTTCTCCAGATTTCTGAAATAAGTAAAAAATTGTATAGATATCACTTACAGCATGCTACTCCAGAATTTGTTGATGTTGGTTTGATGTAACTGAGTTGTGTTTGCAATTGCAGTTGTGTCCTTTAAATTATATAATGCAGCATATTTGAAAGATCTTTAGTCTGTCCCAGCCAAAGAATTTTATTGTGACGTATTTTCCTTGAACAGTATGCATGGAATTTTTGTCTGCTACTTGTTTCACAAAATTGTTTTATTGTATACTTCATTCTATCCTATTAGTTCATGCATTTTATTGATACATTTTTGAACTGTTTGTAAGCCCTAACAAATATGACTTGAGGTGCAGCTATCTTGTTCCAGCCAAAGGTGCCGTCCCCCAACAGTTGGAGGATGTAGAGAAGTTTTTACAGCTGGTTAGTACTTGATGTCTTGCACCATTTTATAAATATTCTGTAATGGTCTCAATACATAATACTCTTTTGGTTGATTTAGAATGATCATTCTCTGTCTTCCTGTTTATTCCTTTTAGATCAAATATGTAAGTGGCTCTTATGATTCTGAGGATGGCTTTCGCTTGTTGGATAAAGAGATTTCAGAGCATGAATATTTGAAGAACAGTGTAGAGGGTTTATCTCGGAGGCTTTTCTATCTTGCTCTTCCTCCTTCAGTCTATCCATCTGTTTGCAAAATGATCAAGACTTGCTGCATGAATAAATGTAAGATGCTATAATATAATCTATATTTTGATATTTAACTTTTTGATTGCAAATGTTTTAAAGGGCTAGAAGCTGTTTACTGAGGGAGGGTGGGGAATAGGAACAATGAGCCATAGTTCAACAACCGTAAGGAGTAATGCTTTATGTTGGAAAGCTGCTTTAATCACAGTCACCCTTAGCCCGCCTTAATTGCAACCTATCAGAGTTGGTTGCCAGTGTCTTGAAAAGGGCTACTTACACAGGGATTCAAATAGACTGAGTGAAGCATCACAGTGTGCAGCTATTGGGATGTTTGATCTCAGGGGTTTAAGATCTTACATCCACTAAAAATATGACCTAAGTGGTGCATATAATAAAGTATGGGCAGTCTCCACCTTACAAACTAGTTCTGTGGGGTGAAGTTAGACCCTAAGCACAAATTTTAAGACTTTGTCAAACATTAGTCTAGGCTGCATGACAGAATTCATTTTAAGCTCTTTTTTACTTATATTTAATGTAGGTTACTTGTTAATTTCAAGATCTTTTTCCTGACAATACTGGTGCTAAATTGAGGTTATTGCTTAGACATATAGCTGCTTCCAGTTGTTGGTATTAGATTTTGGCTTCGCAAGATAGTTACAGGTGGCTGTGTTATATCTATGGTGTTTAAAATAAAAGAAATAATATGAAATAAACTTGAACTTTCTGTTAGACAGCTAGCACTTGCAAAGCAGATCTTCAGCTTCATGTCTCTCCACTGTCTCATTTCTTCTAAGTTCTAACACATACTAAAACCTTTTGTGACAAGAACAGTTGTCTTTACTATTTTCTTTTACATTTCATGGTTCCTGTTTATTATCCAGAAATCTAATACTGATTTATTGATGGCTACATCTGCTTCCTTTTCTTAGCTGATCTCGGTGGATGGACACGTGTTGTTGTTGAGAAACCTTTTGGTAAGGATCTAGAATCTGCAGAGGAACTCAGTACTGAGATCGGAAAGCTGTTTGAGGAACCACAGATTTATCGAATTGATCACTACTTGGGAAAGGAACTTGTGCAGAACTTGGTATAAATTATTTTATAATGTCTTACTTCTTGTTTGCTTCATGTATTTTTCCTAATCCCTTTCCATTCGACTTATATTGGCAGTTAGTACTTCGCTTTGCAAATCGGCTTTTCTTGCCTCTTTGGAACCGTGACAACATTGACAATGTGCAGGTGAGAATTTTTTAGTTGTCAAAGTTACAACTTTGGGTTAAGGATTACTTAAACTTCATTTATTCAATTGAAGTTAGCAAAGTTACAGCTTTGGCAATTCATAGTTTGTTCCATCATATCTGTCAACTGTTTTTTCATTCTTCTTTTACATTCATGTCAAATTTTATTGTAACTGTCTTTTGTTGCCTTATCTAATTTAACTATTGCACTATGAAGTTGATATGACACAATTTAAACTTGAGTGTGGCTGTTGATTATGTGGCAGATAGTTTTCAGAGAGGATTTTGGAACTGAAGGCCGTGGTGGATATTTTGACCAGTATGGGTATGTGTAGAAATTTGTTTTAGTGAAGTTCTCAGATGACTAGTGATTGCCAATATTAGGTTCCGAGATGAAGTGATATTGGAAAAAAAAAAAGTTTTTGAGTACCAATTTACTTGCTGATATCCATTATTGAAGAGTTATTAAGTAATAATTATCTATTATTACAAAAAGAAACCAAAATCTTTAATTTACTGTTTTTTTATTTTGCAGAATTATTCGAGATATTATTCAAAACCATCTGCTGCAGGTGAGGCCCTGATTTTATAATGAAACAGTTTCATATACTGACATTATAATTATTATTTTGTATTGTGAAGTAGGAACTTCTTTTGAACAATGAGATACAACAACAATACTTGAATTCACATTTCTCAATAGTTGAAATCTTATTAAGGGTTTGCTTGATAGAGCTAAAGAATTTAGCATTGAAAATTCCGTGCTAAAATGTTGAAATTAAGCATTGTATTTACCAATGCTTGAAAAAAAAAATTAACAGTTGCTGAATGAGGGTAAGGATAAACTATTAGCATTTGAAAAGAAAAATAAGGATAAAATAAAGGAAACCATTATTCTAGTAATTCAAAGATTTAAGTAAGGAAAGCCTTATTGCTAAATGCATTTGATGTGCTGAATATTTTAGAACTTAATTTTTTTTATGTATTAAACAAACACCAAATGCATAATGTTATCTGTTAAATAATCCATTATGACTTTATAGTTGTTCATCAGACATTTATCAACCTAATGTCAAATTTGTTTCTTATTTTTCTACCAACTCAGGTTCTTTGCTTAGTTGCTATGGAAAAACCAGTTTCTCTCAAGCCTGAGCACATTCGGGATGAGAAAGTGAAGGTGAGCCTCTTTCCATTCAATTTTCATGGAAATTATTACTTTCTTCTGTTATTTATGCTCCCTGTCTAATCCTAACACAGTAATCAATGTCAAATTCCATGCTCCCTTTTTAAATTAATTATGCATACTAGCACTGCATCAGAGGGATATTTTAATAACTCATACCCTGAAAACTTTCCATTGCACTTTTATGGTTACCTAGTTTTTGAGATGAGTCACAGCATGCCTCTATAGATTATATTATAACACTATGGTTGCTATGAAAATTGCAGGTTCTTGAATCAGTGCTCCCTATCAGAGATGATGAGGTTGTTCTTGGACAATATGAAGGCTATAAAGATGACCCAACCGTACCTGACCAGTCAAACACCCCAACATTTGCAACTGTTGTTCTGCGAATACACAATGAAAGATGGGAAGGTCAGATGAAGTTTTCAGAATTTCCTTCCTAAAGGAAATATGATAGTGGAGCTTCCTTTAATTTCTTTGGTGCTAAAAACTTGGAAAATAAAGTAGTTCATATTCATTCTGGTGCCTAAAAGAAATGTAATTTTTTTTTGTGTCAGGTGTTCCTTTCATACTAAAAGCAGGGAAGGCCCTAAATTCTAGAAAGGCAGAGATACGGGTTCAATTCAAGGATGTTCCTGGTGATATTTTCAAGTGTATGTTACTATAACTTTTGACATCTGGGTGTTCTCTCTTTAACATGCTTTTGTTTGTCATACATCTTTTGTTGTCTGATCTCCACATCAATTTTATAGTAAACAATGTCATTACTTTGAAAGATAAAATGATAGATACCTTGCTATAACTAGAGTGAGGAGAAATAAAGGGAAAGGTTGTGGATTAAAGACCAATGTGAGCGAAGGGGTGAGGTAAAAAAGAATATGCATAGGTGATTTTCTTGTCACTCCCTAGACAAACATTAGTAGGGTAGAGGAAGTGAGGGTGGCATTTTGTTTGAGTATAAAGGGGATAAATGTGAGGAGAAAGTAGGGGAGAGGGATAGGCACAAACCATAGTTTTTTGGGCCTTTGGGCTGGGAGGCTTGCAGACCCTCAAAGTCTGCTCTGTCATTTTCATTTGTTTTTATTCTACTTTTCTCTTTAGAGTGAGGAAGGGAGAGGGAGGGATACACAGATGTCTTCTGGAACTGATACCATTTAATCAGTAAGAGAATAATAACTTATTCAATAAAATATTGTCTGCATTTGTTGGCTCCTACCATAAGATTTTTGTGTGTGTGCGATATGACAATCTAGGAGGATGTGTTTTGCATTTTGATGTCTTGTCTATTGTCTTGATTGAAAAAAGGTTATTTCTTGTTTCTTCTGTTCGAAGAACTTAGCACACATTTGGTATTGATGAGTATTGCAATAGTCGCTCATGAACATATTGCATACTCTTTAAGGTTATCATATTTCCTTGGAAACTGAAAATAGCTGAGATGTGAGTCATTTCATCTTTATATTCCACAATTACAAAGGTGATACCTATTTTTTATGCATTGGCGCAGTATGAATACACAGACTATTAACATTAATGTTTTCCAGCCTATATATTCTTTGTTGTCATCACCCATCAAAATATCAGTTTAGCATAAACATGACTCTTAATTTTAACAATTTTAGGTAAAAAGCAGGGGAGAAATGAGTTTGTTATCAGGCTACAGCCTTCAGAAGCCATTTACATGAAGCTTACGGTGAGGCAGTCATTCTAATGTCCCATAATGAGATAGATCGTAGCACTTGTTTGACCTGATTTCATCTTACAATTCTCTTTATCTGATATATTCATTTATTGAGGATCTGAAGTAACAATCAAAGGACTTTTCTGTATAGCATGCTTGATGTTTATGTACTAAAAATATATTTCCCAATACACAGTTTAGAATCATTTTTCTTGAAATGTAAACGGAAAATTTGCTAGCTAACTTCGTGGTTAACATGTGAAAACATTGCAGCTCTATCTTATGCTTGTTTTCTAATGAATCGTGATGATTAGACTAAATCTACTTGCCAAACTATTGGAAGTTCACCAATTCAACTAATTTTCTGTCAAATAATATGCTAAAGAAATACCTGATCATGGTTTAGTAGTATAAAAATATTTTGAACTGTTTGTTCTATTAGTTAATAATTTATTTTTTAAGTGGCTTTTGAAAACAATAATATATTAGATTTTACAAATGGTACTTAAGACTTGTGCTACAGGTTTGTGTAATGTAACTACGGCTAGTTAAAGTTATCTACAAAAATGCTAAAATTAATTCAATGATATTTCTAAGTGTGTACTGATCAGTTCAATGTCTTATAATGCAGGTCAAGCAACCTGGACTGGAGATGTCTACAGTCCAAAGTGAACTAGATTTGTCATATGGACAACGGTATCAAGGGGTAACCATTCCAGAGGCTTATGAACGCCTAATTCTTGACACGTATGTTCCTTTTCCTAGCTCATAGTTATGGCTTGGCAATGGTTTCTGGGGGTTATATTGACACAGATGTATAAGAATTGCTTATAAAGGACTTGGATTTCTGATTGACTCTAAAAGTGACATGCTTTAGACTAAATTATGTAATACTTGATGGAAAGTCCCACATTGGTGCAACTTATATATTTGTTGGGCAATTTCATTTATTGTTAATTGGTTTTGAGATAAAATCTGACACATGGTATTAGAACTTCTAATCCATCTTTAGTAAAATGCCTATTCCAGTAGAAGGAGCAACTTATATACCATCGGGCAACTTCACTTATTGTCATGTAGGGTCCATTTTAAACTCAAGTGTAGAAGAATTAGGACTGCATGCATTACTTAGCAACTTAGCAATTTGTTCAGTTGTTAAAAAGAAATAGATTTTCATTAAATAACAATGGAAATTGGAATATGTTTTGCAGAATTAGAGGTGATCAGCAACATTTTGTTCGCAGAGATGAGTTGAAGGTAAGATCATTACATGCTTGATAGAGACATAGAGTATTACAAGAGGGTCTTGCCTTGCTTCACAAACTTAATGGCTATATTTTTGTTTCTTATCAGGCATCCTGGAAGATTTTCACCCCACTTTTGCACAGAATTGATGAAGGAGAGTTCCAGCCAATCCCTTACAAACCAGGAAGCAGAGGTCCCGCAGAAGCAGATCAGTTACTAGAAAAAGCTGGCTATGTTCAAACTCACGGCTATATATGGATCCCTCCTACCTTATAGAGTGACCAAATGTAATAACATGAGGATTTTTAGTTGCTAATGAATACACAATAAGCTTGAGAGGCTTCCCTTATAAGCACTCCTTATGAATGCGTTTCAAGCATTTGAATTTATGTAAGAGTGTTTGACGTGGTTTGTGTAATAGATTTGCCTTTGAATGCAAAATAAATGGAAAATGAAGTCATTTCCTAGTATCTATATTGCTTCATTTGTTGATTTGACTCTGACATATCTAAAAGACATTGGAACAATATTATTTCAAAATTCTATTTAAAAATTCTATTTAAATAATTTTTTTCATAAATAATATGAAAAAAAAGCAAAAATAAAATAAATTATAAGCTAAAATAAAATTAGCTTATGTATAAATTAAAAATTTGTTTTTTTTAAGAAGTTAATATAAAAAAGTTTTTACAACCTAATTTATTTATAAGTTAATATTAATTTATGAAAATATTTTTTATTTTTTTTATATTTTTATAAATACTTATGAACACGTGTCCTAATTTAGTTACTAAACAAAACAAATAGCCACCCATCTCGCAATTACTAGAGCATAAAATACTTACAACCATGGTTTGAAAATACTCATTGGCTGTAATTTTGACTATGACATTAAGAATTTTTTATTTATTGTGATTGTATCGCGGTCACACTTGTCTTTGTCAGCAATTTTTTTCCAATATCAAATATTATGACCAAAATTTAAAACCTTGCTTACAATAAGTATAAAAGACTAACCGACTCAAATACTCTCCAATTGCGTTCATATATCCTAACGCTCATGGAGTATAACTTTCATAGGAAGCCCATCATCCACCTGCATAGTTAATTGTGATTATCATCAAATGAAAGTCACTAGCAATCATTATATAATTCATTCTAATGCCATATTAGAAATAAAGTAGAGATAGTTTGAAATTTTGCACTCTTGTATTTCTTGTTCTAATTGCTAATGGAACACGAAAACTGTCTACTTTCTTTTGCAAGGGGAAACTCATCCATGACTTTTTCTTGCACGTCATCATTCAGTACCAGCCTACGAACAAGTCCTACTGTAAATTCTTTATCAAACTCCATGATTGAATTGTCACGGAAAAATCCAATTCACCTAAACTTTGGTTAATAAAAAAATATATATATATCTACTTCACTTTTTTTGCCCATTTGCTTGAAACCTATTTTAATGATAAGAGAATAGGCCCTAGTGAACTTTTTTTGTGGTAAATGAATTTGAAGTTACATAAGAGATGCAGAATCTTATTTCCACCATGCCTAACCTGATCCCGTTGCTTTGTAAACTCCCTCATCGTGTTTAAAATTCCAACGTGGTTTATGTATATAGGCAGGCAGTCGATTGCCATCTCTATTGTCCTTACCCCCACTTTAAGTATTTGTCATGTTGATTGCCCTCTGTGTACCCTTGCCACTTAAGGTACTGTCCACTTTAGAAGGGTGTAATAAAGAAAAAAGTATAATTTAAGCATATGGTAAGAAAAAAAATAAAGTGTAATTGGTCCGTAAAATTTGGTAACAAATTACTACATGTCTGGTTGAAGTAATTTTAATGGAACTCTTTGGATCAAAGAAGGGGACATGGCAGGATTTTAATGAAGAAAAGGATTTCACATTGCTTGGTTCATAGGTAGGGGCCGCAGAGAAATAAACAAGTTTATTATTATAGGTTTGGAATGGTAAGATAAAGTTTAAGTTAAAAGATAATTTAATTTAATTTGTGTTGTTTTTGCGGCACAAAAAACAAAAGAATGGCCAAATAATGGAGAGAGAAACAAGAATTAGAAATAGAAAGAGAGAATAAAAAGAGGTCGGAGAGAAAAAATGATGCTGAGAATTCAAATTCCAGTATTTTACGGGAAGTCAAATTGAGTAAAAAAAAAAAAGATTTTAGCTCTCTCTTCTAAGATTTTGAATCATATAAAAACTTTAATAAAAATTTCTTCCCTTCCCTTCGCTTCCACAGTATGTTATTACTTGGGTGAGAAGACATTATAAAGAAAAAATATATATTCATACTAAAATTATTATAAATAAATTTGAAATTAAAAATTATTATTTCCCTAGCAATTTAGACATTATTGAACTTTCATGAAAAATATTAAATCATGTGTATTATATTTTATTTATAATTTCTATATTAATCTATTTACATTTAAATATTAACATTTATAAGAAAATTTTCAATTAAATTATTTGGATAAGATGATAAATTAAAAATAAATAGTGGGGTTACTCAAAATTAATAAGATATAAAATTAAAAATTTGTAAAGGTAAGTTAAAAATAAACAAAAGAAATTAATTTAATTTTTATAATGTAATAAAATATAAATTGAAAAACCTCATACCCCTTAGATAAATAAGTTCAATAAATTAGTCGATTAGAAAGAAAATAAATAAAAAAAATATATTCATAATGGAATTATTATAACGTTGAATATTATATAAAGGTTTTAATTATAATAAATTATAATTTTTTATTTAATTCTAACGTTAATATGTTTTCATAAAAAATTATTTATGCGCACGTGTTGTATTTTATCTATATTCCTGTATTAATCAATTTACATATAGATATTAATGGTATAAAATTAAGCAAAGAATAAGTATTTCCATAAAACTTGTTAAGATTTTAAATTTCATGAAGATGAGTAAAAAAATATACAGATTCAATTTATTTTCTATTATGTAAATAAATCTAAATTAATATTAGATAAAAAAAACAAATTAGTTATATGTACCATCACATTAGTCCTTTATAATCTCTTTGAGTATTTAACACAACTCATACTTAAAGGCTCAAACTCAATATCATTATTAAGCTAGAATAATCTTGATAAGTTATGCTAGGCTGGACTTTTATATGTGATATGTCCCGAAAAAATTTGGATCAATTTGACTCAACTCGATGGACTTGATAGGCTAAGCTAGACCGATGAAAAATAAGCTCAAAAATCATCAAACTTATTTTGGTCCAATATTTTATTTTTTCTTATAAAAAATATGAAAAACCATAAAAATATAAAATAGGTCAATAGAGTTAGGGCACTAGCCAACAAAAAAGAAATTTGTCGCAAAATCAAGCCAAGCTAGACCAGCTCACCTTTTCTCTTTTACTCGATCGGTTGAACTCGTTTTGCCACTTTTATTGAAAGTATCTAGTAGTTCATACTAATTTTTGAAATTAAAGGAATGTCAAATAAATTCTTAAAAGTGTAATTTCAATCATATCAATCCAAAATTAAAAAAAAAAGTATGACTTAAGTAATAATATTAATATAAATTTACTATTCAAATAAATTAAAGTGTAATTTTCCTTTGCTATAAATAAATTAAACATTTTATTTATATATATGGAAAAGGAAAAAAAATACATAAACTAAAGACATATAATCTATGAATTTTATTTGCTACTTTATTTGAAATAGAGAATTTTCGCTTTGTTAGTAAGAAGATATTAATTCATGATAAAAATAAAGGTAAAACTCCTCACAACATGGATGTGTGAACTTATTAAGTGATTTTTTTCGAGAGATAATAATATAATTGTAAAAAATGGTCTAAGTTATAAATTAGTAATAATATAACCATTTTAATATATATATATACAAACACACTTTCAAACTAATTTTAACGAGAAAACAAACTTTTAAAATAAGTTTATTTTGAAATAAACAACTAAAACTAACTTCTGAAAACTAAAAAATGATTTTAGTTTTTAAAACTTACAACTAAATTCACTCCTTTAATATATGTTCTTTGACTTTTAAGATTATGTCACATCAATTAAAACATATTCAATTGATGTAAATTTACATAGCTATGTCTTCAATTTTGTAACTTCTCTTATCATAAATTATTCTACAAATTTCCCTACTCTGTCAATTACTCACAATAATAGTGAGAATTAGTCATAGGTATAATAATATGAAAAACTATCATACTTTCCAACTAATCTACTATCCACCAATTTAATTTTATGGCTAGTGTCTCTTTCCAATACAAGAATTAAGTTATCCTTTTAATTATATTTAGGGGCATAGATGGAAAATAAAATTAAAAGGACTTGAAATATACAAGGTACATACAAAAAGAAGTTGAATTGTGTATAAGTGTTAGCACTTAAAAGATATAAGTTTACAAAGAACATAGAGTACAAAGCATCCAAAGCATGTAAAGTAGGATACATGGAAGGATAAAGAGATTCATACAAGATATTTATCTTGATTCACTATACCACTTAGAGTTATGTCCAATATCTTTTCTAAAAGATTTTTCCAGTAAGTCAACTTGACTTACGATAAATATTCTTATAACATCTTCAAACTATACAACACTAGTAATCTACAACCTAGATTACAAGTCACTCAAGTATTCTTTAACACTAAGAACTTTCAAGCTTTCAACAAATATAAAAGGCTTTTACAAGATAATCTTATTGGGTGAGCATAAATGTTTTAAAGTAGAGATGAAATTTTGTTTACACAAAGAAATATGAGAAAAAGAAATAAACGTCCAAAGAAGTTTCAGATAGCCTTTGTATATCACTTATATATTTCTCCTTATTGTCTTCTTCTCTTCAAGATGATGACTTATACATTCATGAAAACAATAATTATTGGTGCATTTGGTCTTTTGATAATCTTTGTAATAAATTCACAATATATCTTCTTCATGTTTTATATGGTAGATTTTGTCTTTTTGAATTAGAGAGAGAAATGTGTAGTAGACTTTGCACTTTTATACTTTCCTTAAACGTATTCTGAACAACTTTCTACAAAGGAAAATTTCTTTAATATATATCCTTCTTTCTTCATAAAACCGAACAACACAAATGTTTTGATAGACTGACTTGCTCTTGCATTGTCAGAAAATCAAAGGAATATTTGATGATACTATTTTTATATCTTATAATTTTTAGAATATCTTAAATGATCTCTTAAGATTTATTCTTCTTTTACATTTTATGATTTATTTTCTTATTTAATTAGGATATTTATATTTATAGGTATATCATATAATATAAATAGAGATATTATCTCCTATATTTATTTGTATTTATTGCGCTACGTCTATATAAAAAGAACTCTGATGTGTAGTTTATACACATAGTTTCATCATCTCTTGCATCTATTTTTCTCTCTTTCAACATGGTATCCAAAGCTTGATAGATGCCTACTTGGGTCAAGGGTACAAGTAATACCTCACTAATAAAGCTGATTTTATAGCTACACCTTGTTGTGCTAAACGAGAAAAGATTGATGCCAATTGTGTAGTGTCATCAAGTCCACTCTTCATATGTCAATCCAACCGATTTTCAACCTCATGACATTTACGAGTCGGTATGGTCTAAGGCTTGTGCACTCTACACCAATGACATTCAATGCCTCTATGACGCGTGTCACGATTGAATAACTCTTATAGCACCACAAAAGGTTGATGGTCTTATATTGGCCTATATTAGTAAAGTTCGTGTCACCCTTCATGACTTTAATGAACTCTTATCTTCCGCTGCCACTAATCCTATTGAAGCTAAGAAGGAACTTCAAAATCACAGCACTTCTTTATGTTCTTTACGCTTTATTGCTTGCCTTTGGAGTATTTTGCTACTTGTGACTAGATTCTAGTGTCACCTATGGTGCACTTTGGAAATTGTGCCTTCCTGGGGGACCCACTGTCTCCCAATGACATTTTTATTTTTTCATCGTGTCTCTTTTCTAGTATATATCATGGTCTACTGCTCCCTATCATCACTTGGTGATTTTTTTGACAACTTTCCAATGATTTTTTTGACTTCTTTTCCATCGACATTCATTTTGGTGATGACTCTTTTTCCACACATGAATCGTATTAGTGATGACTTCTTTGCCATCGACGTTCATTCTAGTGGTGATTTTTCTCACATGAGTTATATTAATGGTGACTTCTTTCCCATCAACATTTATTTTAATGGTGACTCTTTTCTCACATATAGTGGTGAATTCGTTCCGACCAATATTCATTTCGGTGGTGACTATTTTCTTACATATGAATCATATTAGAAATGACTTTTTTCCCACTGACGAATATTTCAATGATAAATATTTTCCTATTGACAATATTATTAGTTTGAAGCTTTAAAATATGATTTCAAAAAGTTTGGACCTTACTTTGCTTACCAAGAAATTTCTCTCTAGCTGATGGTTATTCCAACTATTTAGCTAAGCTATCTTTCTAGCTACTTCATTTGACTTCTCCAACATCCCCAAGTTGCTTTTCAAACTATTGTCAACAATAATTACATCATTCACTACTCTAGATGCAGCAGGCCCCCTAACGCCAAATTGTTGAGTATTACCTGTCATATTGGAAATCAACATTCTTGCAGCAACTAGAGTCTTGTCCATCAAAGCTCCATCACTAGCAATATCAATCATACTTCTGTCCATTAACATTAGCCCTTCATAGATGTATTGGATTGGAAGTTTCTCACTAATTTAGTGATGAGGACAAGTTGCACACAACTTGTTGAGTCTCTTAAAATACTCATAAAGTCTCTCCACTATGTTGTCTAATACCACATACCCTTCTTGATTGATGTTGTTCTAGAGGCAGGGAAGAACTTTTCAAAGAATATCCTCTTCATGTCTCCTCATGTATTAAACAATGTGTTGGTTGTAGGTATAACCAATCATTTTCTACTCCATCAAAGGAGAAGGGGAATGCCTTCATCTTGATGTAGTCCTTAAGAATTCCATGTGGCTTTGTGGTGAAACACATGACATAGAACTTCTTAAGATGCTTGTGAGGATTTTCACCTACAAGACCATGAAACTTAGGCAACAAATAGATTAGTCCAAACTTAAGCTCATATGATTGAGTTTGTTCCAACTCAAGATATCAAATACACCAAGGCTAAATATAACATCGGGTGTAGGCAATTCCTTCAAGGTCCTATTATTATCAATCATATTATCCAAACTAAATTGGGATATAGAAACACCAAAATTAGGATACCAAGATCAAAATCATAATTAGCAAGATTAGAATCAAAATTAACAATATCAGAATCACCAAAATTAGGATTAGGCACACCAAGATCAGAATTAGCAAAATCAGAATCAGAATTAATAATATCATAATCAAAATTAGAATCACCAGAATCAAATGCAAAAACACTACTTTTATGACTATCGTTAGCTATTTCACTACTCCTATGACATGTAATCAACTTACGAAATGTCTTATCTATTTTTGGGTCATAAGCATGCAACTTACCAGGATTACTCCTAATCAAATCCAATAGGAATAGATTGACAAAATAAGTGACAAAAATAATAAAAAAATAAAAAAATTAAAAGAAAACGGTAAATTAACATAAATGTCCCAACTATAGTAAACACTTAACAAGAAAGGTCTAGGAGGGGTAAAATAACATTAAACAATTTTTTAAAAAATTTTCAACACCACAATGACATTATATGATGTATTTATGATATTTTGGAATTTTTTGGTGATTTTAAAAATAATGAAAATAAAAATTGAAAAATTATCTAAATGATGGAATTTGGCCAAAACATGCCTCCCTCAACTGTGTTCATCCACTACATTGCTGTTCGTGATCTATGAAATTTTTTTTATCTTATGGCCATTTTTAGCCAATTCGAGATATTAACTTTTTTTGTCTAATACTTTTCACTATTCTAGGATTTATACTATTACTCCTTAAGTATTTCTACTACTATATAAAAAAGAAATGGAAACTACTCACACAAATTATCTATATATCAAACAAGTCAAAATATCATAAGATTATGACACAACAACTTGTGTCCTCAGCAATGGTGCCAGTTTGATAATGTTGTCAAAACACAATCAAAACAACTATATTTCCTTTATATTTGAAATTAGAGACCAACCTAGGTCAAATCTCTCAAGAAAACAATCTTGTAATGTCTAATATTGTTAAATAGAAATTGAATTGAATACAAAAGGGGATTTGTATGCATATAACAAAATTATGAAAACAAAATTGTAAAAGTGCATAATTATGCAAAACATATTTTAATGTAACAAAATTATGGAACACTAATCCAATAATTCAATCATGTAGTTTTGTTATCATAGTTCACATAAGGGTGCAAATTCATTTCAACTCAAATTTCATTTGACAATCATCTAACATTCTACCATACAAATTGATATCACAATCATAGTCCCTAATTAGCATAGATTCAAGAACTTAATTGTTTGATTTAGGTTATCAATCAATTAATTAACCTAAATTAGATAGGGATTAATCAATCATAACCTAACACAACTCAAAACCTCAAGCGAAATCATAATAATAAAAACGAGTTAAGCATTGAAAAAAAAGAGTGATATAACATAATTTGCATAATAAAAAATTCAAAAACTCAATTCTAACCACAATCATGGAAACTTTGAATTGATAAGAGAGTATAACCTTCCATGAATCGTCATAGAAAGCACAACATAAAACAAAAAAAAAACATAGAAAAGAAAAGATAATAGAGAGGAAACTAATGATATGAGAAAACTTCCAAAAACCAAGTGTGTAAAATCTGTCAAGTGTCTAACTGAATTCTAAGTAACCAAAAACTAACTAATATATGATTTGAATGTTAAGGAGTGTGTTTTCCAAAGGTCCACTAACAAAAGTTCCAAAATTGGGCCAAAATATACAAAGGAAGACCCAATAAAGTAAGTGTAGAGGCTGCAACTTCAAGCGAACTGTTGACATGGAAGAAGGTCAAAATGGGTTGATCTCAAAGAGAAAAGTTATAGATCTTTGTCTTAACTTTTGTGAGCTAGCAAGATTATCCATTTGGGAAGTTTGTAGCTTCAAATATGGCCTATGCAAGACAACAACATGATAATGAGAATTAAATCTGAAAATAAGATTAGCAACTATGTCGAATTAGGTCCAATAACCCAAGACTCAACAAATGTGTTAATATTAACCATAAAAGATGTCAAATATGTCCAACATAAGTCACCATTGAGTGCCTCAAAAGTGCTCTATCATGGAGCTCAATTTTTATGTTTTCTCTTTATCTATAAGGAAATAAATGATTTTTCTTGTAATAAGTTGAAAGCTAAATAAGCTTCAACTTGAAGGGAGTTGTTAGAAAACCAAAGAAATATGTAATGATATTAATTTTATATCTTAAAATATTTTAGAATATCCTAAATTATCTCTCATAAGGTATTTTTTATATATATATTTTATGATTTGTTTTCTTATTTAATTATGATTTTCATATTTATAAGCATATCGTATAATGAAAAATAGGAATATTATCTCCTATATCTATTTGCATTTATTGCATTAATTATATATAAAACAAACTCTATTGTGTAGTTTAAACACATGATTTCAATATTTATTGCATATGTTTTTTCTCTCTTTCAACATGCATAAAGAGAAAGCTCAAAAGAGATTACATTACATGTGTTCTTTTCCTCTACCAAGGTACTTTCACAAAAACACAAGGATAAGATATTAATATTAAAGCATAACATAAGCAAACATATAATTATTTCAGGATAAGTACAATTGAATATATGTGTGTAAACATGAAAGTAAGATAAGATAAGCTATGTTATTAGTGTTATTTGTTCCAAAGCATGTTTGGATACTTTTTCGAACATATGCTATACTAAATTTTATACAATATGTAGGGCATATTTTTTTATCTTATTTGAAAGATTTGCACATGCAATCCATAGTCAATTAAATATTTATAATAATTTTTATTATCATCAAAACATCATATAGGATTAACACTTTTACATCTCTTTAGTTCCAACAATCTCCATCTATTTTATGATGACAAATATTATTAGAAGTAAAAATCATTTTATATAAGATATCCAAGATCAGTCATAGAAATAAATATTTAATAAAAAAATCATGCATATATATAATTAATATCAGAGTATATAAAAAACATGTTATAGATAAAACATAAAAAATGCAGTGAGTTTGTAATGCTCCCCCTAAGCCTATGGACACAAAAACTTAGAGAAATTGAATATATTATATTAGAAGTAATTAAGTCAAGTATATATGTACTGCGAATTATTGATTGAACCAAATTGTAGGCGCCCGCACTGTCACAACATTAATATATTACAAAGTTGCACCTAGAAATTGGAAATTAAAATCTGCATGGTGGGCACCGTTGCTAAGTCATTTTCGATTCCTTCACTGATGGATTTTCCTCAATGTAATATTATATTACTTGTAAAAGCTAGAAGCCAAAATTGCATTGAAGGCATCACTAATAATTAGTAACAAGCTAAAAAGAACACAATCATGTCACCGCCCAATGTTTACGTTCCTTCACAAATGGGTTTTCTAAAATTAATATTATATTGTTTTGTAAAGCCTATAAAAGGCCAATATTTGTACCGAAAGTTGTATTAATTTTGAGACTGAAAATATATTGAGTAGAAATTTTCTCTTCCTCTCTCATTTCCACTATACATGTGTATGAGTGTTTTTTTATTAAAATTATGTCCCACTGATAACATATTAGATATACGTAAAATATTTTCTCTTTTTTTCCAATTTTTCCTCTTTTGTCACTAGACAAAAATATAAAGACCATCATTGTCATAAAAATAAAAAAAATAAAAGGATAGTAACAAAAATATAGAAAGAAAAAACATTAAGGGATAAAGGTTGGGGTTGGATCATAGCTTCAAAATGATTTATATATCAATCAATGTAAGCTTTGGCTTCATCCAAAAAAAAATTTAGGTACGAGGATATGGTTAGGTTGAAGTGGATGAAGGGATAAAGGTTGGGGTATTGTGGTTTTTGTAGGCATGATTTTAGAGGGTACTTAAGAGGTTGTTGTTGTTAAAGAGGCAGGTTGAAGAGGAGGTATAAGTTAGGGTGGAGGTGTTGGAAGGGCCATAAGAGAGTGTGGGCCATCAAAGTTCTAGGGAAGATGATCTCTACAAAACTTGAAAAAACTTTCTCAAGGATATAGTCATTATAGAAGAGGTCCTTCTGGGATAGAAGAGTAGTCATAATGAGGTTGGTTATGCTCGTCTCATTGTTAATGATGTCACAGTCTCTAATTTGATGGCTTTCGAGAGGAGTTGTTAGTCATTGAAGTGATGGTTATTGATGTGCTGAAGTAGAGTGGCATTTTTTGATGTTATGAGAGTGTCCAATTTCTCTTCTTTTGCAAGAAAACTTGAGGATGCTTGATGGTTGTTTATCTACAGCTCTCGTTCCCAAAATTATTAGGAAAAGTCCTTCTTAAGAAAACCTTGTACTTGTTGCTTTTTAATGTAAGCCCAAGTCCAAAGATGGATGACTTCTAAAAATATGTGCAAACTAAATAGGTGTGACAATTGCAAGTCTTTTGATTTTCTTTTCCTTGTACATGTTCCAGCAAGAAGATGTAACCTTGGTGGACAAATCCTATTTGGTTGAATAAAGACTCTTGTGGATGCCTTGATGTGTTGAGTAAAAGGAATGAATAATTGGTTATTTACTTCTATGCTAGTATAGATCATATTTCACATCACATGATCATTGTTAGATAGATAGAATTCAGGCTCCAAAGGATCTAGATCTCTAAACTTAAGATCAAGACTTGCAAGGACTTAATAACTTTGCTCTTTGACATGGATTTGACATCTATCATGACAGGAATTTGATGATGTTGAATTCTTGGATGATGAGCTTCAAGGTGCTAATGTTAACAATTTTTAGATAGATATTTCTAGAAAGAGATCTTTAGAGGTAAGGAAATACACAAAGGGCCAAGCTCATTGAAGATATAACTAGGTGGAGTTGGAGCATTGGGTAGTGGAACATATGTGGCTAGGTAAGGGTAGGAGGGTGTGGAAGGTAGGTAGTATTAGTAGCTAGGTAAAGGATAGTTTAGTCTAAGGATTTTAAAGGTGGTTCAAGATGTCTCAAGAATAAAATGGGCTAGTCCTTCTTCACTTGTTCCCAATTCTTAGGCTTTCCATTAAAAATACTAGCAAAGTCTAAGTTAACCTTAGCTCTCTTCTTAACACAAGAGATGTTAATGAGATCTAGGTCATTGTGTCTATTTAAAGGTATGTACGATTGAGGTATATGGTAGGTACAAGAAGTGCTAGAAGGCTCACAACCTTCTTCACCAAGTAGGATGATGGTAGGATTGTTGTTTGTGGTTTGGAAAGTGTTTGGGTCTTTTATTTGGTTTGGATGAGATGGTAAGTTTGAAGAGTTAAGTTCTATAGGTTGGTCAATTTATGGATCAAGAATGGTAGTTTTTGTGGGTTGGTCATTTCGTGGTTTATTGGGTATGGGTTCTTCATAGAAACTTATGGGTGAGGCTTAGGATGGAGATATATGGGTAGGATTAGATGGTGTAGGGGATAAGGTGAGCTAATTATGAGCATAAGTCATTCTTCTATTTGAGGTGGTCTTGATCCTATTTCTTTTCTTCTTATAAACTGAAGCAAAAATAACAAGAACAACTGAAGTAGTACCTTAAGTAGGAGAAACTTAAGCTTGCTTTCACCTTTTGAAAATGAGAGGTTAATCATCATTAGTGTTTAACATCAATATCAGCCTCCTCTTTGTAATAGTAGCAATAACTTAGGTTATATGCATAAAAGACGCTTGGCCTTTGGACGCTTGAGCAGTAATTACTAGAATCTCCAGAAAAAGAGTGATAAAGCCTCAAATTTGGATCTCATTTCAACGCCAAGAAGAACTCAATTAAGTTCTTAAGGAAATAAGTTTACTAAGAACAAGAAGAAAAACACAAGATGAATTAGGATAGAAGATGATTCTATCACAAGGATGCAATCCTTGATAATGAAGATGAGAATTCACAACAAAATTTCAATAACCCTTGATGAGAATTAATGTTCTTCACTGAGAACAAAGAGAGAATTAGTCTCATAAGCTTAAAGCTCAAATTCATTAAATGTCAAAAAAAATTCTTTGTACATGTGATTTAAGGTTTATATATGGTCACCTTAATCAAGCTTAGCATTAATCCTAATCCTACTCTAACCAAGGCCCAAAGGTAAGTAAAGTGTGCTTGAGAAGCTTTAAGGTAAGTGTTCTTGAGAAGGTTCAGGAAAAAGTGTGTTTGAGAAGCTTCAAGAGTAAGTGTGTTTGAGAAGCTTCAAGGTAAGTAAAGTGTGCTTGAGAAGCTTCCCTGTCTAAGAAAAAAGTGCATAAAAAGCTTGGATAACCTTTCAAACTTCTCTTGTAAGTTTTCTTCTCACTCAAGTGTTATCCCAAAGAAGGAATTGGACCAAAAGTCCATTAGAGACAAAATTAGTAACAGAATTATCAACTACTTTAGTGACAGAACAATGTTAGTGACGAGAAATTCCATCATTAAAATCCTGACAACAAATAGCTTCTTAAGTTTAAGACTAATTCCTAAATGGAAAACAAAAAGGTTCAAAACTCTATACAACTTAGCAATTACAAGCCTATTAGTGTAAAACTAACTATAATGCATAAGGAAGTTGCATCAAATTTTTACCCTAATAGGCCAACTAATTGTAAAAACCCACATAATTATTTTTCTAAAAAAAAAAACAAGACTAAATGACTTGTTTCTCAATTTAATTTATAAAAATCAAATTTAAACCTCACATTTATTTTGCCAAATGTAATTTTTATTTAATTAGTGACAAGTATAAATCACTTGTTAATAATAATAAAAAAAAACAACATAGGTATTTTATTATTATATTTAATTAGTATATTTAACTAGTGTATTTAGTCAGTATAATAATTTGTTATAAATAATTAGCATATTTAATTAGTATGTTTAATTAGTATATTTATTTAATAATTTAAAATAGTTTAATTTATTAGTACATTTAATTTGTACATGTAGTTACTGTATTTAATTAATATATTTAAGTAATAAAACTAAATAGTACATTTATTCATATATTAAATTTTGATCAATTAATAATTTATTTAGTCAATTTGATAAGTATTTTTAATTAGTATACTTCATTATTATTTTTAGTTAGTATATTTGATTACTATATTTTAATTACTATATATAAATTATATATTTAATTAGTATATTGAATTACTACATGATAGTACCAAGTGGCGTCACTATAACAATTTTCTTTTTTGCTTCATAAGCATATTCATGGTTTTTGTATTTGAATTTTCATTAATAACAACTATGAGTTGTTGTTGGTTTGATGTCTATAGCTAACTATCCTCGAGAGTAACATATTACTCAATGTAAGTGAGGTTAAGTTATTTGACGAATATAGAGAATAACATCTCTATGTTTTCATTGTTTGCAAGTTTCCAACTCTATATTACATACAATAAATAACAATAGAATTAGAACATTAATAATGGAGGTATGTCACTCTTTTACCATTGGCAAGTTGAAGCTTATCTTTGATAGTTTGCTTCAATGAATTATATGTGATATCTTTCCTAACTTGAAGCAACCTTGAATTATTGCTTACAAATGGATTCTCTTGTTTAATTGTAGTGATTATCTAACCGTTATATTATAAAAGAAAAAAAAAAAGCATTGATAAATCCATGCTTAAGGTTTACAGTAAGAGAGTATTAATGATGGTTTTCACGAACGTTCAATAGAGTCAAGTTTCTACGAAGGAAACTAATACATAGAATAATTGCATTTATTATCATTATAAATGCTTACCATCGTTGAGGCATTAGTTAATTAGGAAATACCTATGCTCTGGTGTCAAAGAAGGATAGACTAACTCTACAAGAAAATTCAAAATTAACTACAACAAAATTGGTAGTTAATTTGTAGCTAATATGTAGTAAAAATAATTAGCTACAAATTAGTTACAAAATAACTACAAAGTTGTTGGAAGCATAAAATGAGTAGCAAATTAACTACGAAAATCATCCTAATTAATTTATAGTTATTTTGTAAAAAATTTATAGTAAATTTGTAGTTAATTTATAGCAAATATTATTCAATTTTTTTTCTTTTCTAGCTATATAATTAGAATTTTCAAAGCAATTTCATAGTTAAACTATACCTATAATATCATATGTTTATAATAACTTTATAGTTATTTCCTAGCTAATTCATAGATAAAAATTAATTCAAACATTTTATCCCAAAGTTATTCTCTAGGTAATTTGTGACTAATTTTGTATTCTCCTCGAACAAATTTATAATATATCATAGTTAATTATTATTTAATTTTTAATTCATATATTAATTTTATTCAATTCATTATATGTTGTTGTTTTTAGTACATGGAGATTTGAGAGTTAATACAGAGTCACCAAAGCAACTTGATCTTCAATTCAGTAGTGTTCCAAAATACAATCTTGATAAGAAAACTTAGATATAAATTAGATAGACATAGAACAAATTACAAGGTATTTAAATAGGACCACATTATATGTATGATATATGCATAATCAACTATAGCGTAAAAGAAACAAGGAATTCGAATAATAGTTAACCTAATCCACACAAAAGCTATTGATTTCTGGACATTCTCCACACAAAAGCTAGAGCTCATTCATGATAGAATAATTCAAGACAAAAGGATCCACAATCAGATAAACTTCTCAATTGGATATAATGGGTTACATGGGTCCTATATATGTAGATAGAGATAACAGAAACTACCAAACAACAAATTGCAACAAAATAGATAACAACATAACAGAAAATTCCCATAAAGGTTCGTTAGCATCTCTTAGCAAGGTATAAAACTTCAAAGCTGACAAAATAGGATCCTCTTCTAAATCTTGATCTTCTGAATTTAGTTGATCACCAGCAACATCAATAACCATATCCACATATGGATTTTTAGCATCTACCTCTTCATCATGGACAATTGATGTTGAACTATTATCCCCCATCGATCCTCTCCATGAACGGTCCAATTTATGTAATCTTCCATAAATCCATATCGATACAAATGTTTCTCAACCCAAAATGTCTCCTTCCTAACATAATTCTTACATTTTGAACATGGGCAAGGAATGCGGCTTAATGCATCAACATCAGTTAGATCTTTTTTAGCAATCTTAATGAATTCATCAACTCCATTCTTAAATTCTTCACTTACTTGGCCGGTACAATCTTTTCTACGTATCATCCAACTCTGATCAGGTATTATGGTTGCTAAAGTAATATTTATCACTAAAATAATATCCTTCTGATCAAGATGTTGTATTTGAATACTAATTATAAACAATAGATATAACAAAGCTAAACAAATATTTACCTCCTCTGCTCTTAAAGTCCAATATTGACCATTAATATTTTCAATCTTTTCACTCAGAGAGAAAATCTGCAAAAGGAGGATCAAAATATACGATTAAAGTTACACAATTTGAAACTTCACAAGGATCAGTATAGGATAAAAAATAATAACTAAATAAGATAAATGACGCAGCTCTTAACAAATGTGATAAATATTGGTTATAGAATAAGGAGGTTGATTAGCAATTTAATACAACCAAAGACATAACTTCCACCCAAAAACAAAAATAAATTGATATGCCAATAGATTTTCCTTATCCAACACATTAATTGCTTTCAAATGGATATTTCAGTCAAACTTCATACTCATTGACAAAGTTGATCAGCAAAACAAAATCTTAATTTCAGAACAAAATGAAAAGATACAACATAGACAGAAGAAATCAATAAGTTTTTAGCTGGCCACCAAGAGATTAATGAAACAAGCCAGTGATTAAGAGGACAATAGAATAAAAACTTTGAACATGGTTGTCAATAATGAGGCCACATTGCCTAACGACATCTGAGTAATGCAGATCAATCTACGTTTCACCTCATGACAATGACAACCAATAAATTTAGTAAACTCAAGGAAATCATGCTTACTGGTAAGACTAGTATTTGAACTAAAAGCATATAATTCAGCACCGTATATATCTTGTGATAGAAAACTTCAAGTAATCATAGTTGTGCATCTGGATGAGATAAATCTACCTATTTCACATAACACAAAATGTTAGTTCCAAATTCCAATACATTCCATATAGTAGAAACTACAAGAGTTTGACACATACTACCAAAAGAATGCCATGGAAAAATATAAACAAATGTTTGCTTCAAATAGACGAGAGGAAAGTTAAATCCAGCCAATAACAACAGTATAAACAAATCTATCTGATGAGTACCACATTTGATTAGATAAAGGAAACACCCTCTCTCACACACCATGAAGCAGCCTCTCTGTCACAAGGTGATTAGGATTTCTTAAATTTGAGTTGCATGAGTTATGGCTATTTGTGTCAATTATACAAGGCATATCAACGATATCCTCTACCTTATGAATTCAGCATATGATTATTGTATTTAGATACTGGAAATTAGAATGTTCTTATTTTCCATCAAAACCATACCTGTTATATATCAAAACATAAAGAATCCTATAGCTCTGCTATGGGAATGATATAACTGGTTAAAAGTCTAAAGGAAAGACTAACTTTTTTATTGATGAACCTTAAATCCCAATTGTTGTGCCAATGTGGTAGGGTAGCAGCCTTAGGCTAGGATTAGAAGATACAAAATGAATGAAACCAAACCAAAAAAAAAATACAAAAAAAAGATACAACCTCCCTTCTTTATTTATATACTTCTTTTCTTCTAATATCTCAGCCTGCTCAACTAACTCCCTCACAAACAGACACCTAACTAACTACTAATGGGTTTCTATCAATACCCCAGCAGTCCCAAAATAGTTTTGACTCCTCTATCAAACATAATTAGGGGAGTGCCTCCATTCTCCTCTAGTGTTTGGTTTCCTGCAGTATTTTTACCCATCAAACAGAGGATCAATACTACTACAATTGTGACCCAATCCTTTGCCCCATTTTTTATTACTATAGCTAGTGGTTGGTTCTGATGATTGTTAAAATCCCCCACTGCATTTTGTTGAGTGTGCCTCTGTTACTCATAGAAACCATTCAATTCTGGAGAAGAATAATTTCGTTCTACATAATTCCAATTCTTCTCTTTACCCCTTTACCACAAATCTGAACAATCTAGCATGGAGAATGTAATTCCAAAGCATATCAATTCAGAAGGAACGGTAACAACAGAAAATAGTACAAAATCAAGTTACAATGTGGAAGAACTAAAAAAGGTTCTAAACTCAGACTCTATAGACAATTCAAAAATCAAAGATGGTGGAAAAATCATGCCAAAGGAACCATCTGAAAGGAAAGAAGTCATTGGTCTAGAGTTACAAAAGCCTAAAATAGAAAGTAATTATCTATTGATAATTCAGAAACTTTCTATTTTATCTTTACCCAATTCAATTTGTCATCCAAGAAACAAAGATACTAAAATTAAATTTCCCAAAAAAAATGATCCTAATTGGTATTTTGAATCATTTGAAACTTGAATTCTTTGCCAAAGACTAGCTTTAGAAAATTTTGTGCTCTGAAGAAAGAAAATACTTGAGCTAACTCTATGAGGAAGATAGCATGTAGACAGTCATTGCTTGGCCTCATAAAGCAGCTTCTTTAGCAGTAGAATTTTTTTAGTTTTGAAGAAATATATAAATGTACTAAAAATGAACTATATTAGCCAATCTTGTGCAGAAGATTGCATTTAACATCTTATTTGTATAATGACAGGTGTACTTCAGGATAAAGCCATCTCAAGTTTGTCTACCATACCATCTGCAAGAGTTGATATAGTTGAGGAAAGCATTCAAGAAGAAATAAAAAAGGAAGTTGAACCAGTAGTGACCAATACCAAAGAGGGGCAGAGACCAAAAAGTGATTGTGTGAAGAACTTGGAAGTTCTTGAGGTTTGACTGCACTACAACAAAATAAACTAGATAATGATATATACCACACTGTATTTCACATTTGCACATCTTAATTTCTAGTCTCTGTAGACCAGTGTTATCAATGTTGGATGACAGAATATGGTGGAAGGCCAAATTTCGCCATATAAACATCATTAATTTAAAATTTATTGTTTATAAAATATATCAATCAAAGATAATAAACAATACAAAGAATTGTTACTAAATATTTGAAAATGTTTACTTCAGCATATAATATAATTATACAAAGAATTTCAATAATCGATAGACAAGTAGCAGATCAACAAGAGATAGAAATTTCATAGTAAATATTGTAATAAAAAATTGTTATCTCAAATTCAAGTATAACTCTTTCAGATGTTTAGTAAAGAGGGAAGCTTAACTCTTAAAATATAAGCAACAAGTGTTCTCATGCAGATGACATAATAAAAATGACAACTAATCCAAACCAAAACCAGAGAAACTGCTATTACGTGTTTTCCAGCAAAGTAGAATACATGTATACCAACTACTTGTGTACATGCTTCTACAAAATATGTTTTCCAACACTTAAGAGCCTAATAGAAATTCCAACCTATATGTCCCAAAAGTCAATTTACAACAACAATATCCTTATTTCATCAGGTAAAATCAGCTACATGGATTACACGAGCCATTGTGCTCGATTAAAAATCAAATTCTCAAATATTATTCATCATGAAATTCCTTTTAATATTCATCATAAAACAAAGGAAAAAAGTATAGTTATAACTATTGCCTCTCAAATCACTGCAAATTCTTTGCTGCGTTTTCCAATTGTTAGGGTTTGAGAATGAATATCTAAACTAAGAAGTATATGCAAATAGAGAAGTAAATCTTAGTTTCAAGTAGAGATGAGAACAAAGCAAGAACGATAAAGCACGAGCAAGTACGAGAGAATACCAACGAAGCAAGTGTGAGAGAACACGAACGAAGAAAGTACCGGAGAACTCTAGCAAGTTCTACGATCAATGAAATGAAACAACAATAGAGATAGTGAGTTCTACAATCAATCTAGAACACAAATTGACACATGGAAACGAAAAAATATGAAATGAAGAATGACTCACTCAAAGAATGGGAATATGAGTCTTTATATCTGGGATTTACTATCTTCAAAAATGGAATACGAGCTTTTTCGAATGTTAACGCAAAATCCGAGTAGAGCTAAGGCGCATCCTTCCTTTTGAATGTGTGATTTTAGTTCTTGCTTCTAAAACACATTAGCCGTTTTTTCTAAAACGAGGCTTGCTTCGGAATACACTTTTTGTTTCGGAAATAGAGTAGCCTTGCTTCGAACTTTTTTTAAGCAAAATAGGAAGTTTATTTAAAAAAGTAGCTTAATCTTTCTTTTTTTTCAAATAAAGTGAAAATGCTAATTTTATTCTTATGAAAAAATTTGAATACAGAGAATTTTAACTTTTTCCATTTAAGCAAAATATTTTTTTTTAAAATAATTATTAAAATAAATTTAATAATTAATTTTACCTAGAAAAAACACATACTAAGAAAGATCAAAAAATTAAACTAGACAAATATTTTAAAATAATTTAATATTCAAATTTAGCTAGGAAAATATGGTAGTTAATTAATAGTTAATTAACTAGAAATTAACTATTAATTTTATTCTAGCTAAAATTTGTAGCAAAATATATAAATTATTGTAGTGATATTAGCTACAAAAAATCAATAACTAATTTTTAGCTAATTTCTAGTAAAAAAAATATGTAATACTAAGAAATATAAATAAATTTAATCTAAATTTAGCTTAGGAAAAATAATATCCTAGTTAATTAATAGTTAATTAATTAGAATTTAACTACTAATTTAAATGGTAGTTAAAATTAGTAGCAAAAATAAAAATTCTTGTAGATTATACTGACAAAATCAATATCCACGATTACCTTGAACAAAGAGCTTCCTGTTGTTCATGCGTTAGTTAGTTATTAAATGTTCTGCCATTTGCATTGATAAAAATGAATGACCAAAATTTCATCATTATTAACTAATG
>JAENHJ010000524.1:1377500-1539092 GCA_025330945.1 Mucuna pruriens
GAAATAATTTTTATTTGAACTAACAAATAGTTTATTTTAGTTATATTATGCTCGAATCTTTCATATGTGTTGAAAAGTTCAAATTTTGATAGATAAAAGAGTCATACTCCCTTACAATCACATTTTGTGTACCGGTCGGTCATAGAACTGTCCGGCTCCGGAAATAGGCTTGGACACCACCTTTTTGGAGTAGTCAAAGCAAGGGTGGCGCGTCAGTGATTTGTATGCGTAAAGTCCTACAACAAAGCTTCCTAAGCTGACATATTCAGGACCCTCGCCTAGAACCATGAAAACTCTCGCCGCTAGAAGACAAGGGATAACTTTTTAGGTCCAAAAAGAATAGAAGAGAGAGGGAAATAAAGAGGAGACCAATTCACAAGAGGAATCGATTTTCTTCTGGCCTTGTATTTGAAACCAGAACATTGGCGCCCATCGTGGGGCCAGGTAGTCAATCCCAACAACCACAAGGGGAGCAGACGGTGAAGAGCAACGAGCTCAAGCAATGCCGATAACCAGGAACTAAGCCAGCTCCACTAATGAAGGAGAAGAGGATACATTGTAGAGATTGCTTCGTGCTGTAGCCTCCCTCTAAGCACGCAGCGATGAGCAATCGCGACTCAGCGCGGAGGCTGAGCAGAGACAAGCAGAAGCAGAGGAGAGATACCTTCTAGCAGAAGAACGCCATGTAGAAGCGATGAAGGTAGTAGAGTAGAGAGAGGAAGAACTTCGTCAGCAGATTGCTGCGCTCAAAGCGGCAAGTGGACACGGTCAACCTGTACACGAGGAGAGTCCTGCTCAACCATTCTGGGGGGCAACCGTTCTGTAAAGAAATAGACAAGACCCCCATTCCCCTCAACTTCAAAGAGGTGGTGGTGGAGCCTTTCGACGGGAGCCAGGACCCTTATACCCACCTACAAGCCTTCCAAACGCAGATGTATATCAGCGGAGGGAATGACAAGCTTAGCTGCAAGCTTTTCCCAGGTACCCTGAGGGGTGTGGCAATGCAATGGATGACAACACTGCTAGCCAGATCGATACAGACCTTCAAGGACTTGGTCGGATCCTTCGTGTCTTAGTTCGCCGCCAACAAAGTTAAGAAGCTGGAGGTAGCCGACCTGTTTGACATCAAATAGGCGAAGGGAGAAAGTTTGAAGGGTTATTTGGCTTGCTTCAACAACGCAACAGTCAGGGTCAATGATTCAGAGCAGAAGTTCTTTGTCAAAGCCTTTCAAAAAGGCTTGAGAGCAGGACCGTTCAGCGATGCCTTGGCCCTTAGAAGACCATCCAGTATGGAGGAGATACGGGCGTAGGCGGAAAAGCATGTGGAAGTGGAGGAGGATCAACTCGAACGACGTAAGGCCAAACGCGGGTACGAGCATAAGGACGTGAGACGCCCAGCCAGGGTCAAAGAGGACAGACGTCAGCTGTCTGCCCACATGAGTAGCTCCACACAATCGTTCACCCCATTGACTGAGAAGCGAACTCAGATCTTGTAGGAAATCTGCCACACCACTCTGCTGGAATTCCCTCAGGCAACCAAGGGAAAGGTCATGGGAAAGGACAAAGATGGCTAGTGTGATTTCCACAAAGCTTTTGGTCATATAACCGAGGATTGTTGGGCTCTGAGGACGTAGATTGAGAAGTTAGTGCAAGAGGGACACCTCACTTGCTATGTCTGACGATCATTAAGCGAGAGACGGAATCCTTAGGTTGAAAGCACAAAGAGGGCGGCCGGAGAAGCTAGGCGGGATAGGAGCAGATCTCAACCAAGACTACCCCCACACCGGGAAACAATATCCACAATATCCGGTGGAGAAATGGCATCCCACCTCCGAGACTTCGTGCACGAAGCAAGAAAAGCTGGAAGAGTTCAGGTAGTGTTGACAGGGGCCAACATGACACCCCTAGGGAAAAGAGAACCCGCCCCAGCCATAGTGTTTGACGACCGAGACATGAAGCACGGGGTCCACGGCCGAGATGAGCCGATGGTGATCTCGGTTGTGGCAGTAGAGTACAAGATAGAGCACATTTTAATAGACCAGGGTAGTTCGGCCAATATCCTGTATTGGTCCACTGTTCAGAAGATGCAGCTGCCAAGGGGTTGGCTCCATGAATGCTCTAGGAATCTGTATGGTTTTGCAGGGGAGTGCATTCCGATCCGAGGAACGGTCGAATTAGAAACCTGTTTTGGCGAACAGTCAGGAGTCAGGATCATCCCGGTCCTTTACACCGTAGTGGATGCCCTGGCGTCGTACAACATTATCATAGGACGGCCGACATTGAACAGGTTGGGGGAAATCGTGTCCACTAGACATTTATGTGTGAAATTCCCAGTTGGGAAGAAGGTAGGAAGTGTATGGGCTGACTCACAGGTGGCTTAGAGGTGTTATGAAGATAGTCTGAAAGTGAGGGCTCGCTTGCCGGTCATATCTATCAACGCCTTAGAGTTGGATCTGGACCCAAGGTGTCAACACGAGCACGAGGGGGCCCACCCCGCTGAGGAGTTGAAAGAAGTCCAGCTAGGACCCCAGCCTGGCCATGTGACAAAGGTAGGATCGACCTTGGGCCCAGAAGACGAAAACCTGCTGGTAAGCTTTCTTAGGGAAAACCATGATGTATTTGCCTGGTCGGCTGATGATATGTCGGGCATCAACCTTGACTACATGTGCCATCGACTATCGGTAGAGTCAGGGCCGAAACCAGTCACCCAAAAGAAGAGAAAGCAAGGGGAAGAGAAGCGCAAAGCTGCCAAGGAGGAAACACGCAAGTTGATCTCGGCCAGATTCGTCCGACAAGTGCAATACCCAACCTAGATGGCTAATGTCGTGATGGTCAAGAAACCGAATGGGAAGTGGAGGATGTGTACAGACTATACCGACTTAAATAAAGCCTGCCCAAAGGACCCCTATCCCCTACCTAATATTGACAGGCTGGTTGACAGAATGGTAGGATTCGCCCTCTTGAGTTTCATGGACACCTATTCGGGTTACAACTAGATCTAAATGCACCAGCAAGATGAGGAGAAGATTGCATTCATTACTGACGACGGCACCTTCTGCTACAGAGTTATGCCCTTCGACCATAAAAACGCAAGAGCCACTTACCAGCACTTAATGGATAAGATATTCAGAGGACTCATGGGTGTGGACGTGGATGTGTATGTTGACGACATGGTGGTCAAATCTCAAGGGGTGGCTGAACACTGTCAAGCACTTGGGCGTGTGTTCTAGGTCCTGAGGGAGCATCAGTCAGGCTAAACCCAAATAAGTGCTCGTTCGGGGTCCGCGCTGGGAAATTCTTAGGCTTCATGCTGACTAAGAGAGGTATTAAGGCCAATCTTGAGAAATGCCAAGCGATCGTCAATATGAGGAGCCCTCAAAGCATAAAGGAAGTCCAGCAGTTCATGGGTAGAATAACGATACTATCTCGTTTTATTTCAAGAGCAGCGGAGACGGCCATGCCGATATTTGGAACCCTCAAGAAGGGAGGGAACTTTGTATGGATGCCCGAGTGCGAGGAGGCCTTTTTGCGCTTGAAAGCAATGATGGCAAACCCCCCCCCAAGTGATGACTCGCCCCTATCCAAGTACGCCCTTGCACTTGTATATATCTATATTTGACAAAGCAGTCAGTTCCGTGTTGATCCAAGAGAAGGAGGGGGAGCAACGACCGATCTATTTCATTAGGAAGGTGCTCTAGGGTGTCGAGAGGAGGTACCAGAAGATCGAGAAGGCCGTCTTGGCCGTGGTAATAGCCTCACGATGGTTGCGTCCATACTTCCAAAATTTCACTATAGTTGTTCGAATAGATCTGCCTATACGGCAAGTGTTGAGGAAGCCAGATTTGGCGGGGAGAATGGTAGCATAGAGTGTCCAATTGTTGAAGTTTGACATTTCATTTGAACGGAGGGGTCACGTAAAGGCATAGGTGCTGGCTGACTTCATCATAGAATTATCCCCCGATGGCCCTTCAATCATTGATGAAGGCGAGTGGTATCTCTCCATTGATCAGGCAGGATCTAGTGCATGGATTATCCTAGAGGGACCGGATGGCGTCTTGATTGAACAATCCCTACACTTCGACTTTAGGGCCAGCAATAATCAAGCAGAATATGAAGCACTGGTGGCAGGCATGAGATTGGCCCAAGAGTTAGAAGCTAGGAGACTAACCGCCAAGAGTGATTCAAAATTAGTAACGGGACAGGTGAACAATGAATATCATGTGAGAGACCCCCACCTAACTAAGTATCGAAATCAAGCAACGAAGTTGGCCGCCACATTCAAAAAATTTACTCTAGTGCATGTGCTGCGAGATCAGAACGAGCGGGCCGACCTGTTGGCCAAATTGGCTAGCACGCAAAGAAGAGGGTAGCAAAGATCAGTCATTCATGAAAATCTTGAAGCACCAACTGTTGATTGAAAGGAGGTATGGAATGTTGTGGACAAAGTAACTTGGATGACTCCTCTAATCCAATACTTGGCGGACGGATGAATCCCAATCGATTGCTAGGAGGCTAGACGGGTGGTAAAGGAAGCAGCGAAGTATACATTGGTGGGACAGCAGCTGTACAGGAGGGGCCTTGCTTTCCCCCTTCTTAGATGTTTAGAAGGAGATGAGGCCGAATATGTGATAAAGGAGGTCCATGAGGGCATATGTGGAACTCATATAGGGGGACGGGCCCTGGCAAGTAAGATCGCCAGGGTCGGTTATTACTGGCCTACCTTAAGAAATGACTGCATGAACTACGTTAAGAAGTGCGATCGATGTCAAAGGTTTGCAGAGGGGCATAGAGCCCCACCAGAGCGGTTGCACTCGGTCATATCGTCGTGGTCGTTTTATAAATGAGGAATAGATATCTTGGGCCCTTTTCCAGTGGCCCTTGGGCAAATTAAGTTCCTGATTGCGGTGGTGGATTATTTCACAAAGTCGGTTGAAGCGGAACCGATCGCCACGATCTCAGCAGAAAAGGTTAAACACTTCCTTTGGAAGAAAATCGTCTGCCGGTTCGACATCTCGGCCGAGGTGGTGTTTGATAATGGAACCCAGTTTGCTTCCCAGTCTGAGGCCGAATTCTGCGAGGGGCTCAAAATTAAGCAAATTTTCACATCAGTAGAACACCCACTTTCGAATGGCCAGGCAGAGGCAGGCAACAGAATCATCTTGAAGGGGCTGCGAAAGAGGTTGGAGGAGGCCAAGGGGAGATGGGCCGAAGAGCTACCGCAAGTGTTGTGGTCGTACCATACGACCCCTCATTCAACCACTAATGAAACCCCTTTTCGCTTGACGTTTGGAACCGAGGCAGTCATCCGGTAGAGATCGGAGAGCCATCTACACGAACGACATTATTCGAACCAGGCAAAAATGAAGACGAACTAAGGGCAAACCTAGATATGTTGCAGGAGGTCAAAGAGGCAGCCCGCATAAGGGAATACACAGTAAAGGCGAGGGTGGCTAGGGCAAACAATCAAAATGTGCTCCCATGCAACTTCAAGCCCCAGGACCTAGTGTTGAGAAAGACGGTTCAGAAAGCCGAAAGTAACAAACTGACACTGAGATGGGAGAGCCCCTTTAGGATGATAGAGGAGGTCGGACGAGGAGCATACTGGTTAGAATCTTTAGAGGGTAAAAAGGTCCCACGCACGTGGAATGCAACATGTTTGCGAGTGTACTACAATTGACATTTCTAAATGATAACAATCTTTTACAGAACATAGCATAGCATCATTTAAGTCTTAAAGGGTAACCGACACGGTTGACCCAGGGCTCGCCTCGGATAAGTCCTAAAGGGTGACCGACACGGTCGACCCAGGGCTCGCCTCGAATTTAAGTCCTAAAGGGCGACTAGACGATCGACCCAAGGCTCGCTTCGGATAAGTCCTAAAGGGTGACCGACATGGTCGACCTAGGGCTCGCCTCGGATAAGTCCTAAAGGGTGACCGACACGGTGACCCAAGGCTCGTCTCGGATAAGTCCTAAAGGGTGACCGACACGATCGACCCAAGACTCGCCTCGAATTTAAGTCCTAAAGGGCGACTAGACAGTCGACCCAAGGCTCGCCTCGGATAAGTCCTAAAAAACAACCGAAACGGTTGGCCCAGAGCTCGCCCTAGATTAAGTCCCAAAAGAGTGACTATACTTTCTCGCCTTGTCTCTAAATCCAACAAAAACGACCACACTTTCTCACTTCGTCTAAATCCTAAGAGGCGGCGGCCGATACTAATAGCAATGTTAATATAAAGAGAAAGAGATAAAGTTGCAAAGAAGTATAATTTGAACGCCAATCAAGCAAGAACAAAGTTGATTCACAATAGGAAGTAGGGAAATCATAAACATTGCTAAAGGAGTCCTTCAGTAGAATAAAGAAAAATAACACAAAGGATACAATCAGGGGACAGGGGAGCCAGTGGACTTTCAACTAAGATTAACTTCCCGTCCACTATTTCTTTGAAAGCATCGACCTTAGAAATATCCAATGAAGGATGCAAGAACTGAACTTGTTCCAAAGCACGCCCGAATCCAACCTCGTATTGGTCCACAATGTCTATGCCTTGTTGGAAGATAGTCCGATCCCAGACCGCAATGGTATCTTGGGCTTCCTTCAGCGAGGCCTCAATCGCCGCCACCTGTTTCTTCTGATCATCATAAGCCACCTCCAAATTACCAAAGTTTTGACACAGTGCTTCTAATTCTGATCGAAATGAATCTTTCTCTTGTTCCAGATTAGACTTCATCTGCAACCACTCAGACATAGCTTGCAAAAGATCTTTATTCATCTGCAGTGCATCCCGAAGGTCCTCCTGAAGCTTTGTAGTAGTCGACCGGTAATTATTGAGCTTGGTCTCGGCCTCAGAATAAGCTGAAGACTACTTGAGCACCTCTTCTTCAAACTTCTTGCACCGGCCGGCCCACATTTGGCTCTTTGACTCTAGGAGCCCAAACTCCTTCTTGGCAACACGAGCCAGCGCGAACCCATGAGCGGTGTATTGTTGGAGGGCGTTGTAGGTTCCTACCAAACCAAGTCGACCAACCTCTTGCCCAAGAGACGAGGAAGCCAGAGCTTGATCTGCGGCTTGGGTGAAGGTGGTAACGTTGATCAGTAGATTTTTGGGATTGGAATCCTGGGGAGCAGATTCCTCGAGGCCAGCATCTTGACTTTCAACCTCAGCAACTGTGAATTCTTGCAAGTGCGGGCACTTGCTTGGTTGTTCGGCCGACCTCGCGGGAGTTCCTTGACTTTGGGGTTGAAAGGATGCCTCAGGAGCCGGTCGGTCCAGAATGACCAACGAAGGAGTACGCGAAGTCCCTTCTTGGGACACTTGTGGAGGGTCTTCAGGTCTGGTGGTCGAGAGAGGAACAACCTCGACTTCAGGGCCGGCCGACTGGGAGGCTTGCAACTCTTTCCTCTTTCTTAGCTCCTTAAGAGCCTGAGTCGAATACCCTGAAAAACAAAGAAAGCGAAAACGAGTTAGTAAAGGTAGTGGGGGCGAAAGATAAACGATAGCAAGGCCACAAACCTATCCCCTTAATAATTTCTGCATTGAGAAGGAGGGCTAACCCTTCCAGTTCAGTAATAAAAGCATCCTCCCATGCCTTAAGATCCTTCCAATCGACCGCGACGAGTCCAGTGAAGTGGAAAGAATGGTCGACCTGCGCAGTCCACCAACAAATTTGGGCCAAAGTCACTAGGGGCTACCTGAAAGAAGTGGTTTTTAAAAACCTTGTAGCTTTCCAGGAATGGTGATGTGTCACAATTTATGCATTTTTTAGACACCTAAGAAGGATGTTTGCAAGACTATTCTGTGCTTAAGAATGGATTGTTAGCTAAGATTCAATTCATGGGCTTGAATATAGAGGAAATACAAATATGTGTTAATTCAAACTTCTTAGCTAATTAAAGTATCACTCCTTCTTTTGTAGGTCAAGACAAGTTGACCAAGGTCAACAGAAGAGTTTTAGCCGAGATGAAATTGTCCCGACCAGACCGACTCCGTCTCGGCCAAGCCAGATTCGTCTCGGCAGCCCACGCTTTGCAGCCCAATAAAGAGCGGCACAATTGTGCTTTTCCAGGTCAGTTATCCAGCTTAGAGGCCACCTCAGCGCCAGCTCAGCCACCATGTCTCTTTTAGGGAATCTTCCACGTCACGTTGAAAGATCTTCAGAGGGGTATAATAGGACATTCACATTGTAATTTTGTTAGGATTCGTTAGGATTAGCATATCACAGCTCATGTATATATAGGAGGATCTGTGCACTTTTCACACGTCTTTGAATTCACTCTAATTACACACTCACTATATCCATTTTCTCGCTCTCATTCTCTCCATTTTTACGGTGGTGCACGGTGCTCATTGGCGCTTCTCTCGATCGAGGAAGTGTAGGTTTGAGATTGGGAAGCCGAAGTCGTCCATAAGGGACCGATCAGATTACTGGCGCACTCTGGTGGAGCTGATCCTCAACGCTCAAGCTATCGGAGGTGAACCACCACCATCAACCATGGCGATCGTCATGGGAGATGGAACCACTCGAATCCATACCACTGTATTTGTATTCTGTTTCTGTTAAATCAATCTCATTTTGCATTTCTTACCTCCATTCTCTCCCTCTCCTTTAACTCATGATTTAATCCGCGATTGCAATTGAATTGTGAACAATGTTAAGCTAAGCCGATTGGAACTGGTTTAACTAATTCAGTAGGTAATCATTTAACAATTGTTATTCGAGAACCTAAAATCAGCTCTGAACTTAATCCCTGCCAACTGATGAGGTAGCGATTGCATAAATCCTCGGTGTGGCAATGGACGAACCTTTAGCGATTGCCATAAGACTTCCCAAGGCTGATATGTACTAAGAACTAGAGTGTGGGAATTGGACTGGACTTGGACCGACAGAACTGAATATGAACACAGTTAAATAATAATAATAATAGATAACTAGTAATAGTAGTACATGTTTACTGCATTCGTAGTCTTAGTTTACTTTTTGCTTTGCTTACATTCAAAACCCCCCTGTTTACTGTTTTCTGGTCTGAAACAGAGATAGTCCATCTCTGTAGCGTTTGTCTGCACTCAACCGAGACCAAGCCGGATCATCTCTGTCGAGATCATCTCGGCTCTGTCTTTGTCGAGAGCGACTCAGCCAGTGTCGAGGGGAGTCAAAACATTACATCTTAAGATTCGATAACATTTTACTTCACACTGAATCACAACTGAGCACACTGTGTCCTTGAGAAGAATGACCTAGGGTTGGCTATGCTATAGTTAACTTTAGTTATTTGATAAGAGTTCAAAACGCCTAAAAAGAAGCCATTATCAAATTGGCGTCGTTGCTGGGGACACAAGTTCTTTTGTGTCTTTGTGAGTCAAGTAAAGTGAAGTCGAATCCCGAGTCTGTAGAGTGTGTGTCAAGTCAGTTTAATCGAGTCTTTTGAATTTGTCTGTCTTTTAGATTTTGGATCCTAAATAAAAAGCATGTTGACTATTATTTGTTTCTCTGCGTGAATTCACCGCTAAAAAAAAGGGGAAATCAAACATTTATTTCTGTAGCTACGTAGAATTGGCTTTCTGTTTGTATTCACTGTTGCATCCTTCTTTCTACATTGCATTCTTGCATTCAGCTGGTTTTTCTGTTTTGCATTTTTAATTGCACTCTTTCTATATGCCATTCTGTAGTTCCGTTAGTTCATTAACTGATAATTGTAGTTTCCATTTCCGCATTCACCGTTTCAAGTACTATTTTTAATTCTGATTTTTCTGCATTATATGTACAATGCATGACTAGGAGTAGTACTGACCCATTGTATGCTTTTGACCCAGAGATAGAATTAACCTTACATAGATTACGAAAAATTAGGAACGCTGTAGTAAATATTAGTAGTAGTATAAATTCTATCGCTGACTCTAACAAGTTTTGCACTGACACTTTTGTTTCTAGTTCTAACGTTTTTGTAAAACCAGGACAAATGGGGAATAATGATAGAACGCTGAAGGAATTAGCTACTCCAGACGTGATGTATCAACCTTGGTGCATCCAATACCCACAACTGGAGCCACCTCAAACATGAGTTAAAGTCTGGTCTCACACACCTGTTGCCTAAGTTTCATGGTCTTGTAGGAGAAGACCCCCACAAGCATCTTAAAGAATTTCATGTGGTTTGCTCCACAATAAGGCCGCAGGGGATATCAGAGGACTATATCAAAATGAAGGCATTTCCATTCTCTCTAGATGGAGCAGCGAAGGATTGGCTATATCTTCAGCCAGTACTTTTCAACACTTGGGGAGACATGAAGTGCACTTTCCTGGAGAAGTTCTTTCCGGCATCCCGCACTGCGTCCATCAGAAAGGAAATATGTGGGATAAGGCAGCATATAGGAGAAACATTGCACGAGTACTGGGAGAGGTTCAACAAACTCTGTGCCACCTGTCCGTATCACCAGATCAGCGAACAGTTGCTGATCCAGTATTTCTATGAAGGATTATCGCTGATGGACAGAAGCATGATCGACGCAGCCAGTGGCGGAGCCCTGATGTATAAAATGCCAACAGCAGCAAGACATCTGATCTCTAATATGGTAAGAAATACACAGCAGTTTGGGATCAGAGGGCCAAATCAAACACGGATGGTGAATGAAATCGGTGCAGCTTCCAATCAGAGGCTAGAGAATCAGCTGACCGAATTGACATCATTGGTGAGACAGCTTGTAGTTGGACAACACCAACTAGCCATGGCAGTGAAAGTATGTGGCATATGTACTTCCGTGGAGCACCCCACTGATATGTGCCCCACTCTCCAAGAGACCGAAGTCGGACCAACCGAGAACGTTGGAGCCATAGGTGGATTTCAATACGGGAAGCAATCGTATCAAAATCGGCCATTTGACAGCCAGCAGCATGGGAGACAGCCATTTCGACCAGGACCGAATCAGGGACCATATGCAGCTCAACAATTTGGAACCATACCAAATACCTACTAGAGGCAAGTTGGTTATCAACAGTCGACTCTGCACTACCAAGCACCACCTTTCCAACAACAGCAACAACAACAATAGTAGAGAGTGCCTACACAAGGAAACTCTCCTTCTTTGGAAGAACTGATGAAGCAGCTTGCAACCAGCAACCTGGAGTTCCAACAATCAGTGAGCTCCAACAATTTTACATTCCAGCAGAACATGACTGCCACGATCCAGGACCTCAAAACACAGATCGGTCAGTTAGCCAATACTGTAAGTCAACTACAGTCGGCAGGATCCAACAACCTGCCCTCTCAAACCATTCCAAATCCAAGGGGGAATGCCAGTGTAGTTACTTTGCTAAGTGGAAAAGAATTACCTCAACCTACACTGCAGAAGTTGCCGAGATCAGCTGAAGTTGACTTCGAGCCAAATGCCGACTTGCAGTCTCGGCCAGAGATAACTGTCCCATTGCCATTTGCATCTCGGACCACTTCGGCAAGGAAGCCAGAGTCGGATGAAGAATTGCTGAAGATGTTCCGCAAGATGGAAATCAATATTCCACTCCTCGATGCTATTAAACAGGTCCTTAAGTACGTAAAATTCCTCAAGGAATTGTGTGTACACAAAAGGAGAAAAATAAAAGGGAGCAAGGAAATTGGAGGTGTGGTGTCGGCTTTGACATAGAATGAAGCAGTCGCTACAGGTGCTTCAACTTTTCCAAAGAAATGCAGAGACCCTGGAGTCTTTTCGATCCCATGCACCAACGGCGAATGCACTTTTGCCAATGCCATGTTGGACCTGGGAGTCTCAATTAATGTCATGCCCACATCAATCTACAGGTCCCTGAATTTTGGTGACTTGGAACCCACAGGGATAACCATTCAGCTGGCAAACAGGAGTATTGTCCAGCCCCTGAGAGTTCTCGAGGATGTTCTCGTCCAAGTCAATGAACTAATATTTCCAACTGATTTTTACGTGCTAGACATGGAGGACGAAACATCCGGGAAGGAATCCACCTTAATTCTAGGAAGACCTTTCTTGATGACAGCCAGAACAAAGATTGATGTGCATGCAGGGACGCTCTCCATGGAATTCGGTGACACCTTGGTGAAATTCAATATTTTCGAAGCTATGAAGCACCCAACCGAAGATCACTCTCTCTTTGGCATTGATATACTTGATGAACTAGTTGAAGCATATCTTCAACTAAATGGCAGTAGTGAAAACATTGAGGAGTCTGTTGAGAATGCTGATGAAGGCAACTGCCCAAGAGTCACAAATGAAGAGACCGACGATGAGGAAATACAAGACCTCCCCAACTCTGAGGACAATCATAGTGATGTTGCTGACTTGGCTTTTGAAGTGGAACTGTCCGAATTGTTAGACCAAGTCTGCAGCCCAGAACACTCAGAGTATACGAATGATGCAGAAAACAAAGTCGTTGAAGTTGAAAAGTCTTCCATTGCGCACTTAGCGACAATTTTCACGACCGAGAACGAGTCGGCCAGAGAAGGCCGGGTCAACGAAGAAGTCAAGGTCAACTCGGCCGAAGAGTCAAATGTCAAGGCCGACAAGCTCGCCGAGACCCTCTCAACCAAAGAAGACCTGACTCAGGCTATAATAGAAATGAATGGTCCATCCGGATCCAACTCAAAAGGAATGCTAGAAGCCAATGCCGACTCTAATCCAACAAGAACCGAAGCAGCAAAGTCGAGCAGGCCAAATCAGCCAAAGGCCGAAATCATGTCGGCACACTTGGTGCCGAATCAAGATCAAGCCGGCCAGTCAGATCCAAACTCAGAAATTGAAAAATTTCCATTACCACCACCACCCATAGAATTAAAAACATTGCCGTGTCACCTGAAATATACCTACCTGGACAAGGAACAGCAACTCCCGGTTATCATTGCTAGCAATCTCCGCCAAGAGCAAGAAGACAAGTTGCTGGAGGTCCTAAGGCAACATAAGAAGGCAATAGGGTGGAAACTTTCTGACCTTCCTGGCATAAACCCCTCCATCTGCATGCATAGAATATTAATAGAGGAGGAGATCAAGCCCATCAGGCAGCAGTAGAGAAGACTGAATCCAACACTCCTGGACGTGGTTAAAAAGGAGGTCACCAAACTCCTTACTGTAGGGATCATCTACCCCATTTCGGACAGCCAATGGGTGAGCCTTGTGCAAGTAGTGTCGAAGAAGTTCGGGATGACCGTCATGAAAAACCAGCAAGATGAGCTAGTACCAACAAGGATTCAGAATAATTGGTGAGTGTGCATCGACTATAGAAGATTGAATCAGGAAACTCGCAAGGATCATTTTCCTCTGCCCTTCATTGATCAAATGTTGGAAAAGCTATCTGGGAAATCCCACTACTGTTTTCTAGACGGATTTTCAGGCTACATGCAGATACATATTGCACCTGAAGATCAGCATAAGACAACCTTCACCTGCCCATTTGGTACCTTTGTGTACACATGCATGCCATTTGGCCTCTGCAATGCCCCGAGTACATTTCCACATTGCATGATGAGCATCTTCTCGGACTTGCTGTAGGACTGCATGGAGGTATTCATGGATGACTTCACGGTGTATGCTGACTCATTTGAAGCATGCCTGAATAATCTATCAAGGGTGTTGAAGAGATGCATTAACACAAATCTCGTGCTCAACTTTGAAAAATGTCACTTCATGGTGACTGAAGGAATAGTGTTGGGCCACCTGGTATCCAACAGAGGTATTGAAGTGGATAAGGCTAAGATAGACATCATATCATCCCTTCCAAACCCCTCTTCTATGAGGGAGGTTCGCTCATTTCTAGGACACGCAGGCTTTTACAGAAGATTCATCAAGAATTTTAGCAAACTTGCCCTGCCTCTATCCAAGCTGCTACAGAAGGATGTGGAATTCAACTTTGACCAACCTTGTATTGAAGCATTTCAGGAGCTGAAAATAGACTCACATCCGCCCCCATTCTGCAAGCACCAAACTGGAACCTGCCATTTGAACTAATGTGTGATGCATCCAATTCAGCATTAGGAGCTGTTCTTGGCCAGAGAGTTGGACCTGGCCTCCCGGTGCAGGTAATTGCCTATGCATCTCGAACTATGGATCCAGCCCAGCAGAATTACACAACAATTGAGAAGGAACCGGAACACCTTTGGCCTGACAGAATTTCAATTCTGTCAATTTGTTTTAATTTTCCCCTCCTAAACAAAACTCCAAAGTGGAGTGTCAAAAATAAAATTGTTTCAAAAAGAATCTTGAACTGGCTTCTGAAAGTTTGAAAAAAACAGTAGGAAGTAATTCTGCAGCTTTAGCAAGAGATTCCTCTAGCGTGAGGGGAGTGAAACTTCTGTGTTCTAGTCAGTGATTGACTGAAAAATTGAAAAGGAAACCCCTTGTGGCAGAGCAAATGCAGCCTGTGTGAGATTTTGAGCCTTTGCAAATATTTATGGCTTACATCTTGCCATCTTTTTTCTCCTTCTAATGTGATTTTTGCATTCATGTTAACTACATATTCTACATTTTGCCTTAACTCTCTGGACATAACTATTCTCACATGCAGGAACGACATGATCTAGGCCATGTTTCTTATAAGCCCTGAGTCAAATAAAGCCTACCTGAACAAACGTGTCTGTTGTTTTCCCCATTTGAGCCTGATTTAACCATCCTTTCTGACAGCTCACTACAAGCCAAGGCCAGAAAAACCATGAATCGACCTCACCCTCGGGGAGTAGAGGAGCTTTGGAATTGTTTTGTGAGTAAGTCATGATCAAGTGTGGGGGAACTCCAGGAAGCAAAGAGTTGTTCAGCACCCTCCAAGGCTCGAAAATACAAGAAAAAGGATAAAAGCGAGTGAAAGAAAGAAGAAGAAAAAGTGAAGTAGCAGCTGAAAATCTGAGCTGAACAAATAAAGAAAGAAAACAACTACATAAATTTGTATAATAAGAAAAAGAAAATAAAATGAGCTGGTAGCAGCAAGAAGGAGGAATTCGCAACATCCTGGATCATCCCTCAGGCTGATAAAGCTTGCTGCCCATTGCTTCTCTCTCCCTCATGGGTCCTGAAACCAGTTTTCCCATATTTTATCCTACCCATGACCCAGCCTCGCTACGAGCCGAAAAGAAGTCCTAGTGATTATAACTGCGTGTTTTTGCAGGTGTAAGAAGAGAGTTTTGTCAAAGTATGGTAATATCAGTTTCATGAATGTTGAGTGTAAATACAAAGCCCAAACACGAGAGAAGTGAGGGAGTTGTTCGCTTAAATAAGAGCTCTGTCACTCTTGGTTACCTTCTCTTGTTTGTAGGTCATGAATTTGCCTAGAGAGCGGAAGGAGTAATTTTCAGATTGTTAGAGTATCTCGATCTCGGGGTGACGGAATGCCGACTCTGTCTCAGATTGAACTGAAGGAAGCCAAGTGAAAAATTATTTTCTATCTTTAAAAACTCCCCTAGTGATTTTCATTTTATTTTGCCCAGGAGTGCAAAAGGGTAAGTGTGGGGGTGTGATGAGTCACAATTTATACATCTTTTAGACACCTAAGAAGGATGTTTGCAAGACTATTATGTGCTTAAGAATGAATTGTTAGCTAAGATTCAATTCATGGGCTTGAATATAGAGGAAATATAAATCTGTGTTAATTCAGACTTCTTAGCTAATTAAAGTATCACTCCTTCTTCTACAGGTCAAGACGAGTTGACCAGGGTCAACAGAAGAGTTTCTGCCGAGATGAAGTCGTCCCGACCAAACCAACTCCGTCTCGGCCAAGCCAGATTCGTCTCGGCAGTCCATGCTTTGCAGCCCAATAAAGAGCGGCCCACTTGTGCTTTTCCAGGTCAACTATCCAACTTAGAGGCCACCTCAAATTTTAGCTCAGCCACCATGTCACATTTAGGGAATCTGCCACGTCACGTTGAAAGATCTTCAGAGGGGTAGAATAGGATATTCACATTGTAATTTTGTTAGGATTCGTTAGGATTAGCATATCACAGCTCGTGTATTTGTGCACTTTTCACGCGTCTTTGAATTCACTCTGATTACACACTCACTATATCCATTTTCTCGCTCTCACTCTCTCCATTTTTACGGTGGTACACGGTGCTCATTGGCGCTTCTCTCGATCGAGGAAGTGTAAGTTTGAGACTGGGAAGCCGAAGTCTGTCAGAGGGGACCGATCAGATTATTGAAGCACTCTGGTGGAGCTGATCCTCAGCGCTCAAGCTATCGGAGGTGAACCACCACCATCAACCATGGCAATCGTCATGGGAGATGGAACCACTCGAATCCAGACCACTGTATTTGTATTCTATTTCTGTTAAATCAATCTCATTCTTCATTTCTTACCTCCATTCTCTTCCTCTCCTTTAATTCATGATTTAATCCGCGATTGCAATTGAATTGTGAAAAATGTTAAGCTAAGCCGATTGGAGCTGGTTTAACTAATTCAGTAGGTAATCATTTAACGATTGTTATTCGAGAACCTAAAATCTGCTCTGAACTTAATCCCTGCCAACTGATGAGGTAGCGATTGCATAAATCCTCGGTATGACAATGGACAAACCTTTGGTGATTGCCATAAGACTTCCCAAGGCTGATATGGACTGAGAACTGGAGTGTGGGAATTGGATTGGACTTGGACCGACAGAACTGAATATGAACACAGTTAAATAATAATAATAGTATATAACTAGTAATAGTAGTACATGTTTACTGCATTCATAGTCTTAGTTTACTTTTTGCTTTGCTTACATTCAAAACCCCCTCTGTTTACTGGTTTCTGGTCTGAAACAGAGATAGTCCATCTCTGTAGTGTCTGTCTGCACTCAGCTGAGACCAAGCCGGATTATCTCTGCCAAGATCATCTCGACTCTGTCTCTGCCGAGAGTGACTCGGCCAGTGCCGAGGGGAGTCAAAACTTTACATCTTAAGATTCGATAACATTTTACTTCACACTGAATCACAACTGAGCACATTGTGTCCTTGAGAAGAATGACCTAGGGTTGGCTATGCTATAGTTAACTAGAGTTATTTGATAAGAGTTCAAAACGACTAAAAAGAAGCCATTATCAATGGCTTCAGCAGTTTGCGCCTAGCCCGATTGCTTAATGAAGTCCATCCCACCTTGTCAATCTTGCGTGGGGAGAAGAACCAGAAAAACACCCCAAGAGTCGGGGCCTTACCGAGGTCTTCATAGAGAAGCTCAAAGGCCCTCACAAACGCCAGTTGTTGGGATGAAGCTGGGTTGGGGTCACATTCAGGACGTGTAAAACCGCCCGTTCGAAGTGGGTGAAAGGGAGTTTCATGCCCAACTTCGAGTGAAGTGTATCATACAAATAGAAGAATAGTTTTTCTCTATCGCCCAGGGTAGTGCAAACCAGCTCTCCATTTCGGCATGGCGACACGGAGACCGACCAAAGGCCTCGTTGGCAAATCGTCTTGGCCATCCCCAGCAAGGCGCTTGAGTGCGTCAAAACGGAGGAAACCTTGGTTACGTAAGAGTCCACCCAGGAATACGGGTCTTCAGAAAGGTTGTTGGAGGTATGGTCACGATACCATATTTCGAAAGGAAAGCTCTCACACAACTCTGAGCTCGAAGAAGACTCGTGCTCCGCGTCAGAGGTTCCCGCACCAAGTGTCGCACTTGATGGATGTTGGTCTCCCCGCACAGAAGGACCAAGCACGCCTTCCGAAGAGCACCCTATGGACGAAGAAGAGCGAGGGTCAGACCCAGACCCTAGCTAGGGCACGAGTTCCTTCGAAGACCGAAGGAAATCAAAACTAACTAATCCATAGTAGAGGGGAAGAGATGGCAGAGTTAAAGAAATGTTACCTATTTGTGTCATTGTAACGGAAGTTGGAAAACGAGTGTGCGAGATTGGCGAAGAAGAGAGAGCACAATTTCTTTGAAGCAGCGCAATGAGAGATGGAGAAAGCTGAGGTTCATTCATAGGTTACCCTAAGACGTTTGGGTGTAATAAACGCAGCCATTACACCAACCTCGAGCCTTGCATCCCAAATGATTACAGGAGAGAGAAAACTCGTGTGGTTCCAAGAAGACAATAACTCCTGTAGGTCAAGCGTCGCCCACACGCAATAAGGTATGATCCTGCGAAGCACACTTGGGACGGCTAGGTAGTGTTAAGCTTGAATCCTCCGGACAAAGCTTAGGGGGCTGTGTACGGATCAGCCATAGGACCGGCCGGCTCTGAAAGTAGGCCTGTGCACCACCTTTCTAGAGTAGTCAGAGCAGGGGCGGGGCGTCAATGATTTGTACGCGTAAAGTCCTACAATGAAGCTTCCTATGCTGACATGTTCAGGACCCTCGCTTAGAACCATGAAAACTCTGGCCGCTAAAAGACAAGGGATAACTTTTTAGGTCGAAAAAGAATAGAAGAGAGAGGGAAATAAAGAGGAGACCAATTCACGGGAGGAATCGATTTTCTTCGGGTCTTGTATTTGAAACCAGAAAACTGAAAAAAAAAAAAAAAAAACTCATTTATCGGTTCTGCAATTTTATTTTAAATTTTTTTTTTTTCAGATTTTAACATTAACGTCTCAAAAGATGTAGATTGCTATACCATCTCAACCCATAATCTGTATATACTTTTCCCAATTGTTATTATACACTATTCATAAAATTAACCGTAGGCGCTTAATTGATTGAACTCCTATTTTGGACCCCAACAAATTGAACTTTAAAACCCATAATCTGCCATCTTTTCTGAAAAATCTGTCCCACCCATAGCAAAGCCTCTCACTTTACCTTTATCATTGTTAATCTACATTTTTCGGCGTGCACGCGTGGGTTTATATATTTGAACAAAGGACATAAACCATCATAAGAAGAAATTAAATTGTAAAATAGAAGAAGGAATCATCATTTGTATAAACATATCGCTAATCGAACTACGCCAATGACTTGGCATTGCATCAACTTAAACATTTTTAATTCAGCGAAGGCTTCAAACAACAGATAAGAACATAATTGAGTTCCTAATCTAATGCAAAGTGGACAAAGATCCATCACTACATTAAATTTTCTCAAACTTTCCTTTGTCGTTAATACTAATTAAAATTAACGAGTCTGGTTAATTAGTCATACAATGATGGTACGATTAGGATTGTTAATGGGTTTGTCTCTTAAGCCAAGAAGTTTCTGCTCCTTTATAGCTGGATCTTCTAGCAGAAGAACCTTGTCCTTGTCTCTAACACCAACCATATGTAGATATTCATCGTCATCTCTCTCTTTACCCTTGAAGAGAAGCCTCTGCTCTCGGGGCTCGAAACTTGTTACGAGTGACAGAACCATTTTTAATTCTCCTGCACATTATTAGTTTTCAACAACTTTTGTCAAACACCCACTTGAGAATTATCTCTATTATGTGAAAAAAAAAAACTTTTGGGTGATAAATAACCATTGAGCGGCTTAGAAAGAAAATAAACATTTTGGGTCTTTTTATTTCAATTTATTAAAATTTAAATTTGAGTATAAAAGTTGAAAAAATAACTTATGAGACTAAGGTTATGCCTGCTTATATAAACTATTATAATCATATTTAATGTATAATTTCTAATATATCTCTTACCAAGTACTTTTAACTAGTCTAAGTAATTGTCAATAAGCTTAATTAACATCAATGAGTAACTACTAAAATATCTTCTGTTATCATCTTAAAATTTAGATTTTAACACAACTCAATTTTAAAAACTAATTGTGAGAAAATAATTGAGCCTTGTTTATACATTATTTTGTGTTTTTGAGCCTGTAAAGGAGAATTTTCAACCCAATTTGTAATCAAAATTAAATTACAAAGTCATCAGAAGAAAGGGGAGTGGTAAACTAGACTTACCAAAAGTTGATGTGGCCACAACAGAAATTTCATGCGATTGTGACACAGTTGACACTATAATTGTGATCACTCCATCCCCACCCCTTTGGTTGCTTTCCCTTTTTTGAACAAGCATGCCACCGGGCCTAAGTTCCCATTGGATTTCACCAATGCTTCTGCAATCCTTTTCAGTGGGTGGTGGTGTTGCTTTGTTACCATTTCCAAGCTTGGAGCTGCTTCGGCTAAACCTCATTGACCTCAACTTAATCATTTTTGCTTTCTTTTCCTTTTCTTTGTATTCCTTGGAATAGCTGAAAGTGGAGTAAGAGGAGTTGAAGCAGTTGGGGCAGTTATATAATACTTGAAAGCGTGCATAAGGACGAAGAAAACCATGAATAAAATATAACTTGCCCTTGTGTTGCTAAAAAGCAAGACTTAAGAGAACACGAAAGCCAATGAACACGGAACACGTGGAAGACAAGGGAGGCGTTGTTTTTTCTGCTGATTTTGTGAATGACTACGGCACATGGGTAGTGGGTACCTAAGAACACGCTTGCTTGATTAGTGGGCCAAACTCAACAAAGGTTATACTTTTAAATTAAAATGGAAACTTTTGGTTAAAAAGATATATAGTTCTAAGAAGTAAGAACTGGGATTCCTTTAAAGTGATTGTTCACTTTAGATAGAAAAGGAAGAAATCTCAATTACAGTATAAATATAATAAATTATGAGTTTATTAAAATTTATTTCTTAAATTCTTTTAACAATAATTTATATTACTTAATTTTCTAATTAAAATAAATCGCTAATTTTAAAATAACTAAACCTCAAAAGCTATTATATAAATGTTAACAAGTACTTTAATGGTATTTGTTAAAAATTAATTACTAAAAATTATTAAATCAAAATATTTTTTAATGTATTAAGTATTATATTTTGATTAAATACTTTTTTATTTTAATTCATTAAAATATAATTATTATATTTGTTAATATGACTCTTTCTTAAATAAGAGTACACCATCTTTAAATTTTTTTTTTTTTTGTGTTATTTTACTCTTCTTTAAAGAATGTCACATCTCATTTTTAACTTACTTAATTTGTTATTTTATTTCATTAGTTTGTTTTAATGTCAGAGACAAACTTTCTCTGCATGCGTCCCTCACAGTAATTAAACACTAATTTTGAATCACTATTATAAAATCAGAGACTTTAAAGAATAAAATCAATATTTTGAGTAAAATCAAAGTTAAAGAATACATAAATTTTAATTTCATTTTATAAAATCTTAAAGTAAATAAATATTTATCATAATATCAGTAGCGACTGTAGCTTAAGTAGAATGGAGAAGAAACGAAGAAGAAAAAAAATTGAAGTTATTTGTTAGAGTAGAAATGAGTGGAAGAGAAAAATAAAAAGTTATAGTTTTCACCTCTTTTTATTTTGTCGTGCGTGGAAATGTAGAGGGAAAGCCAAAAAAAAAATCATCACCGTCTTTTTTTTATGATTTAAAAAACTAAAGAAAATGCATATATTAATTTTTTTTACGACTCTAGAGATTTAATAATTTTTTAAAGCTCTCAATTTCTAATTTAATAATCGATTACGTAATATAAAATTAATTTTATATTACATATTCGATTATCAAATCTAATAATCAATTATTTAATATAAAATTGCATTTTATGTAAATTTAATATAAAATTACGTTTTAGGTTACATAATGGATTATTAAATATGATAATCGATTATTTTAATTTATTTAAAAATTAACTATATTAATTAAATAAACAAATTATATTTTTAAATTAAATATTCTTATTTCTATTCTATTAATTAATTAATTTTTTGCATTTCTCACTTTCTTATTTCTTCTCTATTTTTCTTCTACCAAACACCTCTATTTTCACTTTATTTCTTATCTATTTTTATTCACCTATTTATTTCTTCACTATTTTCATTTACTCTATTTCTCATTTATTTCTTTCCCTCCTAACAAACACATAAAAATGAAGAGTGTAATTGAAGGAAACAAGAATCACATAAAAAGAGGGTCTTGAACTTGTGTGATTTTTAAGTACTTTTGAAAAATATAACAAATATAAGTTCAAGAAAACTATTTATAAGCAAACTATCCAAAGCATGCAAAAATAAAACATAGATAAGGGAAGAGAAAAACAACATAGAGATTTATCCTGATTCACTTTTCCACAAAAACTTCATCCAGTGTCTTTAACATGAAAGATTTTCTACTAAGTCAACACGACTTTACAACCAAGTATTCTCAAATCTTCTTTAGGTTATACAATACTTGTAATCACCCTCATTACGAGCAACCCAAGTATTATTTGTCACTTAGCCTCTTTGGACTATCACAAAAACAAATAGTTTTACAAAGAGGGATAACTCACTAGGTAAGCACACAACAATTCAAAACAGAACTTTAAACTTTTCTTAACAAAGCAAATACAAGTTTAGACCTTATAAAACTTAGAAAATATTTTACAAGATTATCAAAAAACGTCATCTAAAGATATTGAGCACTTGCTTTTCTTTTTTGTTTTAGGCTATTGATTCTTGTATATGTTTGTTCTTGGTAATCCTTCTTCGTGGAAGATATATAGATTCTGCAAGGAAAGAGAAATATATTTACATTAAATGTCAAAGATGTCTTTCTTCAGAGATGCTCCAAAACTTTTGTCTTCTTCTAAGGATAAAGAAAAGTTGTAGCAAAAAAAACTATTTTTCTTTCCTTAAGCTTGTTTCATTTGACTAATTTGCAAAATCATATTTTGCTTGTTCCCATATTTTTAGAAGCTTCAATTAGAGTACTTCTTTATTCTTGTTTCTTCAAAGCTTGATAAGAAAATTTTTCTTTTTTAAAAAATAGAGCACAACAACAACAAACATATAAAAGGAATTAAACATTCAAAAACATTCTCAATAAAGCACACATGTTTTGATTAATACGATATATTAGATATATAAGTTAAAATGCAAGCTATAAGAAAATATTAATGTTAAAAATGAAATGTCCCTTTTTATGTGTTTGGACAAAGTCTTTCTATGGATGATGTGGTGATTTGGACAATGTTGACAAACTTGTTTAGAACGAGTTCTTTTGGATGCATTCACTTTTCTTGTATGTTGTGATGAATTTGTTATACTTCTGAGATAACCAAGTACTAATATAGAAATATTAGTCACAACTCTTTAATCAAATATTTGTTATCATAAAAAATATAAGAATATATTCGATGGGTTCTAAATTTGCTCCAATAGTAATTTTCTTAGAAAATTTGACATTATGAAAGAATAGGTTCATACATGGTCATGTAAAATAGAAAAATCATTCTATTAACTCTTTCTATAAATAAATTATTTGTTTAAGAAAATAAATTGTACAAAAATATTGTTTTTTTTATGTTGTATGGCTCTAAAAGGATCATATAAACTTGTAATACATGAATGATTTGTAAGACAAAAACATAAGATTAAATTATATATTTAGTCTCTTTATTTAATTTAATTTGGTTCATTTATTATTAAAAGTGTTCAATTTGATCTATCAATTCATAATTTTTTTTGACTAAAAACAATAATGACATTAATATTGCTGAAATAATATTAAATTATAAATAGTAACGATTTTCAACTCTCATTATAATAATTTTATTTTATAATTTAAAAATAACAATTAATAAATTATTATAATTTAATAAAAAAAATATATTTTAAACTATTGACTATTTTTAACCACCACAATAATAAATTTTTAGTCTAAATTATAAAAATAAAAATTATAATTTTAAAATAATCATAGTTTTAACTATTATTAAAATAAATTTATTTCTAAAACTAAAATGCTATTATTTAATTAAAAATAAGATTTTAATAATTAGTTATTTTTACTATTATGATGATTTTAAAATTATAATAATTTTGTTTTCTAGATTTAAAAATTATAATAAAAAACTGTAATTTAAATTTTATTGTATTGAACTTTATGAAATTATAATATTTCAAAATTGTATAATTATATAATATTTATGATCTTATATATATATATTAATATTTTAAATTTTATGATTATTATATTGTGTTATAAATATTATTTTAAATAATTATTTGTTTTAATATTTTAAAATTTTAACATAATATAACAATATCATATTTAAAATATTAATATTAATAATACAATAAAATAATAAATATAATTAGTTTATTAGAAAACAATAAATATAATTATATATATATTTATTATAACATAATAAATATAAATATAATTATTATAAAATATTTTAGTTTATTTAGTAATATAATATAGTGACATAAAGTTGAATATTTATAACATACTGTAATTTATATGAAAATTTTATAAAATTATAAAAAATAAATTGATAATAAAAACTTAATTTAAATTATATTATAAATATTTTATTATAAATTTTAATTTAAAAATAAAATCATTATATTTTTTAATTATTTTAATATTAAAAATTATTAAATTATTAAAATTTGAATTTTTAAGTAAATAATAATTTTTATTCTTTAAAAATAAATTATTATAATAATGACTAAAAAATGTGATTCTTTTAAATTTATAATTTTTATTAAATTATATTTGTTTATTAAAAATTTCATAATTTAGAATATAAATTTATTGTTGTTGCAGTTAAAAATCATCCTTCTCTTAAAAATATATTTTTTATAATAATATTATTTATTATTTTTATATTATAAAAATAAATTATTATAGTAGCAGTAGAAAGCCGTCCCTATTTATAACTAAATATCATCATTAATTTTTTTAATAATAAAGAAAAAATTTAATAATATAAATAAAGAGACTAAATATATAATTTATCTCAAAACATACTACAAATTTACTATATGCAAAGTTGATTATAAACTCTGCTGATTGTATATTTTTGGAGACGCGCGGGAATCATGTTCTTGACATTTTCAAAACCTTTGGGTAGTTGTTGATGTTGACGCATTGTTGCAATTATTTTATTTCTCTTCAAACATGATAGAGATACGTCATCTTGGCGAACTTAATAACCAGCCCAACATACTGAATAATTGTCTACAAATCTATCTATGTACTCTTTATACGTTAATACCACAAAATATTTGAGATTTGTTGTACCCCAAAACTGTCCGGGACTGAGTCTTCCCAAGACTGAGTCTTTTTGGGACCCACCTTGACTCATATAAAATAATATCTTGGAAGGTAGTTGCAACAGACTCAACACCTACCAGGAGAGAATCAAGGGATATGGGGGCAACCACGAGCCCAATCCCAAGCCTATAAAAAGCCTCAAAATGAAGAGTACAGGGGGCAATTTTTCCGGGCAGAAACTCTAAGCCAAATCTCTCAAACCTCTCCCAAGCCTCCCAAGCCTCCCAAATCTCTCAAACCTCTCCCAAATCTCACCCTTTCTAGCAACATCCCCACCTAGAACTACGTAGACTTTGAACCCTCTAAAGCCGAGGTACGTAGGCCTAGAGGGCATACCTTTATCAAGTCAAAAATCCCAAATTCCTCAAATCTTAAATCCCAAAACTCTCAGAACACCTCACCTGAACCTCCTTCTCCCCAAGACTTAAACCAAAAACCCAACCCAAATGCAAGCACTACCTCTCTCCCCATAGGTTAACTAAGGGTAACCATCAAGTGATGGGCGTGCCGGGGAGCCCTCATGCCCCTAGCATGTAACCAACTCCTGAACCCACATCCCTGACGCCAGACCAGCCTTTCCTTAGGTTTCCCTATATTCCTAAAAAAAAAATGTAGATGGCAACTCCAGATGGCCGAAGCCGAGTCGGTCATAAGTACGAGTGAGTTAGGCCCTACGTCACGATTTTCGGGTTGTGACAAGATTCAATTTTTATTGCGGGGAAATGGGCTTTATTTATTTATTTATTTTTAAATGAAACAGTTTTGATTGAACCAAGGCTTTCCTCATTTAAGGTTCATGGCAAACCAGCAATTTCAGCAAACATGTATAATGGGACCACGTATCATATACCAATGGAGGACTCCTAATTAAAACCCAAGTCTACTTATGGTTTGTCAAGAGTAAAATGTTGATCACACAGACGGTGTGCCAATATCGGTCATGAACTAAAAGAATCGATGCTTTTAACTCGGGCATAAATTGAACCAGGGTTTTGGGATTTCAACCAGAGATCATATATAGACGTGTTAATCTCACCATTTTTTTAGGTTTCAAAAAATGGTCTTTTAATAGAATATTTATCAAGTGCTGAAATTTTATCTTAATATCAGTACATTATTTTGACCAATTGTCAAACTTTGGCCTTTTGATTTATTTTATTTTGATAATAGTATGATGGAAAATTTTAAAATTGAAGAATCAAGACCGTAGAAGTTATCTGACGACAAAAATTATCATCAGTGATGATTGCCATAAGTTAAGAGAAGTGTGTTGAAGTTACTGGTAGTTATTAGAATTTGTTGAATGTAAATATTAGTTTGTACCATATAATACTAGGGATTGGATTTTGATCTTTTAGATTTGTAAACATTCCTACACATGTCACTCATGAAAGTTAAACAGACGTCAAATAAGTTTTTTATTGCTTTCGACCATCGCTTTACTTTTCATTTATATTTTAGCATTTTACTTTTATGACTCTCGTTTGGTGACAATATAATAGAATATAATAGGATAAATATTTTATTTTATTGTAATTTGTTATTTGTAGAATTAATAAGATACGATAATCTTATTATATTTTGTTGGTATATTGTATTTTCTATTTAAGGGGAACTAGATTAATAAGTAATAAGATTGGATAGTGGTCTCTCTCCCATAAATATATATAGGTATCTTAATCAGATCCAAAGAGTGAGAGAATGATTAAAGAGAAAAAAAAAAAAAACTGACAAATTTTAATATTAAACTTTTGGTTGTGTACAACAAGAGCTTGTATTTGTAGAGGATTTATTCCTTTGATGGTTACAACCACGGAACAAAATATAGTTACAAGCTTAATAAAATCTAATTGAACTTTATCCTTTGCATCCCCTTTAAACTCAAGTTTCTTTTTACTTGTAATTTTGAGTTTGTAAGTACACTACTGAAAATTTGAAAGGAACAACCTTAGTAAAGACATTTATAGTTTGCTTAGAAGATGGAACGTGATGAATCATAACTTGTCTTTGTTGGAATTTAACACACAAAATAAAGATGTTGGAATTTAACACACAAAATAAAGATCCAATTCAAATTACTTGATTCTTGAGTGAAAAACGAGGTTTGCTACAAGAACAACTACACTCAAGTTGTCATAGTAAATAGAATGAGAACTAAAGGAATAGAATGAGAACTAAAGGAAGGGATATGCAATTCATGTAATAGTGACTTATCCAAGATATTTTTGTAATTGTTATTGTAATGCTTTTATACTTAATCTCAATGTTGGATTAAGAAACCACATGTTTCTTAAAGGACCATGAAATAAGGTTGGTTCGAAGGTAAAATACTTTCATGATAGTAGAATTTTAAGAAAGGAGTTCAAAGTTGGTCAAAAGTTACTTCTGTTCAATTCATGGTTAAAACTCATTGTCGGTAAGCTTCATTCTAGGTGGGACGGGCCATTTGTTGTCACTAATGTTTTTCCTTATTAAGCAATAGAAGTAAGAGATGCAGCTAATAATAATCGTACATTTAAGGTTAATAGGCACCAATTGTAACCCTACCATGAAGGTCCGATTTTGAGTTTGAATGAGGGCGAGGTGGAAGTCCTCACGTTGATAGAACCGGTCATTCCCGAGGACATACTTGAAGAAATCCCCAAATCCCCGAATACATGAGCTGCATTGAGGACAATCCACAATAAAAAGGGGGTAGTGTTGGGAATGAAGTTTTTGTTTTGCTAAAATTTTTTCTAAGTTTTTCGTATGTAATATTTCTTGTATTGTTTCACCGATACCGACTCCAAGTTTGTTGATTGAGTTCAAGCCGACTCTGGTTTTCTGTTGAGACCAGGTCCATGCCAACTCCATCTTGGTCTATCGTTTTTAGCGTTCGCTATGTCGTTTGCCGAGTCTAAGCCGACTCAGATTTGGTGTTGTTTTACTTTATTTTTGTCATTTGTCGAGTCTATGCTGACTCGGCTGTGTGTCATTTTGTTTTCCATTTTTTTGTTTGTTTTCATTTTTCACTTACGTTTGTCATTTTCCATGTCTGATTGTTGGGGAAAAAGATTTTGAAAACTTAAATGAATTTCTTAGGCAGAATAAAGCATGAATAAGCAGTACATAGTCCTAGGTAAAGGAATTTTTCAACTTAGCATGAAAAGAGAACCTTTGCATCCTTAGAAAAATAAGTGATTGAAAATTTTCTAAGTTAAAAACCGAAAGTGATAGAGGAATTTAACCCAGTGAGAGTTTTGAGCATTACATAAAAATGGCCTACGTCTTGTCATTTCTTTTCTTTTCTTTGTGTGAATTTGCACCTATGTTATTAGATTACTCTAGGCTTTGCCTTGATTCTTTGTATACTATTTTGACTAACATGCTGTAATGAAATGATCTAGGCCTTCTTTCTTATTTAACCATTGGCCAAATAAAGTTCACCTTGTAACGTAAAACCCTTGTTAACCCCTTTGAGCTTGTAACCTTCTTTTGGATTGATAGCTCATGACAAGACAATAGCCGGAAAAATCCATGATCCACCTTAACCTTAGTAGGGGTCAAAGGAGCATTAGAATTGTCTTGGGAGTAAGATCCACAATAAGTGTGCGGGAGGGGCATCGAAGGAAACTGCAAGAAAAAGGTACGGAAAAACAAGCGTACCATAGTAAGGCCTGGGCTTGCCAGAAGAAAGAAAGAGTGGGTTGTGAAAATAAAAGAAGAAGGGTGAAAAGAAAAATAGTGGATGAATAAAATGTGGCAATAAAAGTAAAAAGGGTACAAAAGTAAAAACCCAACTGTCGTAGAAGTCCAAAGAAAAGGGAGAATCCAAAAAGTGAGGAAAAGAAAAGTAAAGGCCGAAGAAGAGCCGGATAAGTATCAAAAAGCAAGACTTGTAGGATCTTGGAGTCAATACTCCATACTTATAAGGCTTACTCCCTATTGCTCCTTTATTCCCTTTAGGTTCTTGAAAAAAACTTATATTCCTTTTTATCCCACCTTTACCCTGGCCACGTTACAACCCAAATAAAAGGCCTAAATGATCATTAGAGCATGTATGCTCGGACGGTAAAAACATAGAGGCTAGTCAAAGTTTGGAAGTGCTAAAAACATAGGATGTTTGAGTGTAAACACAAGCCCAAACACTTGAGAGAAAGAGAGAAATATCTGGAGAATCCTTTGTTGGTTTCGGCTGAATTTTTTGAAAATTTGATGTACTTATTTAATTGGGATGTGGAGAAGAGAGTTTCATAGCTGGTTGGAGGTTTGGAACTAGGATGAATGTATGTTTGAACTACTTTATCTCTTATTGAATTCATTTAATTTTCATAGCTTCCTCTCGCAATCTATTATTTTGTTTGTTTTGTTTTACAAACTTTCCTTCCGAAACCTTGATTTTTCCCAGGAGTGCAAAAAGTAAGTGTGGGGGGTCTGATAATACACATTTTATACCCCTTAGTAGGTCTTTAAGATGGGTAAGATAGAATATAAATAATAGTTAAGAATCATGTGTTAGCTAAGGTTTAGATTTCCAAGGTTGAACTAAGGAAAATACAAATCTAGGCTAAGTTTCTGATATTAACTAAAAGAACAAGTTTTGTTTAGTAGGTCAAAAAGAGAGACCAGAGAAGTCAATTTGACTAGGAAGTAGTCTCGGTCAAACAAAGCCGACTCCGTAGAATCGACTCCGTGGCCGACCTCAAAGTAGAGCCGACTCCCATCTGGAATCGGATCCATCCCGGCATCCAAAGGTCGACTCCACCAAAGCAAGATTCAAGCACATGTATAATGTAATTAAGCACGTGGGAGTTAGGAAAGTAGTTAGGGTTGTTATTTCTGGTATTTATGTTAGGTTAGGTAGTTAAACCTATTTTTTCAATTAAAACAGTTATAGAGTTAGTTAGTAATGCATGTATAAGTAGAGATGTATGTCAACGTTCATTGGTTAGCGAAAAAAGCGAATACACATATAAACTTAGCCTACACACACACACATTTTGTTCCCAAGCCTAAGTCCACGTCATACCTCAACAGTTCGACGGTGCGTCAGTTGTGCCAAATCGATTGAGGAGGTGCAGATCAGAGTTCGAGCTGAGTAAAGTTGCTAGAGATTGATTGACCAGGAAGGATAGAGACATCTGTCTTCATGGCATGCTTTGGAGGGTACTGCCTCTTGCTCTCTGATCATCAGAGGTGGAATACTGCAACTACTGGTGGCAATTGTTGCAAGAATTTGATTCACAAGTCCATCAACCTCATTTACACTTTTCTTTGTATCACGTTCCAAGTTAATCAATGAATAATTGTAATTCTGTTTGATCTATGTTTTGATTTCTGATAGCATAATTTTTTCCTTGCTTAATCACAATTGTGTATAGTAAAGATTAGAACATGTTAGTTTAAGGGTTGATCGGAATCACTCTAACAACAAAATAGATAATCACTAGATAATCTACATCAATCAAGTGTGTATTTCCTGCCAAACTCGAGGCAGTGATTGTTTAAGTCCTCAGTTAGCACAAGACGAATGTTCGACAATTGTCGTAGGTAATTAGATTGGTGAGGAATCAGCAACATAGTAAGAATTAAAATTAAAATCAATAAGTGGTAAAGCAAGATAGTGATCAGATAAATATGTCATAGGAGTCTTAATAATATGAGTAACCATAGTAACAATAGATAGTCTAATCATTACATTCTTTAAACACTCTAGGTAATCTTTACAATTCTTGTAATTTACTTTTCCTATTTAAACCCCCAATTTACATTTCTTGTTAGAATCAACATCCTACATAACCAGCTTCGTAATCTTTAGTAATCTTGCACCTTAGAAATATAGGAACAAAAGTGTCCTTGAGAAGAATGACCTAGGTTGACCTTGTGCTACCATTTAGCTTAGGAAATCTAGTATTTTGATAGGAGAAGTGACGACCAACTCAACGCTTATCAAGCTTCCCCACCTGTTATTGAATCTCTTTGCTCTCTTCTAGGTTAGCTTTGTATGTTGCTCTATTGGGTAAGATGGCTCCCAACGCAAAGTCAATATGATGTTCTATCCCCCTTGTGGGAGGTATTCCTTATGAGATATCTTTGGGGAATATCTCTTGGAAGCTCTCAAGTATTTTGTGAAAGCCTATATGCAAGTCAGGAAATTGTGTAGACAATTAGAGACATATATTAGTTGGTAACAAAAACAGAGGTTCTCATTTGGCTAACAACACCTTCTTTACCACTCTCCTACTCCCCATCATGACTTCCTTGCCCTCCATACTATCTTTTTTTCTTTTTTTCTCTTTGGACGTTCAACTCCTTTTGGACACTTTATACTTTTTTTTCATAATTTTTTTCTTTTCTCTCTTTTTGTGTTTTGATTTTTTCTTTCTTTTTCCCTCTTCATTTTCACTTTTAATTGATCTTCATTCACCTCTTTTTGTGATAGAGGCTTAAGGGTAACCTTCTGTCCATCATGCATGAATGAAAACCTATTGGTAACCCATCATAGGTCACCTTGTAGTCAAACTGCCATAGTCGTCCATCGAGAATGTGTGTAGCCTCCATAGTGATGAACCTTTGGATCCACAATCAAGACCTAGCTTTATGTAAAACCTAGATTAGCAAAGAAAATGGAAACCAAAAATGAAAGAAGATGGAAATATGAAAATAGGCAAGGAAGAAGGTGAAGCTCGCCACTAATTCATAAAGAATTAGATAAGAGAAGTGAGATTCACCACAAGTATCATGGAAGCTTGATAAGAATTGGGATTTCTTGCTTAAGACAAGAGTAGAGAGGAAGCTCTCAAATAGTGCAAAGCACAACTCAATTTCATTAAAAAATGATTAAGCTAATTACAAGGAAGGCTTATATACCCTTGATTAAGTTCTAATTAAGGTCCCATAATCCTAATTAAACTAAGATAACGAAAGCCTAAGCCAAATGGTCTAAAAATGCAAGCTAGCAAGCCTCTCGTCCTAGCAATCGAAATGGAGAGGAAAGTAGCAATCAAGTAGCAACGAAAAAATTCAGTAGCAAGGAAACAAGACCTAAATGGGCTTTGGCCCAAGGCTAAGCTATCATACTCAAAAGGTACCAAAAATAACATGAAAATACAAGGAAAATAATATATTTCCATCTCTATATATTGCCCTCATGGAAGCTAGACAAGTGATGCAAAACTAGGCCTTCTTGGGCCTCCTTTTGGCCCTAAGTGTAGCCAACTTGAGTTGCACCTCCTCTTGGATTCTCTTGAGCCTCCCCTTAGTCATGGGTCCTTCAAGTGTAGGGTTGGCTTCTTTATTCAAACCTCCTTGATGTCCTTGAGTATAGTCTCTCATATATGCATCATCCTCCCCCTTTTGAAGGGAACTTGACCTCAAATTTGGGTCTTGAGTACCTACAACAAAAGGAGTTAAGTCAATTACATTAAAAGTGATGCTTCCCCTAAAATCTTGGGGCATATAAACTTTATAAATAATATTATTTATTCTCTTCAAAATTTTAAATGGGTCATCTCCTCTTGGAAGGAGTTTGGATTTCCTAATGTGAGAAAACCTCTCCTTCCTCAAGTGCACCCACACAGACCTTCCTTAAAGAGGACTTCCTTGCTCCCCTTGTTTACATTTTTAGCATATGTTTCTCCTTTCTTTTCCATGTGCATTCGTGCCTTCTGATGAAGTTTCTTAATAAATTGGGCTTTGGAAAGCCCTTCATCATTCACATAAGTAGGCAAACTAGGTAAAGGAAATAAATAAAGTGGTGAGGAGGGGTTAAAACCGTAAGCCAACTCAATAGGAGAATGAGAAGTAGTAGAATTAAACACCATAGTATAAGAAAATTGAACATGGGGTATCCAATCCTCCCAATCTCTTAGACTATTCCTAACAAAGCATCTAAGAAGTTGGCTTAGAGTTCAATTCACCAACTCGATTTGTACATCTGTTTATAGATGACAAGTGGTGGTGAAGAGTAGCTACACCATAGGGACCTCCAAAAATGACAGAAAATTTGTGTCCTTATCTGGAACATTGATCCTTGGGAGTTCATGTATCCTTACCACTTCCCTAGAGAAACAATTGGTCACATGAGAAGCATCATCGGTTTTATGACAAGGAATGAAATATGCCATTTTAGAAAATCTATCAATCACAACAAAAGCAGAATCTCTACCTCCTTTAGACCTAGGCAAATCAAGAACAAAGTCCATAAAGATATCAATCCAATGAGTAGTGGGAATAGAGAGTGAGGTATATAAACTATGAGGAGAAACTTTAGACTTAGCCAATTTACAAGTTAAGCATCTCTCACAAATATTATGGACATCTTTCCTCATGTGAGGACAAAAGAAATGCTTATTCAAAATTTCAAAAGTCTCAAGCTTTCCAAAGTGACCCATAAGGCCACTTCATGTTCCTCCCTCACAAGTAATTGCTTAATGGAGCTTATAGGCACACACAATCTTTTTCCTTTATATAAGAAGCCATCATGTCTATAGAAATCACCAAAATCTAAATGGATACACATGGAAAAAGACTTGCCAAAGTCAATATTTTTCTCATACAATTCCTTTATGCAATCAAGACCAAACAACTTTGTCTCCAGCATGGCAGTTAAATCATGTCTCTTTGAGAGAGCATCTGCCACTAGATTCATCTTCTCTTACTTATGCTTAATCACATACGGAAATTATTCCAAGAATTCAATCCACATAGCATGTCTCTTATTTAATTTACCTTTCCCTCTCAAATGCTTAAAAACTTCATGATCACTATGGATCACAAACTCTTTGGGAAATAGACAGTGTTGTCAAGTATGTAAAGCCCTCACAAGAGCATATAGCTCTAGGTCATAGGTAGAATAATTTGGGTATGCACCCTTAAGTTTTTCACTAAAATAAAAAATTGAGTGCCCTTCTTGGAGTAGCACGACCCGTATACCAACATTAAAGGCATCACACTCCAACTCAAAAGATTTTGAAAATTTTGGAAGTGATAAAATTGGAGATTGAGTGAGTCTTTCCTTCAAAGCTTGGAAGACTCTTTCTTGGCTCTCTTTCTATTTAAATCCAACATTTTTTTTTTGAAAATTTCATTCAAGGGAGCAACAATCTTACTGAAATATTTCACAAATCTTCTATCAAACTTGCAAGCCTATGAAAACTTCTCACTTCACCCATGATTTTAAGTGTTGGCCACTCTTGGATGGCCTCCACTTTTTCCTCATCAATTTTGACTCCACGGGAACCAACAACAAAGCCGAGGAACACCACCTCATGGGTAAAAGAGGTGTATTTTTCAAAATTGGAAAATAAATTTTCCTTTCTCAAAATTTTAAGAACATTTTTCACATGTAAGAGATGGTCATTCAAGCAAGTAGAATAAATAGGAATGTAAAAGTAAACAACTACACACTTTCCTATTAGGCTTCTCAAGACATGATTCATTAATCTTATAAAAGTAATAGGGGCATTAGTCAAGTCAAAGGGCATGACAAGTCACTCATAAAGACCAAACTTAGTCTTGAAAGCCATTTTTCATTCATCCCCCTCCCTCATTGTTATTTGATGGTATCCACTCTTCAAATCAATTTTAGAAAAATATTCCTCAAGCAAATCATCTAAACAGGGAATGTGATGCCTATATCTAACAATTATATTATTAATAGACCTACAATCACTACACATCCTTTAGGTGACATCCTTCTTTGGCACAAGAATCACAGGTATGGCACATGAGTTTATGTCTTTCTTCCCATCCTTTTTCTAGCAATTTACCAACTTGTTTTTGGATCTTCTTGGCCTCTTCACAATTCGTTCTATATACAACCTTATTAGGCAAAGTTGCCCCAAGAGTCAAGTCTATGTGACATTCTATACCTCTCAAGGGTGGCAACCCATGGGGTACATCTTTGGAGAACACATCTTGGAACTCCTCTATCAAGTCTTTCATACTTGTACACAAAGAAACCAAAAGCATGCTAGTTGGAAATGCATACAAAAGTTCCCTCTTGGCTAAGAGGACCCTTCTCACCTCCCTATGGCTTACTAATAGGGATTCCTTACTTTTTTCCTCTTTCTTGATTTTTCCTTTATTGGTAGGCTCTTTCACTTTCTCATTTTTCTCACTCTTTTTTTTAATCTTTTTCTCCCATTCTTGCTTTTCTCTCTTATTTTCTCTTTTCCTTTCTTTTTGGTATCACTCTTCCTCACTTTCTCTACTTTACTCTCATTTTTTCTCTCTAACTCTCTCTTAACTCTCATTTTATTTTGATCCTCATTCACTTATTTTGGAGACAAATGTTTAGGCCCAATCCTTTGCCCCATATGTACAAAGGTAAATCTATTGGTGACTCTATCATGAATCACCTTTTTATCAAATTGTCACAGCCTCCCTAGTAAAAGGTGTGTAGCCTCCATGAGCACTACATCACATACTACCCTATCTTCATAGCTACTTAGGGTAAAGGCCACCTCTACTTGCTGCAACTCTTCTTCTTTTTCACTTAGACATTGTAGCTTGTAAGGCCTAGGGTGAGCAAAGGTGGGTAAATCTAGCTTCTTCATAAGCCTTTGGCTAGCTACATTTACACAACTCCCACCATTTATAATCATAGAGCACAAGTTACCAAAAACAAGACTCCTAGAATGGAAAACATTTTCTCTTTGTGTCCCGGTTTCTTTACCTATTTGGCTATTCACCAACCTCCTCATCATGAGCACGTCTTCCTCACAATGAGAACCATCACTATGGCTCTCGATTTTAGTAGAGGAAGAATGCTCATCACGAGAACTCTTACACTCCACCTCCCCATTGTCTCTTAAAATCATGGCTCTCCTATTTGGACATTGTGAGGTTATGTGACCTTTGCTTAAGCACTTGAAACACCTAATATTGCTTGTCCTAGGAGCATTTGGCGTAGGGGTGATGGCTAATTCCTTTCGGCCTTGAGAAGGCTCACTCCCCTTCTTAGGGCTTTTCTCCCTTCTCACTTTCTCCTTCTCCTTCTCTTTCCCCTTCCAACCACTAGACCCAACATAGGGCCTCCTAGAAGCACTTCTCCTCCTAATTTGCATCTCTACTTTAATGGCTTGATGTACCAACTCTCCTAGAGTGCCACAATGTTGTAGCTCCACAACATCTTGGATTTCTCTATTTAGGTCATGTAGGAACCTAGCCATGGTGGCCTCATCACTCCTTAATTTAGGCCCTCATTAAGTCCATTTTCATCTCATTGTGGTACTCTTCCACACTCTTAGAACCTTGATATAGCCTTTGAAGTTTATTATGTAAGTTCATAGTATAAGAAGGTGAGACAAACCTATCTCTCATCATCCTCTTCGAAGCTATCCAATCTTCATAATGCCCCTCCTTATATCCTCCAACATTTGTGTCCACCACACTAAGGCATAGTCACCGAATTCAATAGTGAAATTTTTGAATCGAGTTAGTGCTAAACCCAACTTCTAATATATGTAATTTTAATCATGAACTAACTCGGAAATAAAAAATGGTAAAATATTATATTCAATATGTATTAAAAATGTCAAAGTAAAAAATATATTAAATAAAATTTAAAACATACAATAAATATAAATTGTGATACTTGTTTAATACAATAGAGTACTTGCTTTGTCATTGGGAAGTTAGTAAAAAAATTTAAAATGATATTTTATGATGAGTTGAGATTCAAAGTGAAGACTGAGTGGAATAAACTTTGCGTAAGCTGTGGAAAAACTTCCCCTAACTACTAGCATAATTAAGAGCTCTTCTTTTCAAGTTTTGTTCTATAACATGTTATTTTTTTAAGAGAGTTTTGTAAAAAGTATGACTTGGATTCTATTTTATGGAAACCATGTAAAAATTGGGTGAAAGACACTATAAGTATGCATAGAATATGTACGTTACTCATTTGGGTCATAGATCTTATATTTGAGCGCAGTACGTGGCTTACCATAATTCAGTTTACTTTGGCTCAGTAACTATAAAGGATGATAAATCAATATACAAAGGAATATAACCCATTTTGTAGAATGAAAGCACAATTTATTCTTCAAGATATTCGTTATTACATTATCAACTTGATGAATTAATTTAAGAAGCATGGTTGTCCTTTGAACAAGCTTGTGAAGATGCTACTACCATTCGCTCCTTAGAAATTCCAGCATTGCACATGTTAGCAAAGGCTCTTGTGTATTTCCTTCCATAGCTTGATAAGGTACCGCAATGGCTCTCATAAGTTTTTATCTGCGTGAAATTTATCATAAATGTATATCATCTATCATAATATTATATACAAACAGTGTATATAAAGTGCCTAAAATTCTATGGTCGAAATTTGTGTCCAAGAATTTCTTACCATTACCAAAGAAAGTGACTATTAATTAATAGATAAAACTTAGATACATTATTTAAATTATTTTTGTATTATTTTGCAATTAAAATTTAATTTTCATTTTGATAATCTGCATAATAAAATATATTAAAAAGATGACATAAATTATCAAAATAAAACTCTAACTCTAGTTGAAAAATAGTATAAACAGTATATATAAAGTTGTATATAAGTTTTGTCCTTAATTAATCTAAGTATCTATTGTATTACTTACGAGGGTCTTAAAACAATTCCAATCATCGACAAGAGGTTGGCCTGCTGGACGGACATGGAGCATCATGGTAGAACTCTTCTCTTCTCCAAACAAGATATCTCCTACGAGATGGACAACATTATCCACATGTTCCCTATGAGCAATTTCATCATCTAACTTTTTTTGAGCTTTCAACTTCTCCTTAGAACCATCTGGAGCTTTTTGCAGCTGAAACAACAAAGAAATAATTACTTCTCTTCTTAATTTTTTGAATTTTTATGTTCAAGCTCAATAACAAAAATAGGGATATAAAGAAGAAAATTTCCCATTTCTCTCTATAACTTGAACCTATAAAAATGATATCCACCCAAGAATTACCTCGAGCCTAAGATGAAGTAAATGAGCATCTCGTTGGCTGATGAGTCTAGTTTGAGGAGTAGATGGTTCAAAGGAATATGCATTTGCAGAGCTGGTGGGGTTGTATTTATCATTAACACTAGTAGGTTTTGCACCAATGAAGGTAGCTAGAAAATCGTTGTTGAATTTTCTATCTCCATATTGCATCACATGAGAAGCGGTGTCAATATTACCAGTTAATGTTCTTTGGCGTACCTGTACATAACTCACAAGAAAATTTTATATTCGATCAACAATATTAAATGTGTGCCATATTCATATATGAGGTTGAATTGATGGCTTACGATTTCATATTGTTGCTGCAGAGTTTCTTTCGTCATATCATTTCTGTCACTGCTCCATAAACAAATTCAAACGATCAAGGCCATTAATATATATATATGAATAATGGATAAAGATCTACCTATGCAATACTTCTATTATTTTTATACGAAAGGCATTGGATAAACATGAACAAATGCCTATGATAAAAGCATTAAAAAAATATTGTAGAGCTGTATAAATTCAGCATATAACATGTATTAGGTGAGGTCGATCTCCTCAATGAATCTCGTGTTTCCAGAAATTAATTTCTAACTTTAGATAGACTAAAAGATAACTTAGATTATCCAAAAATATGTAATGGTATATGCAAGGACTTATTATGTAATAAAAGTAACTTATTATAAAGAATTCATATACAAAATAATAATAATAATAAAAATATTTCTTTTACTAATTAAAGAGCGAAGAAAGCCAACAAAGATAATTATATTAATTAACAATAATTATTTAAAGAAAGCATACCTGTCCTCTAACCATGAAATGCTGAATGTATCTCCCAAACAAGTAGTGTACTCAGGCGGTGGAGGAGGGTCCAAATAAGGACAGTAAAATGCATAACTTTTCTCAGTTACGTTGGAAGCTGTGGTCGCATATATGCTTATGTTCTCCGGAAGAATCCCATCAAACATGCTCCCAGATTCACATGCTTCCAAGTATATCACCTTTTTGTGTTTCGTTAATGAAATAATGCATTAATTTAAATATCTTAAATAAATAAAGAATTAATTATTATCCGACAACATAAACTTTTTATGAAAATTTAATTTAATTAAAGAAATGAACAATATTATTAGCATGATGCCAATTCCTATTGTAAAATTATAATAATTGTATAATACTAATATATTATATATTATTATGAACGTAGTAACGTTCTACCTATGAGTGAGCTAGTTTATTTTAAGGGTGTTAAAAAAAATTAAATTGAATCGAATTGTGTAGGAATTAATATGAACTAAAGATCAATTCGCCCAAACCGAATTGAATTGTGTTTTGGTTCTACAAATGTTTTTTAAATTTAAACTGAATTATATTTGAAACCAAATTAAACTATTTTGAACCAAACTAGACTATTTTTAAAACTAATTTATAGAAAAAAAATTAAAAGTAAGAGAGTTTTTATTTATTTACAAAAATAGTTTAGTTTTAATAGTTTAATTCTCAAACATTTTCAGTTTAATTTTTTTATAAAAGATAGTTTGGATAATTTTTCATAAAATCAGTTCAGTTTATATTCTTTAGTTCACTTGAATTATTCAACCGTTGAATCTAATTGAGGGTTTTTTTGTTGACACCCTTAGTTAATTTTGTGGTTGAGGCATTCATGTAACATAAGCACAACATTGATGCAAAACTCACCATCTTATTGTAGGATTTAGCGGCATATTTCTTCTTCAACACATCGGCGAAAGTGAAGTACCAAACACTTTCCCCAGCTGGCATGCCTGATGAGATAATATTTACCAAATTAAATATTTGGAATTCAAAAATTTAATGTATGAAAAGAGAGAGTCACAAGTAGTGTGTTTCTATCACGAATGTACACTTTACAAATCAAGTGACATGAAACGTTGGAAGGAAGTGAGTTACTTACCGAGTAGACCGGTAGTGCCATGGTCCGAATAATAAATGAAAATGGTGTCATTGGGACCACTGTCCACAACTTTGCCACTACCTCCAGAGAGAGCGCTTCGGTTACCGCTAAGCACAGCGTAAAAGTTTTCTCCAGTTACGTCATTTCCAGTATAATCCTAAAAATTTTAACGTATATTACTTTTTCCACATTAAAATAATCATCAAGTGGTAATCTATTATTTAGAAGATTTATAAATCAGTGGTATATAAACTTTGGATAGGAGTTTTTAAAAGAGTAATTTAATTTTTCTTTTGAATTTGAAATGTTTTCTAGTGAATTGTGTTGTTGAGGTAGAGAATTAAAAAGAAAAAAAATTAAAATTCTATTAATTTGTAAGTGTATTTTGACTATTTAAAATTGTAGAATTTCAAATTTTACTAAAAAGAGTAAGAATATGAAATTCTTTATTTTCAATTTCTTTTATTCATGTCTTGGTTCTATGTCTTTTATCTCTCATATCTCTTTTCATATTATTTTTTTTTCATCTCCTTCTTTCTTTATTAACACAATTTTCTCTTACTCTTTTGTTTTTGTCTTTGTTCTCTCCCTCTCTTATCCTTATCTCTCTCTTCCTTTTTTTCTCTCTCATTCCCCTTTCTTTTTACACATTTTTTTTTTCTCTTTCTTTGTTCTCACCTTATCCTTCTCCTATCCCTCTCACTTCATATTATTTTCACTCTCCTCTCTTTTCTCTCTTTTCTCTCCTCTCTCACCTTTCTCTTTTCTCTCTCTTTGTTATTTCTCTCTCCATTTCTGGTCTCACTTTCTTCTCTCTTTGTTCTCTCTTCTAAGTCTCATATATCTATTTTCTCTCATCCCTATCTATTTCTTTCTTTTTTCTTATTTTATCTCTGGTACATCTTTCTCTCTCTTCTGGATATTAATATTTATGTAAAAAGATAAATATTTATGTTTTTAATTATTAAATATTTAAAATTATTAATATTAAAATTTTAATTTTTAAAAAATATATTTAAAAATTAAATTTTACATATTGTAAAAAATTAAATACCCTATCCAAACTAAAAATTTGAAATTTAAGAATTTTAAATTAATTTATCCAAACAAAACATTTAACAAATGAATGACATTTAAATTAAAACAATTCAAATTTTAAATAATTCAAATTCTCTAAAACTTTAAAATTCTCCATCCAAACAACGTAACATTAGTTCCATCAGTCTAGATTAGGTATAGATTTGGTCTTCAAATTATTTGGAGTTACAATTAAGTTTTTTATTTTTAAAATTAAGTAAAATTGGTTCTCTGTTCATCTTTTTTCTATCTATAACTCTCGAATTATTATTTTCAATACAAATATGTAAATGTTTATAATTGATTTGGCACATAAATAAATTAAAAAGTTTTAAAGTAAAAAATTTAGTAAAAACGTGATGAAATTTAAAGGATTTTATAACACGTAAGTTAGGATTTGAAAAGGGAAATTTTAAAGGAAAAGAAAAGGAAGTTGATATTTTGGTTTATGAGTTTTGAATAGAAAATAATTTAATTGATTTAATTTATTAAAATTTTAAGTAAAAATAAAAAAATATGGATCTAAAAGAAAATAAATATTTAATTTTATAAATAAAGAAACTTAATTAACTAAAGAAACTTAAAAAGACCAAAATCACATGTAAAAATTAGGTTAAATTAATACATTAATCTTTAATTATAATACATAGAATACTTTAAAAAAGTTGTTATAATTTAAAATTTTATAATTAAATCATTAGAAACTAACACCATTATCATTCCTTTAGTTTATACTGATAGGATATTGTAATATAATAATTTATATTTTTTTATTATGTTGACGCGATATTTTAATAAGGTAATTACTTTTTTATTTTTTTTTTGAGGGTTTCTAAATTCTAATTTCTTCTTCCGGCAATGTCATGTAAAGATACTCTGATGCCTACACAAATAGAATAAATCTTATCCTCATATTTGACACTTTTTACATAGAGAAAAGATGAGAAAAATAGATTAAAGAAAAAAAGACAAGTTTCATTTTGAGCTCCATTCTATTATATGGTTTTTGAACAATTAAAAAAAAAGAAAAAATTCAATAAGGTTAATTCTTAAATTAAATATTTTCTTGGAACTTTGTATTCTTGTTATAGCACTTTATAACGAGAAAAGTATAAATTTTTATACAATTTTTGCCACTACTTTATAAACAATGAGGAATATGAAATTTTCAAAACAACTAATTCAAGTATCTACTATATACGATGTAGAAGAGAAATATAATTTTTTTTTAATTCAAGATCGTAAACACTATATGCAATGCAGTACTTGAACTTTTTACCAATGTAAAAAGAGTACGTACAGAGGAAAAGTTTCTTCTACGTATCTCTACCAATAATTAAAATTAAGATTTTAAAAATCTTAAAAAATAAAAAAGATGAAAATAAAAAATAATTATTATATTAAGATACCATGTCAGCCTAATAAAAAAAATTAATTATCATATCATAATATTTAATAAGTATAACCTAACAGAATTATAACAATGCAAATGAGTGAAGGATTTAATTAAGGAATGTGTAAATTATAACAACTTTTTAAAAAGTGTTATTAATTATAGAAATCTAATTAAAAACTTTAACAAATTACAGAGATATATTAGTTAATTTAACCTAAATTAAGAGTTGATATAATACCGTTTTTTTAATATGAAGAGTCAAATATTTTGTTTCTTGGTTTTATCATAAACATTTAAATGGTTAATGATTTGGATTTTTCTATTTACAACTTATTTATTAAACTTATCTTTCTTTTACATGTTTTACATATTCTTTCTTAAAAGTTTAAAATTATCCTCATCTGCATATGTGCGACTAACGTCACATATAACGATCATCATGCCAAAAATATCCATAACAAATTTTGTGTTAATATATTTTTATTAAACAATCAAAGGTAAAATGAATTGTGAACATAGTTATATATATATATATATATATATATATATATATTATAATTATAGGTTGAATTGATTTTATTGATGTAGATTGTTATTTCTATTTGTGTTGGTACTTTTAAAGTGTTGTTGGGTTCTTAAGCTCTTAAGCATTTGTGATGTCCTGGTTGGAAAGAGTTCTAAATGGATGGTATATTTAGATTTGACATGATAGTTTTTGTATCTATTGTTGTAAGGAATAATGTTCTAGAATATTTACCACGAATATTTTTAAAAAGAAAATGTTAAAAATCTAAAAAAGATAAGTTAATAAATAAGCAAAGAGAAAATAGCAAAATCCTAATAGCTTTTTACCCTGTATTTTAAAAATAGTCAAACCATTTAATTCTTAAAGCTAACATTTTTTATACATAGACCAAACTTGAGTATTTTAGAAGATATAAAGTGCAAAACCAAAATCAAAATTTAGAAAAGTTTAAACGACATAAAAAAATATCATTAACCCATATTAAAAACTATAAAAAGTAATATGATAACAAATAAGTTAGTTAGCAAAACTGATCATCAAATATGAGTATTAATTTTGAAAAAGAAAAACAAAACTTCCAAGTTTATCTCGAATAGAGAAGCATACCTTGGGAACTCCTTTATAGACATCTGAACCGTCTGGCTTGTTGATTATAATGCCAGGCCTTGGGTTAAGGGGATGGTTGGCAATGTCATCATACATGAAAACAATGATGTTTTCATCGTTAAGACCACCATTTTTTAGTATTTGGTAGGCATGGCAAACATCAGCTTGGTGCCTATAATTCTCATAACCATTTGACCCAGCAACAAGAATGGCCCATCTCTTTCCTGTTGCATTCTTCCCCTGCCCTTGATGTACCTCTTCTGGATTAGGTAAGTGACGCACACCTTCCAGCACACTCACTGTAAAGCTCATCCACACTAAGGCTAACAGTGTAACCCAATTTCTAATCTTGACCTTCATCCTGCGTACAATCTGTGAAAGAGTGATACAATTGAACTATGCCAATGTTAAGCAAGAGTCATGCTTGTGCAACCAATTCAACGTTTATATATATACGACGTACACCTCAGTTAGTCAAAATCACACGGGACGGTTAACACTGCTTACTTTAATGGAAATGCGAAGTGCACTTGATGCATTTATTAAGGAAACAAATATTTAATGAAAATAATATTTATAATCTTTGTGATTTCTGATCCACTTTTTATTAAATATCAGATATAATCTTATTTGGGTGTCCACTAGTTTCATTTAACAAATTTGACTTCCTCTGTTTGACGTTATTAATTGTAGTCAACAATGTGTATTCATTATTTACGTTTATTCATTTAATGTAAATGCTACGTTGGTGTAATTTGTATACTAACATTTATGTTAAATCATTAACTGCGTAATCTTAATGAATAATTAGAAAAGATAATAAATATGTATATTCAATGAGTGTTAAAAATGTAAAAGTAAAAAATACATTAAATAAAATTAAAACATATAATAAGTTAAAAATTCAAAAAGCATTTAAGTCTTTTATTAAATAGTTAGAATTGTTTAATAAAAATTAAATCTTTGTCGTTTGACATTTCTCCCATAGTACACATTAATGAAGTAATAAAAGGAACACCGCTTGAACAACATTTAGTACACTTTATTCACTATTTAGTTACTCATAAAAGTAATTACTAAATAACTATTATGTATTTAATATAATGAATATGTTGATGCATGTTTTAGTGGTTAGTAGTGTATGTTTTAGAGATTAATTATATCTATATATATATTAATTATGTATGCATGAGAAATGATAATAATATAATTTTTAATACATTTTTAAGTGTTTTTTTAATTATTTATTAGAAATTATGAAATTTTGTGAATCTTGATGCGTTCAAGATAAGATAACTAATTTTGATCAAACATTGCTTAAAGTTGACTAAAGCGATCTTTTATGTAGATCAAGGTCTAAAATTTCTAAACATCGATGAAATTCTCTAACACAAGTAAGAAATTGTGAGAAAGGGGTAGATACCAACAAAAGGAATTCCAATACTTAAGTCAGAAGTTATTTCATCAAAATAACGATATATAAAAAATGTTTGTTTGTTATAATGATGTTGGTGATATTTATAAGAGTTTGAGGTGGACTAGATTTCCTAGCACAAGGCCCAAGACCTCCTAAGAGCTATATTACTTAGTCTTGATATAGCAATAAGATAACTTTACTCTTGTTAAATCATTGATGAGTCACATTTTATACACCTTATAGGGACCTAAGATGAGTGCTTTGGGATCATTTAGTGCTTAAGAATTGACTCTTAGTTAAGATTCATATCAGGGACCCAAAAATAAAGAAAGTATAAATTTGTGCTAATTTGCGGGTCTTAGCTAATAAAAGATTCATTCCATTTTGCAGGACAAATCGGGATGACCCTAGTCCATCAAAAGTCTCGACCCAGGTGAGTCGTCCTAGCCAGACCAACTCCTTCTTGAACTGGCCGACTCTACAGGTCCAGCAGCCACATGGAGCACACAACCCAATAAGGAGCGGCCCATTGCATTGTCCACGTATGGCAGCCCAGCTCAGGAGCCAACTCAGCTGCCACGTCACGCATGGGAGAAGCTAGCAACGCAAGTACACAAGGCTAAATTAGGAAGACCAGTTTGTAATTCTGTTAGGATTTGTTAGCTCACGTCTGTAGCAAGGTCCAACTCATGTATATATAGGAGGAGCTGGACACGTTTAAAGGGGTTGAATTCAGACTTATCTCCATATACATTACGCTCCATAATCTCGCCCACATTCTTCATCTTCACGGTGGTGAACGGTGGCTTTCATGGTGTTTCTCTCGATTGAAGAAGCGTAGGTCAAGGACTGAGAGGCCGATGGTTATCAGAGGGGACCGCTTGGCTTGCCATCGCATTTTGGTGGACCTGATCCTCAGCGCCTTGGCTAACAAAGGTGAACCATTACCGTTCGACCATGGTGATTGTCGTGGAAGACAGATCCATTGAATTTGCACCCTGTGTTTGTATTTCGTTCTTAATAATATGAGTAGTTTCAGATTCCAATCTTTTGTTGCGATTCCTGAACTTTAATCCGCTTGCTATGTCGCGATTGCATATAGTAATGTGGACAAATGTTGAACTAGGCCGATTGAAACTGGTTTGACAACTACAGTAGGTAATCAATTAGCGAACCTAATAGAGAACCTAAAATTAACTCTGAACTTAATCCCTACCAACTGATGAGGTAGCAATTGTGTAAATCCTCAGTATGGCAATGGACAAATGTTTGGCGATCGTCATAAGAGAAACTAAGGTTGATAAGGAACGTGAACTTGCATGAACAAATTAGAACCGACTTGGTTGTTAAGACTTGGTACGGATACAATAGTAATAGTAAAAGTAGTTTAGTTTTATTGCATTTACATTCTTAGTTTAGTTGTTGTTTTGCTTAATCTACATCCAAACCCCCTGTTTACTACACTTTAGTTCGAAACAGAGTTAGTCCGACTCTATTGCGTTCGCCAATACTTAGCCGAGACCGTGCCGAATAAGGCTCTGCCGAGTCCATATCGGACCTGTCTCTACCAAGAGCAACTCGGCACCTAGCTGAGAGTGAGTCTGCATTTTACACTTGAGTTTCTGCGCTACTTCAGTTTTCACATAAGACCATAAGTGAGTGCACTATGTCCTCGAGAGAATTCGACCTAGGGTTGACTATGCTATAGTTAACTTTAGTTTATTTGATGCACGTTGAGATGACTAAAAACAACCTTATCAAATTGGCGTCGTTGTTAGGGACACAAGTCCTTTTATGTCTTTGTGTGCCAAATCTGAGTTAAGTCGAACCTCGAGTTTGTAGATTGTTGTGTCAGTTGAGACTTTGAGTCTAAGGTAAGTTTGTGTCTGTTTGATTTGGACCCTGTAATAATATAGCATGCTGAGTATGTGTTAAATTTTTGCTATGTGAGTTTCAATGCTAAAAAAAAAACAAAATACTAACCATTTCGGCAACGTTGCATTCATTCTTTTTTGCATATTTGATTTTGTATTCTAATAGTTTTTTGCTGTATACTTGTACTAACTTGTATAACTAACATTGATAGTTCTGCATAAGTAAAATGCGTTTATCTGCATGATTTTGTATAATGCATGACTAGGAGTAGTTTTGACCCATTATGATTTAGACCCTGAAATAGAAATAACTTTACATAGGTTAGGAAAAGCTAGGAATATAATAATAAGTAATAGTTCTAATTTTGTTTCTAGTCCTGATAACAGTAGTCCTGTTACTAACTCTTCTAATTTTGTTGAATATAGTAGCACTAACAATTTTACAGAGCAGATGGAGAACAATAACGATAGAACTCTAAAGGAGCTGGTTACACCTGACATGGTGTACCAACCTTGGTGCATCCAGTATCCGCAACTGGAACCAGCTCAAACCTATGAATTGAAATCTGGTCTTATACATTTGTTGCCTAAATTCCATGGTCTTGCAGGAGAAGATCCACACAAGCATTTGAAGGAATTCCATGTGGTCTACTCCACAATGAGACCATAGGGGATATCGAAAGAATACATCAAAATGAAGGCATTCCCATTCTCCCTGGATGGAGCAACAAAAGATCGACTATATCTACAACCAGTTCTATTCAACACCTGGGGAGATATGAAGCGTGTGTTCTTAGAGAAGTTCTTTCTGGCATCTAGGACCGCCACCATCAAGAAGGAAATCTGTGGGATCAGGCAACATCTTGGAGAAACTTTGCACAAGTACTGGTAAAGATTCAACAAACTCTGTGCCACATGTCCACATCATCAGATCAATGAACAATTACTGATCTAGTATTTCTATAAGGATCTGACGATGATGGACCGAAGTATGATTGATGCTGCTAGTGGAGGGGCATTGGTGGATAAGACACAGGCAACAATAAGACACCTAATCTCTAACATGGCAAAAAATATACAACAGTTTGGGATCAGAGGAGCCAGCCAATACCGAATGGTGAATGAAATCGGTGTAGTGGATAACCTAAGATTGGAGAACCAGCTGATCGAGTTGACATCATTAGTGAGGCAACTTGTTGTTGGACAACACCAACCAAGTGTAGCAGCCAGAGCCTATGGCATATGTACTTCTGTGGAGAACCCTACTGATATGTCCCCCACATTGCAAGAAACCGAGTCGGATTACCCAAAGAGTGTTAGAGTTGTAGGTGGTTACCAATATGGGAAGCAACCGTATCAAAGTTGACCATCTGATAATCAGTAGTTTGGAAAGCAACCATTTTGGCTAGGGTCGAGTCAGGGACCATGTGTATCTCAGCGATTCGGACCTACTTTGAATGTACCTCAAGGACTAGCAGGTCATCGACAACCAACTCAACAATATCAAACACCACCATTCCAGCAACAGCAACAATAGAGAATGCCAGCTCAAGGCCATTCACCATCTCTAGAGGACCTGATGAAGCAGTTAGCAACTAGCAACCTGGAGTTTCAGCAAACCATGAGTTCCAACAACATGCAGTTTTACCAAAGTATGAACACCATAATTCAAGACCTTAAGATGCAAATAGGAAAGTTAGCCAATACTATGAGCCAGTTACAGTCGGTCAGATCCAGCAACCTACCCTCACAGACCATTCCAAATCCAAGAGGGAATGTGAGTGTAGTCATGTTAAGAAGTGGAAAAGCATTGCCACAACCAACATTGCAATAGTTGCCGAGATCAACGGATGCTAACTTTGAGCTAGAGGCCGACTCACAAGCACTACAATAGAAGAAAACTGTCCCATTGCCATTTCCAACTCTGCAAGTCTCAGCAAAGAAGCTTGACTCTGATGAAGAACTGTTGAGGATGTTTCGAAATGTGGAAATCAACATTCCACTTCTTGATGCGATAAAACAAATTCCAAAGTACGCAAAATTCCTCAAAGAATTGTGTATACACAAGAAGAAGAAGATGAAAGGAAGTGTGGAAGTAGGAGGTATAGTTTCAGCGTTGACCAGAAACGAAGACATCACTATAGGAGCACAAGCAAGATCCCAAAATTTTCTCTATCACATGTACCATTGGCGACTATACCTTTGCCGATGCCATATTGAACTTGGGAGCTTCAATTAATGTCATGCCAACCTCAATCTACAAATCCTTGAATTTTGGTGACCTGGAACCTATTGGGATGACAATACAGCTAGCAAACAGAAGTGTTGTTCAACCCTTAGACGTTCTCAAAGATGTTCTTGTCCAAGTTAATGAGCTGATTTTCCCAGTAGACTTCTATGTGCTGGATATGGAGGACGAGACATCAGGGAAAGGGTCCACCTTAATCTTGGGGCGACCATTTCTTATGATTGCTAGAACAAAGATTGATGTGCATGCTGGGACACTCTCGATGGAATTTGGTGACACTTTGGTGCAATTTAATCTCTTTGGCATAGATTTGATTGATGAATTAGTTGAAGAGTTTTTTCAATTAGACTACAGTAGTGAAGAAATTTCAAGTCTAGCTAAAGATACTAAGTTAATTGGCTGCCTAGGGTCACCTAAAGAAGAAGCCGACTATGATGAAGTATGGGAAGTACACAATCTTTCTAACTCCGAAAATGATAATATTGATCTTGCCGACTTGAGTCAAAAAGCTGAGTTGATCAAATTACTAAACCAAGTGTGCAAGTATGGAAACCCGGAGTGTGCAGACAAGGCAGAAGTTCAAGTTGTTGAGACCAAAAAGCTAGTCATAGCACAAGTGGCAACAATGTTTACAGCCAAGTGCGAGTCGGCAAAAAGAAACCGAGACCGAGAAGGAACCGAAGTCATCTTGGCCAATAAGACAAGTGTCAAGGCCGACTTGCATGAACACGTGCAAGCCGAGATCATCCCGGCCAAAGAAGACCAGACGCAAGCTAAAACCGAGTCTATCTCGGCCAAACAAGGCAAGAACCCCGTTCCATCTAGATTCGACTTTAGTGCGACACAAGGAGCCGAGTCCACCTCCAAACCAACAAGGACCAATTTTACCCAGGCAAAAAGGAGTCGGCTACAACAGCCAAAGGTCGAAATCATGTCAGCATACCTGGTGCCAAATCCAATTCAAATCAACCAGCCAGATCTAAAAGTATTTGTTGACAACACTTCATCTTTGCCACCACCCATGGAATTGAAACCATTGCCAAGATATTTGAAATATGCCTATTTAGATACTGAACAAGTTCCAGTCATCATTGCTAGTAGTCTTCCCTAGGAGTAGGAAGACAAATTGCTAAGTGTCCTGAGGCAACATAAAAAGACAATTGGGTGGAAATTATCAGACCTTACAAGGATAAATCCCTCCATCTGCATGCATAGAATATTAATGGAGGGGGAAAGCAAGCCCATAAGGCAACAACAAAGAAGAATGAATACGACCATCCTAGATGTGGTCAAGAAAGAGGTGATAAAACTGCTTGTTGTAGGGATTATCTATCCTATTTCAGGTAGTCAATGGGTAAGCCCAGTACAAGTAGTACCTAAAAAGTTTGGGATGACCATCATGAAAAACCAGCACGATGAGTTGGTACCTATGCAGATTTAGAATAGTTGGCGAGTCTGCATCGACTATCAGAGATTAAATCAAGCAGCTCGCAAGGATCACTTTCCTTTTGCCTTTCATTGATCAAGTCCTGGAGAAACTAGAAGGGAAGTCCCATTACTGCTTTCTGGATGGTTTCTCTGGTTACATGCAAATCCATATTGCACCTGAAGATCAACCCAAGACCACCTTCACTTGCCCATTTGGCACTTTTGCATACACTCACATGCCATTTGGCCTGTGTAATGCACCGAGTACATTTCAACGTTGCATGATAAGCATTTTCTCGGACCTGCTATAGGAGTGCATGGAGGTGTTCATGGATGACTTCACGATATATGCCGATTCATTTGACGCATGCCTGGAAAACCTATCCAAGGTGCTAAAAAGGTGCATTGAGACAAACCTGGTCCTTAACTTTGAAAAATGCTACTTCATGGCGACTGAGGGAATAGTGTTGGGACATCTGGTATCCAACAAAGACATTGAGGTGGACAAAGCAAAGATTGACATCATCACCTCTCTTCCAAACCCCACCTTTATATGGGAAGTCCGCTCATTTTTGGGACACACAAGATTCTATAGAAGATTTATCAAGAATTTCAGCAAGATTACCCTACGGCTATCCAAGCTGCTACAAAAGGATGTGGAATTTAAATTTGACCAGCCCTGTATAGAAGCCTTTTAGGAGTTGAAGAGCTGACTCACATCTACTCCTATTCTCCAAGCACCTAACTAGGAGCTGCCATTTGAACTGATGTGTGATGCATCCAATTCAGCCTTAGGAGTCGTACTAGGCTAAAGAGCTAGAGTCGGCAAGCTGGTGCATGTAATTGTTGATGCATCTCAAACCATGGACCCAACCCAGTTAAATTACACAACAACTGAGAAGGAGTTGCTGACAATTTTATTTGCCTTGGATAAATTTCGTTCGTACCTACTAGGCTCCAAAATAGTTGTGTTCTCTGATCACGCTGCACTCAGATTCTTGTTGAAGAACCCGGATGCCAAGTCGAGATTGATTCGATGGATGCTCCTCTTTCAAGAGTTCAACATAGAGATCAGAAATAAGAAAGGTGTTGAGAACTCAATGGAAGGTCACTTGAGCAGAATTGAGAGGGAGCATGACCCGATGCCTATCAAAGATAATTTCCTATATGAGCAATTATTGCACATCACTATGCCTCCACCATGGTTTGCAGACATCTGCAACCTTGTGGCAGCATCCCAGTTCCCATCGGAGGCATCTCAGCTATATAGAGAAAGACTTCAAAATGATGCCAAGTACTACATATGAGATGATCCCTACCTTTGGAGACTTTCTAATGATCAAGTTATTCGTAGGTGCGTTCCTGACACTAAGATCAACTCGGTCCTCTAGTTTTGTCATGCAAAACCTGGAGGCGGCCACTATGATTCCACTCGAACGACCAAGAAGGTACTCGATTGTGGGTTCTATTGGCCCACCATTTTCAAAAGCTAGAGTGGCCATTAGCAGAAGGCATGAAATGTCCCAATAACCCATACTATTCTGCAAAGTCTTTGATGTCTGGGGTATCGACTTCATGGGGTATCGACTTCATGGGGCCATTCCCATCTCCAATGGGTATTTATATATTCTGCTGGTCGTAGACTACTTGTCAAGATGGGTGGAGGCCATAGCCACCAAAACCAATGATGCCAAGGTTGTAGTGGATTTTCTAAAGTCCAACATCTTTTGCCGGTTTGGGGTGTCGAAAGCGCTCATATGTGACCAAGGTAGTCACTTCTACAATAGAGCCATGTCCTCTTTACTCAAAAAGTATGGGGTGGTACATAAAATTGTCACAGCCTATCATCCCCAGACCAACAGCCAAGCTGAAGTTTTCAATAGGGAAATATAGAAGATGCTGCAAAAGATGACCAATCCCAACAGGAAGGACTAGAGTCGACTCCTTGAGAACGCTCGTTGGACACATAGAACTGCATACCAAACTTTGTTGGGGATGTCCCCCTACAGGATTGTCTTCAGTAAAGCCTGTCATCTTCCTGTGGAAATAGAACACAAAGCTTATTGGGTTGTCAAGTAGTGCAATCTGGCCTATGACCAAGCAGGGGAACAAAGGAAATTCCAACTGCAAGAACTGGACGAACTCCACTTGGAGGCCTATGAGAACTCTCGGATCTATAAGCAGAAAGTCAAGCGATTTCATGATCAACAGGTCCTGAGAAAAGAGTTCCAAGTTGGCCAGAAAGTACTCCTATTCAATTCACGTTTAAAGCTGATTGTTGGTAAGCTCCATTCTAGATGGGATGGACCTTTTGTTATTACTAATGTTTTTCCCTATGGTGTAGTAGAACAAAAGGATGAACACACCAACAACACCTTCCAGGTCAATGGGCATCGAATTAAGCTATTTCATGAAGGTCCAGCACCAACAGTAGGCGACATGGAGACCATCTCATTAATGGAACCGGCTCCGCCGGATGACGCACTTTGAGCCAATCTCGTGAAGCCCCTCTGTATGCCTTGCATTGAGCACAATGTAACCTTTAAGTGTGGGGAGGGGGGGGACAGTGTGGCCACCCAAGGCTTGCCGAATCCTATGCTTAAAAGTCTCGTTCTATTCTTCAAAGTTCAAACTCCATTACTGTTTTAAACTTTGGTCTTCATTTTTATTTTTATTTTTCTTTTCAAGTCCAAATTTTTGTTCCTTTTGGTTTCTTCTCTTTCCCTTCCCTTTCATGTCATTTTGCCCTTGTTTTTCCTAACTGAATTTAGAATTCTGAGTGTTGAGAAAATGCCTTGAAAAAGAATTTGAAACTTCTTTAAGTGTTGGATAAAGCAGTAGGAAGCAATTCAGAACTCTAGAGGACAAGTTTTTCAAGCTTGACAGGGAATGAAATTTTTGCACCCTAGGCGGTAGGTGATTGAAAAGTAGAAAAGATAGATCGTTAGTGGTAGAATAATTGACCAGTGAGAATTTTTGAGCCTATGTACATATAGATGGCTTTACATCCTGCCATTCTTTCTTTCTTGTGTGATTTTTGCATCCATATTAATTGAGTGTTCTGGATTTTGCCTTGACTCTCTAGAGATATCTGGTTTCGCATGTAGGAATGAGATGATCTAGGCCATGTTTCTAATAAGCCTCGAGCCAACCAAACCCACCTTGTAAATCTTATCCCTTGTTTTACCCTCTTTGAGCCTAAATGACCATTCTTTCCTAACAGCTCATTACAAGCCAAGGTCGGAAAAACCATGATGGACCTTAACCTTAGGGGATAGAGGAGCTTTGGAATTTTTTTGGGAGTAGGTCACGACCAAGTGTGGGGGGGAAACACCAAGGGATGAAGCAAGAGTAGTGTATTCAAAAAGGGTCGGAAAGGAAGAAAAAGAAAGAAACAATTACAAGAAAACAAAGAAAAAATAAGAAGCAACCAAAAATCATAAGCTGTAATAAAACCACAGCACCAAGCTGCAAAAGAAGAAGGGAGAAAAAGAAAGAAAAGAAAATTAGAAAAAGAGAAAGAAAGGAATTGAGTTAGAACTGTTTCGAGTGGACTTGTAGTGCCTTGGGGATACTCTCCATGCTAGCGAACCTACTCCCCATTGCTCCTCTCTTCCCTACGGTAAGAAAAACTCACTTACCCATCCTGTACCCCACCTTTTGACCCAGGCCACAATACAAGCCGAAAAGAAAGTCCTTTTGATCACGACTGCATGTGTTTTTGAAGGTGTAGAAGGAGAGACCAGTCAAGGTTTGGTAATACCAGTTGCTTGGGATGTTGAGTGTATATACAAGCCTACACTTGAGAAGTTGAGAGAATAATTTCCTAAGAAAGAATTCCGCCACTCTTGGTCATCCTTTGATGTTTGCAAGTCACTTAATTGCCTTGAGTGTGGAAGAAAGTAATTTTCACAGATTGCTTGAACATTTCAACTCTTGGGGTAAAGGAATGCTGACTCTGTTTTCATCTAGAACTTGAGAAATTTATTGAAAACTCTTTTTTCTCTTCAAAAATCTCCCTTGTATTTGAACTCTTATTTTGCCCAAGAGTGTAAAAGTGTAAGTGTGGGGGCTGATGAGTCACATTTTATACACCTTACAGGGATCTAAGATGAGTGTTTTGGGATCATTTAGTACTAAAAGAATTGAGTCTTAGCTAAGATTCATATCAAGGACCTAAAAATAAAGAAAGTATAAATCTGTGCTAATTTGCTGGTCTTAGCTAATAAAAGATTCATTCCATTTTGTAGGACAAATCGGGATGACCCCAATCCATCAAGAGTCTCGGCCTAGGTGAGTCGTCTCGGCCAGACCAACTCGTTCTTGGACCGGCCGACTTTGCAGGTCCAGCAGCCACGTGGAGCATACAACCCAATAAGGAGCGGCTCATTGCATTGTCCACATATGAAAGCCCAGCTCAAGAGGAAACTCAGCTCCAAAGCCAACTCAACTGCCACGTCACCCCTGGGAGAAGCTTGCAACGCAAGTACACAAGGGTAGATTAGGAAGACCAGTCTGTAATTCTGTTAGGATTCGTTAGCTCACGTTAGTAGCAAGGTCCAGCTTATGTATATATAAGAGGAGTTGGGCACATTTAAAGGGGTTGAATTCAAACTTATCTCCATATACATTACGCTCCATAATCTCGTGCACATTCTTCATCTTCACGGTGGTGCACGGTGCCTTTCATGGTGTTTCTCTCGATTGAGGAAGCGCAGGTCAGGGACTGAGAGGCTGAAGGTTATCAGAGGGAACCGCTTGGCTTGCCATCACATTCTGGTGGACCTGATCCTCAGTGCCTTGGCTAATAAAGGTGAACCATCACCGTTCAACCATGGTGGTCGTCGTGGAAGATGGATCTACTGAATTTGCATCCTGTGTTTGTATTTCGTTCTTAATAATATGAGCAGTTTTAGATTCCAATCTCTTTTTGCGATTCCTAAACTTTAATCTGCTTGCTGTGTTGGGATTGCATATAGTAATGTGGACAAACGTTGAACTAGGCCGATTGAAACCGGTTTGACAACTACAGTAGGTAATCAATTAGCGAACCTAATAGAGAACCTAAAATCAACTCTAAACTTAATCCCTGCCAACTTATGAGGTAGCAATTGTGTAAATCCTCAGTGTGGCAATGGACGAATGTTTAGCGATCATCATAAAAGAACCTAAGGTTGATAAGGAACATGATCTTGCGTGAACAAATCAGAACCGACTTGGTTGTTAAGACTTGGTACGGATACAGTAGTAGCAGTAGAAGTAGTTTAGTTTCATTGCATTTACATTCTTAGTTTAGTTGTTGTTTTTTCCCACGTGTTTCTAGTAATAATAAACAAACAAGTTTTTTCGACGTGTATAAGTGTCTATTAGCTAATAAACCAAGGTTTCATTTAAAAGACAAACTGGGTTTTCAAATATAAATAGACAAACTGAATATATGTTGGTGCCAAATTGACTATGTAGATATCCTCTTTAGAATGTGTCCTTTCAAGAAACATATTTAAGAAGCTCTGCATGAAAGGTCAAAATATTCATTTGATTATACCTGATCAACCTTAAAAGGTATACCACTACAAAAAGGAAGTAAAATCCGCTTAGCAATACTTTTGTTACCTGGTTGTATGTGTGAAAAACATAGAAAACCAATGATCCCCCCTATTTAAATTCGAAATGTTGGGCGAAAATTAGTTATTAGGATATGTCCATGGAATTATATTAATGATTTTTGTTGAAATTACATTGAGAACAATGGTATGTAAAAATGAGTAATAAGGATAAATTTTTTCAAAGGGTAAGCCTAATGTTGAAAGTGAAATAATGATTTGATTGAATCACATTCATGCATAATTAATAAAATGAAGATGTAAAGAAGTAAACACGAACCTAAGTAGTAAAACCACTAACCTTTTGGGGGCTAATTGGTATGAAAATCTCAATGATCATGATTGATCCATGAGTTGGGATAGATGATATAAGCCCAGTAGTACTTAACGTGCTACCAAAGAGCATTATGCTAATATGGGACAACCAATAGAGAGGTTAAGCTACGTGCCCCTAGCCTACTTCTTGGATTAGAGTTGGTACCATGGTAGAGCACTTTTGATGTACTCAATAGTGACTTATGTTTAACATATTTGACATCTTTTAATGATTAATATTGACACATTTGTTGCGTCTTTGGTTATTGGACTTAATTTCTAATCTTTACTTATTTTCGGATTTAATTCTCATTATGATGTTGTTGTCTTGTGCAAGTCATATCTGGTGCTACAGACCTCAATATTTGTGACTCTAGAAAGTAAGACAAATATCTACAACTTTTCTCTTTTGCGCTCAACCCATTTCAACCTTCTTAAGTGTCAGAAGGTTGCTCGAAGTTGCGGCCTCTACACCTACTCTATTGGATCTTCCTTTGTATATTCTAGCCAAGTTTTGGAACTTTTGTTACTAGACCTTTGGGCTATGAATTCCTCTGGTCCAGAACATATTCCTTAGCATTTAGATCATACATTAGTTAGTTTTGGGTTAGACACTTGATAGATTTTACACACTTTGCTTTTGGAGGTTTCTTGGATTACAAGTTTCCTCTCTATTCCTTCTTCTCTTTTAGGTTTTCTTTATGTTTTATGTTGTGTTTTCTATGACAATTGCCATGGATGACTAGGCTCTATTATCAATTCAATTTTCCATGATTATGTTTAGGTTTGATTTCTTGAATTCTTTATTATGCAAATTCTGCTATGTCTCTCTCTTCTTTCCAATTCTTGACTCGTTTTCATGATTATGATTTTTCTTGAAGTTTTGGATTGTGTTAGGTTAGGATTGATTAATTCCAATCTAATCAAGGTTAAGTAATTGATTGATCACCTAAATCAACCAATTCAACACTTGAATCCATGCTAATTAGGAATTGCAATTGTGATATGAATTTGTAGGGACAAATGTTAGATGATTGTCTAATGAATCTTGAGTTGATATGAATTTGCATTCTTATGTCAATTGTGATAACAAAACTATATGATTGGATCCTTGGATTTGTGTTTCACAATTCTGTTATATTAAAATTTTTCCTACATAATTTTGCACTTTTACAATTATGTTTTTACAATTTTGTTATATGCATACAAACTCCCTTTTGAATTCAATTTGATTTCTATTTAACAAGATTAGATATTACAAGATTGTGTCCTTGAGAGATTCAACCTAGGTTAGTCCATACATTGCAAAAATAAGGGAAATATAGTGATTTTGATATGTTTCGACAATATTATCATACCACATGGTATATGGAGTTCTACTAAGAGTACATAGTCATCATCCATGTCCATACTTATTTGTTTATTGTCCATGAATTGTATGTCTATGTTTTGCTTATGTTGTGCTCATACCATGAGCTTGAGTGATGTAAATTTCTCACTCCCTTCGATTGTGTTGTTTGTGTTAAGACTAAATGCCATTTTGTAGTTGATGTTGAGTAGGAGCTTGAGGATTAAGTTAGGGATCCTCATTTACTATTTTTTCTTTATTTTTGGGTTTACACTCTGATAGAACATTTGACATCGGGTGTTTTTGTAATTACTTTACAAATTTATGAAATTAAAAATTGGTCTTTGGAGTGTTAGTAGGGATGCATGCTTGTTTTCAATTATAATATATGACCAGATTTTGTGAATCCTCTGCTATTTGATGTATGTTTTCAAAATTTAAATTGTTCTAAGTATTTTATTAATATTGTTAGTGTTTGGGGTAAAAGGTGTCACACAAGGCAACTAAGACATGTATTAAGCATAACATGCTGTAAAGAAAGATTACCAAAATAATCATATGGAAAATGCATAGCATTATTTTTCAACCCAAAGCCATATTCAACCTTACTTTGATACTCATGTATGTGCAAAGAATGCATAGGGGCTGCAGTTGTAAAATAGATATCACTTTCTCCCAAATCAAGGGAGTTCACATCACCCTTTTGTAAGTTAAAAGAATGTACATCAACTCTTCCCAAATTAAGGTAATGCACCTCAACATTATTATGCCCATGTATATGTAAAGAAAATATATAGACTGCACTTGGAAGAAATATATCACCTCCCCTCACATCAAGGGAATTCTGATCCATCATTTCCAAGTCACAAAGATGCATACTATCATTTCCAAAATTAAGGGATGGCGCATCAAGCCTATCATACTCAAATACATGAAAGGAATCTTAGGGGCTACATATGAATAAGATATATTTTCCCTTGTTATTTCAAATGAATTCTCATCAATAATATCTCCATGCAATTTAAAATTCCTAAACACTCTTAATAATTCAAAAACCCATGATAAACTTTCCAAACTAATGTCTCTACTCAAAGATCCATATATAAAACTCTTAGGTATTTCACATAACCAATGATCCATATCATCATGTGTACCAATTCGACCATGTGCCTTTATTCCAAATCCAGTGGGTGAAAATTCAATTCCTTGGACACACATCATCCTATTACTTTTATAGTTATACCATTCATGCATACAAGTAAAGGATAGTTCATTCAACCAATATAAAGCATTAAGAATTAACTTATAGTGTCCATAAACATGCATCAAAATATCATAAAGTTCAAAGGATTCAACAATATCATGCAAAGAAATAATAAAAGCTTTAGGAAACAAGCCTTTTTCACAAGATAATTGATCTCTTGGTATATATGCAAAGGTCTCTTTAAGAGACACGAAGGGTATTGGAATGTGAAAACTGAGAACTTTCTCTTTATGAATTCAATTTCCAAACTCCTTCATAGCATGCCTCATACCTACAAAAGAGAAGGCTCATAACACAAATGAAAGTCATAAGGAGTTAGTGAGCAAAAACTCTTCCCCATTAACATAATTTTTTTAATTCCTCTCACTCTTAAGCATAGAGTTTTTCTTTTATTCTTTCTCTTTTCCTCTCTTTTCTTAATCTCCATTTTACTTTCTCTCCAACTTTTCTCTTTCCTTTTACCTCTTTCTTTTCTCTAGCACTTTTTCTTTTTCTTTCTTTTTCTCTTTAGCCTTTTTGGCTTTCTCTTTTTCTTTTCTTTCTTCATCTTTTTTATTTTCATCTTTATTTGGTCCTCACAAACTTCCATTCAAGACAAAGGTTTGAGAATTACCCTTTGTCCCATATATTCATAAGAGAACCTATTAGTGACACCATCATGGATTACTTTCCTATCAAATTCTCATGGCCTACCTAAAAGGATGTGTGTTGCCTCCATTGGTACCACATCACACATCACTTTGATAAACGTATTTAATAGTCATTTTACGTGCATCAAATAAACTAAAGCTATATATAGTATAGTCAACCCTAGGTCGAATTCTCTCAAGGACACAGTGTGTTCTATTATGACTTAGTGTGGAAAACATAATAATGTAGAAAACACTAAGTGTAGAATGCCGACTTGCTCTTCGGTAATGCAAATCTTTAATATTTAATTTTGCAAAAGGTTCATTCAGCTCTGATAATTCTTTATCAAGTTGAGAACCATCAAATTTCACATGTATGGATTCTTTAACTTTCAAATTCTTAGAGTTATAAATTCAATATGCTTTGGATGTTGTTAAGTATCCAATGAATGTTCCATTATCAAATTTAGGATCAAACTTACCCGAGTTGTCCTTAGTATTTAAAATAAAACATTGACATTCGAAAGGGTGGAACTATGAAATGTTTGGTTTTCTATCCTTCCACAATTCATAAGGAGTCTTTTTCAAAATGGGTCTTATATTTATTATATTTTGCAAATAACATGTTGTATTAACAACTTCTACCTAGAAGTATTTTAGAGAGTTAAAATCATTCAACATTATTCTAGTCATCTCTTGAAAAGATCTATTTTTCTTTTCACAATACCATTTTGTTAAGGAGTTCTTAGACAAGAAAAATTATGAAGAATTTTTTGTTCTTCGTAAAACTGTTGAAAGTTTTCATTTTCAAATTCTCCCCCTCATAAGCTCGTTTTTAGTCGTCTTAACGTGCATCAAATAACTAAAGCTAACTATAGTATAGTCAACCCTAGGTCGAATTTTCTCAAGGACACAATGTGCTCAATTGTGATTTAGTGTGAGGCGAAATGATGTAGAATCTACGGTGCAGAGTATTGACTCATCTCGGCCACTAACCGAGTTTCTCTTGGCGGAGACTGAGCCGATATGGTCTCGGTAGAGATTTATGAAGCTTGGTCTCGGCTAAGTGCAGACAGACGCAACAGAGTCAGACTGACTCTGTTTCAGTTCTTGGAAAGCAATAAATGAGGGGGGTTGAATGCGAGTGAAGCATAAAACAAACTAAAACTATGAATGCAGTGAAAATATACTAATGCTACTGAGATTACTATTATTATTATTACGATATAACTGTGCTCATGTTCAGTTCTATTAGTCCAAGTCCAGTTCAAATTTCTCACTCCTGTTCACAGTCCATAATAGCCTTAGGAATTCTAATGACAATCACCAAAGGCTCGTCCAGTGCCACGCCGAGGAATTATGCAATCGCTACCTCATCAGTTGCCAGGGATTAAGTTCAAAGTTGATTTTAGGTTCTCAATTATCAATCATTAGTTGATTACCTACTGAATTAGTTAAATCAGTTTCGATCGGCTTAGCTTAACATTGTTCACATTTTAAATGCAATCGCAATTCAATCTGTGAATTAAAGAAAAGGAAAGGAACATAAACGAGAAATGTAGAATGAAATTGATTAATAGAAAATAGAGTATCAACCAGTGGTCTAAATTCAGATGGATCCATCTCCCATGACGATCGCCATGGTTGATGGTGGTAATTCACCTCCAGTAGCCTGAGCACTGAGGATCAGATCCACCAGAGTGCGTTGGAATCCCAAGCGGTCCCCTCTGACAGACTTCGGCTTCCCAGTCTCAGACCTGCGCTTCCTCGATCGAGAGAAACACCAATGCAGCAACGTGCACCACCATAGATGGAGGAAAATGAGAGTGAGGTAAGGAAGAGGATGACAATGTGAAGCATGTGAATTAAAAGACCCTTAAAATGTACACAACTACTCTTATATATACAAGAGCGCACGAACTACGATGCCTGATAGAATTACAAAAGTGAATTTCCTATTCTACCCTTGCATAGCTTGTGTCACACATTTCTTTAGGAATGACATGGCAGCTGGAGCTAAGGTGGCCTTTGAGTTGGATAGCTGACATGGATGGTGCCATTGGGCCACCCTTATTAGGCTGCGCCTACCGTGAGTTGCTGGGCTACAAAGCCTGGCCTGGCCGAGATGGAGTCGGTCTCAACTAGGACGACTGTCTTGGCTGATGTGAACTTGGCTCAGACCTACAGAACAAGGAAAGAAAACTTTTTATTAGATAAGACCTTCGGTTTAGCACAAATTTGTATTTTCTCTATTTTTAGGTTCATAATATGAATCTCAGCTAACAAACAATCCTTAAGCACAAAATAATCCTACAACTACCCTTCTTAAGTCTACAAAAGATGCATAATCTATGACTCATCACCCCTATAATCACTCTTGATAGATGCAATGTTACTACCTTTTTCATTTTGAATAACTTTTGCAAAATATAGACTATCTAGAATAGTCATTGGCTACTACCAGTCCATAATATTTTTCACCTAATAAGGTTGTTCTGGTAAGCCCAAACAAATCAATATGTAACAGTTCCAAAGGTCTAGAAGTAGAAACAATGTTTTTGGACTCAAAAGATCATTTAATTTGTTTCCCTTTCTGACATGCACCACATAATATACCAACTTTTTGTACACAAGGCTTGGTAGACCTCTCACAAGGTTATGCTTTTTTTCTTCAATATAAGTCTTAAGCTTGCATGGCCAAATTTCTTGTGCCACGTCCGTTGATCATCATTTATAGACATTAGACATGTTATATTTTGATTAGTCAGGTCCATTAGATCAATCTTATATAGATTGTTATGTCCCTTAGCAGAAAATATTATAGAATCATTACAGTCTCTAACTATGTATTCTCCCTTGTTAAAGGATACATTGTATCTACTATCACACGATTGACTTATGCTCAGTAGATTGTATTTCAATTCTTTAACATATAAAACATTATCTATGGAGGGGAAGGGATGCTTATCAATCCTTCCTACACTAACTATCTTACCTTTCTTATTACCTCTGAAGGTAACTCATCCTCCTTTCTTTGGCTTGAGGTCTTGGAACATACACTCTTCTTTCGTCATGTGACATGAGTACCCATTGTCCAAGTACCATTAAGGTGTTTTCTTGCTATTGTTGAACACATTTACAACGGGAGTTATCATTGTTTTAGGTACACAAATTGTCATGGGTCCTTTTGGGTTAGTCCTTGAAGATTTGTACAGTCCTTTTGGACGCTCTCTACAGTCATAGGATCTACATCCAAACTTTCTATAATTTGAATAATGAATATTTTGTTTGTTTTCTTTTATTTTCTTTTATTTTCTTTTCCAAAACCTAAGTTGAATTTGTTATGTGGACTTCTATTGTATTTAGGTGTTGGAGATATTATAGATATCTGATAAGATATGATAGGTAACTTATTAAGAGATTATAAATATCTAAATATTTCATTAGGAGATCGTGATCATCGTAGTTTATCTACAATGATTATCTTTATTTTTTTGTTATTCATATTATCTTTAAGTAGTCTTTACCCAATAAAAGGGATATTGGAAAATGTATTATTCAATTTAATTAATACAAAGTTTCTTTTACTTTCAATATGGTATCAGAGCTTCAGATCTTAGGAGCTCTATTTCTGCTGCTGTTTCCACTACCTCACTTTAGTAAGCTACTACCCTCTAACGAGACTCACACTTCGACGTGAGACTAGTCAAAGTCTTCTTTGTCATTCCCAACTATCAGTGATAATAGTAAAAGATAAAGTCGTTATCTTGGGAGCTAAGGAACTTCCAAGTTTAAGTTTGAATGAAAAGAAAAGGATTGCAATGAAGCAAAGTGAGTAGTGAAAAGAAGGCGAAGAGAAAAGTAAAATCCATTTACTAGTCCTAGATTTTGACCTTTGAGAATTCATCCTCGATGGCGCAACCCTGAACATGTTATTTCCATTCCCATCTTAATAGTCGATAATTCAGCCTCTACCACTGTGTTATAATTGCGTAAGGCATTGGAAAAACCAAAAATAAATTTACCCTTCCAATGTCAGCCTCGAGGCTTGGAATGATAACGACCAAAGTGACCAAGAGAATGAAAGCAACCTTGGTCGCATTACCAACCATCATGCCTTCCATGACTTGTGCTTTTATTTTATTATAAGCCTTGGCTATTTTTTTTGCCCTTCAATTGCCATTATCCCTTCTAGAAGAACCATTGTAATTGGACCTTGTCAAGACAGTTGTGAGTTCTAGCTTTTCTACATTGCATGGCTTGTCAAACCTTTGTATGGGTTTATTAGTGATTTTGTCCCCTCTCTTTGGTTATTGAAGAAGGTCATATCTAGTGTTTTATCAAGGCTAATCGGTGCGCTCTCATAGAGTTTGATGGCTACTTTTGTTGACAACAAATATAATGATTTTTTTCTTCTCTAGCGCCTTCTTGGATGCTGTAGACTCAATAGTTGTGGAGAGGGCACGCGGTGAGTCACAAAGCACCTTAAGATATCTTTAGGGGTTCTTCGACCTTTAGTAGAATTGTGAGCTCCTACTTTAATGGATCTTTGATGGATTCACATGGAGTAGGATTTGTTTTTGGTATCACAACATTGCTTCCATAGTTAGCACTTGCAATTGTTGTTCTTGTAAAAGAACAACCTAGGTTTAGTACAGTAAGAAAAAAAATTATCTTCTTCCTGGTCCTATTACTATTACTCCTTCTTCTTCTATTCATCTTACTCTTTCTTCGCCCACGATCTTTTGATTCAGATTCAAATTTAGATTCAAACTCTGCTCTTTCTAAGAACCACCAGAACTCTTCCTACTAACAAATTTCTTAGATTCAGAATCGAAATCAGATTTGGATTTTCTTCTTGGTTTAACCTCCTTGTCAATCTTCCCAGTGACGTCGTCTCGGTTAGAGATGTCATCGGGTTTGTTATAGTCTTCCAAATTGTTTATTCCGATGAAGATTCTTTTCTCACACACGAATTATATTAGGTGTGACTTCTCTCTCATCGACATTGATTAGTGGTGACTTCTTTCCCACCAACGTTTATTCCGATGAAGACTCTTTTCTCACACATGAATTATATTAGGTTTGACTTATCTCTCATTGACGTTGATTGGTGGTATTTTTTTGGCTAAGCTATATTTCTACCAAATTTCTCTGACTTCTTCAACACGTTCTCCGACTTCTCCAACATCTCTAAGTTGCATTTCAAATTATTATTTGAAAACTCAATTTTTATCTTTATTTGTAGGAAAATAAAATTTTCTTCGTGAAACAAGTTGAAAGCTTAGTAAGCTTCAACTTGAGGGGGAGTATTGGAGATATTATAGATATCTGATAAGATATGATAGGTAACTCATTAAGAGGTTACAAGTATCTAAATATCTCATTAGATTAAAAGGTTACAAATATCTAAATATCTCATTAGGAGATCGTGATCATCGTAGTTTATCTATAATGATTATCTTTATTTTTCTATTATTCATATTATCTTTAAGTAGTCTTTATCCTATAAAAGGGAGATTAGAAATTGTATTATTCAATTTAATCAATACAAAGTTTCTTTTACTTTTAATATTAAGCAACTTGTTCAAATTTTTTGTACCATTGACAAATATGGCTAGACCTTGTCTAAGGTCAATTACTTCTTTTTACAATTGAGTAACTTTCAAAGTGTTGACTTTAGACAAGTCATTGGTTTGTTTTTTTTTTTTAAATTTTTATTTTCTTTTTTAAGGATACTATTTTCTTTTTCCAAGGATTCAAAATCTTTGGACAGTTTTGAAAATTTTCATTTTAGTTCTTTGTATCCAAGAGAAAGGGTTGGGAATTTGAAAGAAGTTCTTGATAGGCTACTTGCAAATATTTTAAGTTATTGAAATTTACCTATTCATCATTCTCATCTTCGGATGTTATGTAAACTATCAAGTATAATTTTGGTTCTTCATTTTCATCTTTTGAGGATGACAGGTCAAAATCTTTCCAGGTAGTAATGAGGCTTTTCATTTGCTTGATGAAGGGTTTTTTCTTATTTTCAAGGTTAGGACATTCAAATTTGAAGTGTCTTGGTTTCTTAAATTCATAACTCACCACTTGCATCTGGTCTTTAGTTTCCTTTGTGTGCTTCCTGAAGTTGTTCTTCCATCTTGATCCTTTCTTGTGCTTCCATATAGATTGGATCTTCTTTGAGATAAAGGAGAGTTCATCCTCATCAAAACAATCTTCATGTGATGTGTCTCCAAAGGATTCCTTCGCTTTGAAGGCTTTGGATGTTAAGCCTTTAGGAGCCTTCTAAGCTTTGAGGGTTATGGACTTTCCTTTTCGTTACCTTTCATCTTCATTTAGCTCCATCTTGTGAACTTTGAGCATACCCAAAAGTTCTTCCATAGGAAGCTTCTTAAGGTCTTTGGACGCTCTCAAGACTGTCACCTATGGTCTCCATCTTCTTGGCAAACTTCTCAAAATTTTTGTTATATGATCATAATTAGCATAAGTTTTGCCTAGTGATCTAAGATTATAAACAATTATTTTGAATCTTCCAAACATTAGATAAATAGTTTTATTATCTTCCATTTTAAATAATTCATATTTGTCTACTAGCATGCTAATTGTATAGTCTCTTACTTGAGACATACCTTCATAAGCTAGAGCAAGAGTGTCCCACATTTCTTCGGACAACTTGCTATTGTAAACTTCCTCATATTTTGATTTTGTTAATGCATACATGAGAAAGTTTCTAACCTTTCAGTTTATAAAGTACCTTGTCTTTTGTTCTCCGTTCCATGAAGATCTTGGAGTCTTTGCTCCTTCTTTGTTGGTAGGGATATAGTTATCATTTTCAACTACGTCCCACATGTCGATGTGACATACAATAAAGAATTCCATCATTCTTTGTTTACAATAGCTATAGTTTTGGCCTTTGAATAGTGGAGGTCTGTTTACTATGTGTCCTTCAGTTTCCATAGCTTCTATGATCGTTTCCCCTGTATTGTAAAATGCTCAACCCTTAAAGGATAAGCTTTGATGTCAATTGAAGGTACAAGTAACACACAAGATGGGGGGATTGAATTGTATGTACAATTTTTTAAAAGCTTTTCACAAGGATGAAGGAATTAAAACACAATTAAAGATAGTCATCAAAAGGGACTATCGAAAAAGCTCATCCAAAGAAGTGTAGAATATAAAGGAGGTAGGGTAAGAGAGAAGGCACATAGATTTTATATTGGTTCATTCCACCAATAGAGCTACGTGCAATTCCTTCAACACGAATAATTTCCACTAAGTCTACCTGACTTACAAACAAGTATTCTCCATCTCTCCAATTATTACAACCATTGTAATCTACCTAATTACAAGAAAATCAAGTATTCTTTATCACTTAGCCTCTTCAGGCTATAACATCAACTCAATGAGTTTTTACAAGAATCTCTACTCACATAGTGAGCATATTACAATACAATTCATAGAGACTTAGCTTTGCTAAGCAAAGTAAGCTTTACAAAGAATGAATGAGAGTGTCACCCAAAACGACTTTTAGAGTGCAAGAGAATATTTTAGTATATCACTTTATCTTTTTTTCTCACTATTGAAAGTAAATGAAACTTTATATTGATTGAATTGAATAATACAATTTATAATCTCCCTTTTTATAAGGTAAAAGCTTCTTAAAGATAATATAAATAACAAAAAAATAAAAGATAATCATTGTAAATAAAATACGATATTTACGATCTCCTAATGAGATATTTAAATATTTGTAACCTCTTAATCTAATGAGATATTTAGATGTTTGTAACCTCTTAATGAGTTACCTATCATATCTTATCAGATATTTATAATATCTCCAACATTCCCCCTCAAGTTGGTAAATGAATATCAATCATTCCCAACTTGCCAATGAGTTCTTAAAATCTAGCTATAGGGAACCCTTTGGTAATATTCTAAAATAAAAGTGATAAACTCATATACTTTTCTGATTTTCCAACACTCCCTCTCAAGTTGAAGCTTACTAAGCTTTCAACTTGTTATAAGAAGAAAATATTATTTCCCTATAAGTAAAAGGAAAACATAAAAATAAAAAAACAATAATTTGAAATGAAACTTAGGGATGTTGGAAAAGTCAGAGAAAGTTGTTAGAAATATAGCTTAAACAAAATAGTTGGAATGTCCATCAGCTAAAGTGAAATTTCTTGGCAAGCAAAGCAAAGTCTAACTTTCTGAAAATCACATTTGGAAGCTTAAAATTGATAATATTATTAGTGGAAAAAGAGTCACCACCGAAATAAACATCGATGAGTGAGAAGTCACACTAATGTGATTCATGTGTAAGAAAAGAGTCTCCATCGTAATGATGATCGATAGGAATGAAGTCACCACTAATATGATCCATATGTGAGAAAAAGTCACCACCTAAAGATAGAAACAAACCAAAAACAAATGCTTAATCACTATAAAGCAGAAGCAACAAAGTTTAACCATTAAGAGTAGAAGTCAAACACAATACTTAACCATTTAAGACAAAAGTAAAATATATCAATGTGTAATCATTTTTGGCAGAAGCTTAAATCAATGCTTAACCACCATATAAAGAAGCTTTCATAAAAGAAAATTGCAAGAAACTATTGCAATACAAATTTGTCTTCAAAAATAAATTTTCACAAGCACCACGTGAGCAATGTAGAAACTAGATCAGCCTTGATAAAACTAGATATGACCTTCAATAACCAAAGAGGGGGACCGAGTCACTAATAAACCCATACAAAGGTTTGACAAGCCACGACAATACAGAAAAGCTAGAAATCATAATTGCCTCAGCAAGGTCCAAATGCAAATCATGTTTTAAGTAAAACTTCACAACCAACCTTGCAAGTTCTAAAACACCTTGAACAAAATATACCATCGCAACAACAAAATTACTATGGGACAAATTTACACCAAATAATTTGATGTTGCTTATACAATATTTGTGCTTTCTAGGAGCAACTTACTAGAGGAAGCAACCTCCATATTCGTCTTAGTTGTTAAATCATCCCTTTCTTCAACACCGATACGAGAACCCAAGAAAGGATCGTCATCGTCATTATTGAGTCAGAGAAAGGACCCCGACCTGCTAGATATTTTCATTTTCGGCAAATTTTGATGCATTCTTCGGCGAGATTGCAATGAATGAGTGACAAAATAGGTCATAGAGGATGATATTACTTTGATACCATATTGAAAGTAAAATAAACTTTGTGTTGATTAAATTGGATAATAAATTTTCTAATCTCCCTTTTTATAAGGTAAAGGTTGCTTGAAGATAATATGAATAACAAAAAAAATGAAGATAATCATTGTAGATAAAAAGTGATATTCACGATCTCCTAATGAGATATTTAAATATTTGTAACCTCTTAATCTAATGAGATATTTAGATGTTTGTAATCTCTTAATAATTTACCTATCATATCTTATCAGATATTTATAATATCCCCAAAACTCACGATGTTGTACTTGTCTCTTTTTCTTGTTTTCGAGCTTAATCAATCTTCTTTTTATAACACGTAGAAATTTAAGCATTGCTTGCGCATGAAGAGTGGTTGAGTCAGCATTAAATGTTACTTCATTGCTTTTTGTTGTACTTCTACAAAGACTCCTCTTTTTTCTGAAGACAAAGAAAAGTTATGTTAGAGAAAAATTATCTTTCTCTAAATTTGACTTGTTGGCTACTTGTTTGATAAGGAGGAAACTTCTATTGATTCCTTCTGAGATGAGTCATGATCTAGGCTTCCTTTTATTATACTTGACTTACAATATAAAATATTTGATATAACACTTGGTCATTCTAAAACATGTCCTCAAAGTACTGCATTAGGTGGAAATTTGAATGTTGGATCATGATAACAAGTTCTTTATATAAAAGAAATAATTCACGTGATAAGTTAGATAACTTAAACAACTCTTTATGCTTTTTGAGAGATACTTCCTAAATGGAATAGTACAATCGTTCCATTTTGGGCGATCTCTTCTTTGGACGACAAGTTTTTCTATGGATGTCAAGTTTGCTTATGGACGGTGAACTCGTCTATGGATGTTGAGCTCTTCTATAAATGAATGACTACATCTTTTGGACGTTGTGCTTTTCTATGGATGTTAACTACATCTTTGGACGATGAGTCTCTTTATGGACACTAAATATGTCCTTTGGACAGTGAGTCTCTTTATGGATGGTGAATACGTCCTTTGGATGGTGAGCTTTCTTTTGGACGATGAGTACGTCTATAGACGACGAGCTCTTTATGGATATAAAAGATGAACTTCTATTCTAAATCAATTTTCCTTAAATGGATGTTTTCCAATTTTTAAGTCCAATTCTTCTAAAATCTAGAGAACACTACTTAAACATAATATATTATCCTTTGTTCATAATGTTTGTTACCATCAAAACAGTTAGGTTATTTTGGATGCATAGACTTATGTTCTAACAATATAGACCGCTTGTTTAATGTGTAGCTTGCTCTGTTTAGCAAAAAGAGTAAGTCCAAGCTTTTTAAAATGTATTTTTATTTTAAAAGGTTAGGCTATATTTTTTTAAAAAAAACATTAACTTTGGCAACCAGTATGATTATCAATAATATTATTTTTAAATATATTCATATAATATACAATATGATAATTATTCTAAGAAAATTACAAAATAAGCCCATTTGAGTGAGAAGTTGTTTTTAAAATAGAGTTTTGGTTAATCACAATGCATTTTGGTAGTTGATCCTATTGCTTCATTAATTGACACTATTTACTAGTCAAATAGATATATTACTAGTTTATTACACACATCTCTTTTATGAAATAACAAGTAAGCATAATTGTTTAAATAAGAATATGAGTATTTTTTTATATGTAAATCCAAATGTTCAAACTCAATTTCTTTTTTGTATGTCAAAAGGTAACCCTCCTCTTACTGAGTTGACCCCTCTAGGGGGTAAAGTGGAAACTCAATTTACTCTTACATAAGTTTTCTTTTTCTTTTCTTGCAATTTCAGATAAATTGAAATTATAATTTGAAGTTTAAAGTATGGATGTTTGATAGATTGTTGTCATAAAATTTTTCTTTAAAATTATGTGGTCTGTTTAAGTATAAATTGTTGGTCTATTTAAAAGTCTTAATATGAAATAGACTAACAGGTGAGGTTAAATTTATATAAAGGTTATGCCAAACTTAAAAAAAATAATAAAAATATGATAGATAATAAGGCCAAACTTAGGTCATAAAATTATAAAGTAGGACAAGTAAGGCTTACGTAAAGCCTATCTTGCTCCAACCCATTTTCATCACTAAGTCAAATTCTTTTTATAAGACTCAATTAACATTTGTTAATATTAAAGAATTTAGGTAATTGAGTTAGTAGAATTAATATTTCGTCATCTTTTTTTCAAAATTACTCTTAAAATTAATGAAACATATTCTTATTCTTTCTATAAATATTTTAATTAGTTTTAATTTTTTTAGTCTATCATCATTAATAAATTTATTATTTTAATTTTTATTCTCTATACATGTGAAAAGTAAAATAAAATTCATAAAATATTCTTTATACAAGACAAAGTTAAACTCCCAATGAACCTAAAACATTAATATATTTCACTTATCAATGCAAAGTTATAATTTATAAAATTATATAATATAATTTAGAATACTTAATCCATTGAATTTAATTTTATTTATAATTATATGAACAATATATTTCTTAAAATTAAAAAATATTATACATATAACAATATATTATTAATTTATTTTACGAAGACACCAAACCCTCTCAAATTATGACGGTACAGTAGAATTTACCTAATTTTTTTTTTATAAAAACTTCTAAAACAATAAATAAAAATACAATAATTTTTTATAAGTTTAAATTAATTTATGCATAAACTAAAAGTAAATTTTCAAATAAGATAATATATAAGAATTTCTACAAATTAATTATCTTATTCACAAGATAATTTTATCTTATGAAAAAAATATTTTACTTTTCTTTTATTTTCTTTTTTTTTTATGTGTTTATGAATAAATTTATTCAAACAAACTTTTAATTAAAACAAAATTTAAAAAAAAAATTATTTCAAAAGAGAAAGTTATCTTATTTCCTTTTCAGCACGTATATTTTTTTTGTTTTATAAAAAAGTAATACTAAATAAATTTCTTTTTGTTGGTAAATTTAAAAATTCAGCTTTAATAATATTATCCTTAAACCAACACTACACATAACTTCACGGTGACATATATAGTGGCGTGATGGCACAACGGCAGGGCATATAGTCACTCTTGTACAAAAATGAAGAGGATATAAGAACTTAACAATTAACAGCCTATGGAGTAGGAGCTCTTCTTCTTAACAGGATGAAAATTTTAGTTATAATTAACTTACAAGAATATGCAAAATAAATAAATAAATAAATATATATATATATATATATATATATATATATATATATATATATATATATATATATATATATATATATATATATATATATATATATATATATATATATATATATATATATATATATATATTTATTTATTGGTAAGATAAATATCTGTTTAATGAAGATGGGTCAAGGGCAAACACACAGGTAGCAAGCCAAAATTGGTTACTAGGGGTCAAAAATAAAATTAAAATATTTCTTATTATATATATATATATATATATATATATATATATATATACTCATATAAAATATTAATAAATATATATTTTAAAATATTAGTTACATCAAAATCCGCATATGCATATAACAAAATATTTATAATTGAATTTATACTAAACTTTTCAATATTTTATTCTTTATGAAAATAATGATCATTATTTAACACATTAAAAATTATTTTAACTAAACAAAAATAAATAAATAATTTTAACTAAATTTTAATTTATTTTCTTTGTCAAGGTTTACACACTAAGATATTTAGATTTGTCCACTTAATTATGATATGTAGCATGTTAAAGTCTATAAATAATTAATGCCTAGACGATAAAGACGAGAGAAAATAAAACAAAAAGAATATAAGAAAAATTGTTATAAAGAAAAAAATATTAATTGGTGTATTTTAAAATTTAAGTCGTCAGTCAATCTCTTATATTAGTTTTCATTAACTTGTTGAAAGTTAATAAAATGACATTTTATTTTCAAATTAATTATAATCAAATTAATATAAATAGAATACTAATAAAGTTATTTAATTGTAAACGTAAGTGTATATAACCTTTAAAATAGTAATAATAATTTATATATAAAATTATTAAAAAATAAATAATGCTCCAATATTTTGTATAAAAAATATAGTTGTCTTAGTAAAAATATTAATAAAATAAAATATTTATCTAAAAAGAGAAATAAATATTATTATATTTGCAATAAAACTATAAAAGAAAAATAAAAGATTCTACATTTAAATCTCTTAAATAAAAAATAACTATTTTGATATTAAAATATTATTTTTACTAAAAAAATCATAATTCAAAAAAGAAAGAAAAAAAAAAACTGCCCCCCCTAGGCCCACAAACTCTCAACATGGTACAAATTTACATCACTATTTGTTTGACTACAACATCGGGGATTACAATATTTTTTATTTCATTTCGTTACCATAACATTTTTTTTTAAGTTGCTTGGCTGTAGCTTCACGTGAAGGGATAATATAAGGATCTTCAGAAATATACTAGAAAGGTAACTGGATTAAGGATAAGTTAAAAGATACGAGTAGATGTTAAAAAACTTGGAATAGTGATAACAACATTATGTTTTTTATATTGTTATGTAGTATTAATAGTAATTTATTAAATACAATAAATTTTGGTATAGCTTACTTCTAAATTAAAAGAGAGACTGATAATTAGAAATAAGAAATAATAAAATTTATTAAAATTTATAAATTTTGATTAGTTTTCGTCAATATTAAAGTATTAGAAAAAAATTATAGTAAAAATGTTTCATACGCATAAATAATAACTAATCTCTATCTCCTTAATCATTAAGTATCTATATATCTGTATTTGTATATGCAACGTCCACTTTAAATAAATATTTACCCTATATATTAGCGCATATAGGGTAAATATTCATTCAATGTTACAAGTACATATATATAAATATCCAATATTATAGAGATATAGAAATTAAAGTGTTTCTCCCGTGTATACGAAACATTTTCTCGATCATTCTTTTTCTAATACTTTACTATTGACGAAAACTAATTAAATATTATAAATTTTAGTAAATTTTATTATTTCTTATTTTTAACTATCGGTTTCTCTTTTAATTATCGGTTTCTCTTTTAATTTAGAAATAAGCTATATCAAAATTTATTATATGTAATAAATTAATGTTAATACTACGTAACAATATAAAAAAAAAAAAAGGGTTGTTATCACTATTCCAAGCTTTTTAACATCTTACTCGTAGTTTTAAACTTATCCTTAATCCAGTTACCTTTCCAGTATATTTCTGAAGATCCTTATATTATCCCTTCACGTGAAGCTACAGCCAAGCAACTTACTTAAAAAAAATGTTATTGCAATGAAATGAAATAAAAAATATTGTAATTCCAGACGTAACAGCCAACAAACAGTGATGTAAATTTCTATATATATATATATATATATATATATATATATATAATTTTAATTTTTCGTGAATATAAAAAATAAAATATATTAAGTTAACTGTATTTGATTTCCCAACAGAAAAAACCCAAGGGTTTGATTAGTGTCATGTACTTTTTGAACTAATTAAATGTTAATTCTATGTTTAGCGTTACATTCGCCTTGTCCTATAAATTCTAAATATAACAAATGTGATATTGATGAACTAATATTTAAATATTTTATGATTAATGAAAGTGAGTAAAATTTTTCACTAAATTTATAAAGATTCAAATTTAGCATTCCAAAGTAAGTTTTTATTTAATTATTTTTATAAATTAATCATTATTAGGCTCTTAAATTATAAAATAAATTAAATATATAATAGTTTGGATATTAAAGAGGAAATTACGAAATTAGAATATTTAAATTAAAACACATTTTCTTTATATCTTTAATTTGATATGGCATCAAAATCACAATTTTAAAATTAATTTCAATTTATGACTGACAAAGATTGCAATAATCATAAAATTTAATCTATTTATAAGAAAATATTATCCTTTAATTTCGTTTGATGTCTCAAGATCTAAAATTTAAAATTTAACTAAAATTAACTAAATTTAAATAATAATATCAAAGTGGAAAAAAAGTATAAATAAAAAGTTAATGCAAAAAAAAGTTACTTAACGAAAAAGAGAAAAGATCTTAAAATAATGTGCTTTATGAATGAGTATTTAAGTTTATAATTATACAAATATAGATTATTTAAATAAAATGTTTTTAATAAACAAATAAAATAAATCCTTTTCTTTTCTTAATTTCTTATACTATTTCATTGCCGTGTCCTCTAAGTCACCATGCAACATGGCTTATCTGGCACCAAGAATTATTTTGATGATATATACATACGTTTGACAAACAAACCATATTCCCATTTCTAAATGAATATACTTTCACATCCTGGCGTGGACTGATTTATAAGTTGCCATTAGTTACATCATAAAACATGCAAGTCAAATTATTAAGAAGGGCCAAATAATGAGGTAAATAATAAGATTACATTAACAACTCGCAAAACATTAGTATAAAATAACTATACTTCAACCAAAAAAAAAAATATTATGCCTTTTCACTAAATATTGAGGTGCACCACATCTTTCCTTTCTTTTTTTTTTTTTTTTTTAATGAAAAGCGATGTTACAATATTAGATTATTATTGATGTTTAACCACATTAATAATCAACCTAACATAATTAATTAACATAAGAACACGAAAAAGCGCACACGCATGTGCTCACATAGACAAATACAGGCTAAATAATGAGGTAATTAATAGATTACATGAAAACTTTGCTATAAAATAGTTTTATTTTAATAAAACAAATAGTAATATTATGCCTTTTCATTGCAGACTGAGGTTCACGATATCTTTCCTTTCATTAATTTTTTTTTATAAAAAATGCTATAACTTTGGGATATATATTGAGAACATTTAATTATTATAAAAATAAAAATTATAAATCTAAACAATATAATGATATAGGAATTATTAAAATTATAAATTAGTCAGGTGTTACGTAAATACTTTAAAAAAATTATGTGAATTGTTGCGACAAATATATATATATATATATATATATATATATATATATATATATATATATATATATATATATATATATATATATATATATATATATATATATATATATATATATATATATACACACGGAGTTGATCAAGAAAATCTCATATTCATGTTAGAGTATCATTTATTTCTCTCTTGAATAGTTCATGGACCAAAATATGCTACAATTTGTTCTTTTAGCTTTTCTCATCTTGCTATTATTCTTCTTCCTAAGACACAAAACATCTAATAAGAAGCAAACCTTTCCACCAGGCCCGAAAGGGCTTCCCTTCTTCGGCAATCTTTATCAATTCGATACTACTGCTCTTTGTTTGCAACTCTACGAAATCTCAAAAAAATATGGCCCCATCTTTTCCCTTAAACTAGGTTCAAGGCAAGTCTTTGTTATCTCTTCACCAGAACTGGCCAAGGAGGTAATGAAAACCCATGACCTTGAGATATGTGACCGACCTTCCACCACAAGCGCAATGAAATTTTCATATAATGGGCTAGATGTGACATTCTCACCCTACGGAGATTATTGGAGACACATGAGAAAATTTTCCATCGTCCATTTCCTTAGCCTCAAGCGTGTCTTAATGTTTTCCTCAATAAGAAAACATGAGGTTACTCTATTAATGAAAAAGATAACGAAACACGCTTCTTGTTCCAAGGTTACCAACTTGCAAGAGTTGCTGACGTGTCTCACGAGTGCCATAGTGTGTAGGACTGCTTTGGGTAGAAGGTACGAAGAGGAAGGGATCCAGAGAAGCGTGTTCCATGACCTGCTTAAAGAAACGCAGGAGTTGATGATTACCATCTTCTATAAAGATTATATTCCTTTAGTTGGGGGAGTGGTTGATAAACTCAATGGGTCGAGGATCGTCCTTGAAAAAATGTTCAAGGTGTTGGATGGGTTTTATCAGAATGTTATTGATGAACACCTTGATCCAGAAAGGAAGAAACTTGCGGATGAGGAGGATATAATCGATGCCTTCCTTCAATTAAAGAATGATCATTCCTTCTCAATGGATCTCACTCCCAATCACATTAAACCCTTGATGATGGTAACATTATTCTATTTCCTTTTAACTTTTCTTTCCACTTCAGTCCTGGACCTATTATTTACGCCAAGTTTATTAGAAATCCTATGTCTCATCACGTAGGAACATATAATTTGAATATAATATATATTCTTATTTTATAAAAATAATTCACTCTCAATTAAATTATTATTGAACTACTTACATGTATGTATGTTAAAAATCTCATATTAATTATGATATTTTCTAAATAAAATATTTAAATGGGTAAAAATTTTCTCTTTATAATTCAATTTTATATAATTAAGTTAAACTTAAACTCATTTCTAATAAAAACTATATATCTTTATTTTTCTTATCTTGACCATATAAAAATAGATTATTATTATTATTAGTACTATTGTTATTACTGAGAGAAACATAAACACATATTTTGGGTAAGATATTATATTAGATTTTTGTTAACATTTTTTTAAGAAAAGATTCATTGTAATTATTTTTTTAATTGAGTTTAATAAGATTAACTTAATGTGAGAGTCTAAAGAGAGTTATGGATAATTTGGAAAGTACGTAGTTGAAAGATAAAATATGATCTTCCTTATCATTCTAATAAATTATATTAATAAAGGAATTATATTACAAAATAAACATATTTTAATTTGTTGAAATAAAAAAAATCCAATAGTTTCTTCATTTAGAGTAAGAAGAATAGTAAAAAATATTGTGAGAGTTTAAAATCATTCAATTGTAAACTATTCCCAAAATTAACACATTGATTTTAATTTGGAACAATTTGTATATGGACGTACTTTTAAGAATTAAAGTAACTAAAGTTATCACTTCTCTCTCACGCACGTGCACACACACAAAAACAAATAATAATAACAACTAATAGATTACGATTAAAAATAACAAATAACAAAATTCCTGAATTAAAACTATCAATGTTGTGTCATCCTATCACTACTACTTCACCATCATCACCCTCACACACACAAGAATAAATAATAATAACTAATAGATCACAATTAAAAATAACAAAATTCCTGAGATTAAAACTATCAATGTTGTGTCATCCTATCATTACAACTTCACCATCATCACCCTCATAACTACCATCATCATTGTTGCAATTACAATTATTACTATTGCTACTACCAACTCCCCACCATTACTGTCACCACCTCCACCATTAATTGTCGATGTCATGACGTTATTGTTGGGATCAACAATCTTGATAGTAATAATGATGATAATAATGGTGGAGATGGTGACACTGTGTTTATAATTGAATTTTAATCTTAATAATTTATTGTTTGTAATATTAATTTGAAAATTGTTATTGTTTGTTTTCATGTTCGCAAGGAACTAAGTGTTCTTATACGAATCGTTCTGATTGATATATATATATATATATATATATATATATATATATATATATATATATATATATATATATATATATATATATATATATATATATATATATATATATATATATATATAAATAAATAAAGAAAAATCAGATTACACTACTCTCATTCTAAAAGAATTATACTAAAATTTGAATAATTAATAAAAAATGACCTTATTGTTTATAATATCTGAATATATAAAATAACTTTAATATATTATGTGACAATCAATCAATTAAATAATTTTATTTGATTTAATTGATAGTTTAGTTAATTTAACTCTACCTTTTAAATATTTATAAAATTATTAACAAATTATTTTTTTACAAATTTTTCTAATAATAAATAGTAAAATATATATAATAATAATTTTAAAATATTTTATTGTAATCAATTAATTAATTTTCACCTTAAATTATTTTTAAAATAATTTGATTTTTTTTTTGCTACAATTATTTACATAAATTATTAACAATTTAATGTGTTTATTTTCATTTATAAATAGTAAAAATATATATTTTTCCTTGAGTTTCGAATTTCATTTTCAGATTATATAAATAAATAATTTTGATAAATTTATACACATATGAAAATGTTTCAAAATAATATTTATTGCAAAATAGAGAATTAGTTTTTTTTTAACTTGTCAAATAATAAAAAATCAAATATAAAAAATTATGTCCTTTTTTGTTTAATTTGTATTAGAGAAAACAAATATTTTGAAGTAAATTTTTTAAAGAAGAATTAGATTAAAGATTGTGTAATCACAGTTTGAAGAACATGTGATTATTTCACAAATTAGAAAAACAAATATTCTCTCTTTTTCAATAAATATTATTTTCAAATCTCTTATAAATTATAAAAACTAAGAATTTAAGAACTCAAGTCAAAACTATTTATTTACTGAAATAATAATAAAAGCTAATAACTTGTGTTATTATTATCTGTTAAAGTTTCTAATAATGGACTTTTATTTATTTGTCAATCACAGAACATAATTTTGGCAGGATCAGATACAAGTGCAGTCGAAGTAGTTTGGGCTATGACAGCACTAATGAAGAACCCAAGAGTAATGAAAAAAGCTCAAGAAGAGATTAGAAACATGTTTGGTGGGAAAGGTTTTATAGAGGAAGATGACATCCAAAAGCTTCCTTATCTCAAGGCTGTTATAAAAGAAACAATGAGATTGTACCCACCAGTGCCTCTGCTTCTACCGAGAGAATCGGTTAAAAGGTGTAGCATTGCAGGGTACGAAATTCCAGAGAAGACAATTGTGTATGTGAATGCTTGGGCAGTGCATAGAGACCCGAAAACATGGAAGGAGCCAGAAGAATTTTATCCCGAGAGGTTCCTAGATAGTGAAATTGATTTTAGGGGATGTGATTTCGAGCTGATTCCATTTGGTAGTGGCAGAAGGATTTGCCCGGGCATGCATATGGGAATTATCACAGTGGAGCTTGTCCTTTCTAATCTTCTCTACTCATTTGATTGGGAAATGCCTCAAGGAATGAAAAGGGAAGACATAGACACTCAGATGCTTCCAGGGTATGTCCAACACAAGAAAAATCCTCTCTGTCTAGTTGCTAAGAGATACTTGTGAAAAATTAAATAGGGTGTGATTCGGGGTTTGCATGACAATGCTGTGATAAAAATAATAGGAAATGAAGTGTTCGTCATACTGCCTAATTAATGTCATCCTTTCTTCTAAAAAATTTAAAATTTATTATAAAATAATTTTGTAATTAATTTTAAAATTAATAATTATTTTATAGTTAATTTCTAGTAAAAATAATTAATTACAAAATTATTATGATATTGGTAGTAACATGAAATAATTAGTAAATTAACTAAGAAAATAATCTTAGTTAATTTGTAGTAAATTTTTAAAATTTATAGTTATTTTCTAACTAATTTGTAATAATAAGAAGTATAAATGAATATAACTTAAATTTAGTTAGAAAAAATAATATTCTAGTTAATTAATAATTAATTAGATAGAATTTAACTATTAATTTAAATAGTAGGTAAAATTAGTAATAAAATAAAATAAAAAATCTTGTAATGCTTATGCCGTGTGTGTACATGTTTTGATATTTGAAAATATTCAAGTGTTAAGAAAAGTTATGTATAGTGACTAATATATTGTATGAATAAAATTACATTTCAAAGAAATAAAAATCATCTGTAACTTTTCTTTCTTTATAATAAAGTGGTACAAGAGCCTAAAAACATGGATGGTTAGTGATAACCATGAAAACTGACTCTTTTGACACTTTTTTTTATTAGGGATTATAACCCTTTTCCTCCATTCATGTTTTTTTTTTGTTTTCTTATAAAAAATTGACACATTATTTAAAATATGTTAGTGGGTTATTGTATATTTTGTTGATATTTCAAAAGGCTAATATTTTTATTTAATTAAATTTAGTGTTTATCCAAAAACTAAATATTTTGTTATATTTGACTCAATTTCTTTGAGTTGATTTCACAGAATGACTTAATGAACTAAGATATTTTTTTTAACTTCTTTTTCATATAAATATCATTTAGAAGGTTTTTAGAGACTCATTCTCTCACACAACTTTCTCTTCTTTCTTTTAGAGTTCCTAAGTTTATACTAAATAGAATTCTACTAATTATGTTGTTTCAACAATTGTTGATAATGACTAAGATAAGTCTATTATATCCTAGGAAACTTGTGTACCTTGCTAATAAATCTATGTAGATAGTGTGAATAAATACGTCTTAGAATTCTCTTGTTTGTGATCAAATGAGTTTGTTGGTTGGAGATGGATTATGATTAGTGATTGATCATGATTATGGACAAGTATAACAATAACATCGAGGACTAATTTTATGTTGTCCGTAACAATCCCTTTTGACATTTTTGTATTCCATCAAATTCCTAATTTTTTCCCAATCACTAATCCAAAGACCACATAAAAAGTAATGAAAAAAGGTACTTGTAGGATCCCAAATTTATCCGACCTAATATCAACCTAATAAAAGAAAATTTCCAAGGTGGGCCTACTTGACCAAATAAGACCCAAACATGGCCCAATAAACAAGAAGAGCCGAACTGGCCCACTAGAGAGAATGACATTGATAACTTGTATTTAGTCATGTTTCGTTTATAAAATAAACTAAAGCTAACTATAATATAGCTAACCCTAGGTCGATTCTCTCAAGGACACAGTGTGTTCTAATATGGCTAAATGTCAAATTAGAGTTTAATGCAGAAAACACCAAGTGTAGAATGTCGATTTGCTCTCGACAAAGACTGATCTGATCCGGTCTCGGTAGAGACGAATCTGACATGGTCTCAACTAAGCGTAGACTGGGACAGACGTGACGGAGTCGGACTAACTCGGTCTCAAACTAAAATGCAATAAATAAAATGGGGGTTTTGTGTTTGAGTGCAGAGAAATAACTAAGGACTGAAAGTAAACTATACTATACTAAGCTAACTATTGTATCAAATCAGAATTCAACATACAGTCGGTCCTTAATTCCTTACCTGAGATTATAATCTGAATCAGGCTGAAACTCTTACGACAATCGTCGAACATTTATCCCTTGTCATATAGAGGATTTACATAATCGCTACCTCATCATTTGGTAGGGAGTATGTACTTAGTTGATTTTAGGTTCTCTTACCTAATAAGGTTATTAAACCAGTTCCAATCGATCCTAGTCTAACGTGATCCACTCCTCACAATGTGTAATCGTGGCAAAGAAACATCAGATTAAAGCACAAGGATTAAAATCAAAAGACAGAATTGCAAACCAGTTGTGTTATTGAAAACAACATTGAATACAAGGTGAGAATTCAGAGATTCTAGAGAATCCACCTTCCACGACGATCGCCTTGGAAGGACGACGATGGTTTACCACTGATGGCCAAACGTTGAGGTTTCTACCCACTAGAGTGCATCGGCTATACCGACCAATCATCTTTGACAGCTTCTAGTTTCCCAATTCTTGGTCTTGCACCTTCTCAATCGAGAGAGACACCTTACTGAAGCTTCGTGTACTATCGTGCTAGCTAGGATGAACTATAATTGCTAATGGTGCTAGGTCTAAATTCTACTGAAATTCCACACCCTAAACTCGTGCCTTACGTGCCCTTATAAACATGCAGGGCAGTTGTGACTAAATCTAAACCTAATCCTACAGAATCGATGATTCCTTGATCCTAACAGATTTCTAGCTGAGTTACCCAAATTACATATTCCTTGATCCTAACAAATTTCTAGCTGAGTTACCTGAATTACATATTTCCTAATTTACTCTTCCTATGATCACGCATTGTTCCTTGTATGTTGGAGTGATTTTTGTCGCTGATATCAGTCATGGCCGAGAGTGCTACTTTGGCCGGGACGGCTAGTCTACCTGGGGTTGCTTCTTCTAGGCCAAAATGCTCCTTTGGACCTGCAAAATAAGTCCAACCTTTTTATCAGTTAAAATCCTTATTTTCGCATAGATTTATATTTTTCCTATTTCTAGGCCCATAATTCGAATTTTAACTAAGATAGGACTCTTAATCACTAAACAGTCTTATTAATACCCATCTTAAGCCCTTATGGGGTGTATAAAATATGACTTATTAGACCCCCACACTTACACTATTGCATTCTTGGGCAAAATCAGATTTGACCATTCAAGGAAATTGAAAGAGGAAATATGTTTTCAAATTTATTTCTCAAGTTTGACAAATAGATCAAGCATGCAATCATCCTAGAATCCAGATTTTCAAACAATCTATGAGAGTTACTTTCTCCACATCCAAAGCAAATAAGCAACCTGCAAACATTAAAGAGTAACCGAGAAGTGATCGAACTCTCTCTTAGGACATATTCTCTCAATCTCTCAAGTGTTTGAGACTGTATATTCACTCAAACATCTCATGTCAACTAGCACTGCCAGACCTTGGTAGGCCTCTCCTTCTACACCTTCGAAACACATGCAGTTATTATCACCAGGACTTTCTCTTCGGCTTGTAACTTGGCCATGGGTAAAGGTAGGATACAGGATGGTGAAGTGAGTTTGCTAACCATAGGGAAGAGAGGAGCAATGGGGAATGAGTTCACAGCATGGAGGGAATCCCCAAGGCACTGTGATCTTGTTTGAAAACATCCTTTGCTCACTTCATTTTTCATTTTTCTTTTCTTCTTTTTCTCACTTCTTGTTTTGCAGCGTTGTGCTATATTTTTGCTGCAGCTTCTAACTTTTTTGGCTGTTTTCCTTTTCTTTGTTTTTATCCTGCAATTGTTTTTCTTTGTTTTCTTTTCCAACCCTTTTGGATGCACTACTCTTGCTATGTCCCCAAGTGTCTCCCCTTACACTTGAACGTGACCTACTCCCAAAACAATTCCAAAGCTCCTCTGTCCCCCTAAGGTTGAGGTTGATCATGGTTTTTCGGCTTTGGCTTGTAACGAGCTGTCATATCAGAAAAATGGTTATTCAGACTCAAAAAGGGTGAACAAGTGATAAAATTTGCAAGGTAGGTCCATTTGGCTCGGGGCTTGTTAGAAAAATGGCCTAGATCATATCACTCCTGCATATGAAACAAGATGTATCCAGAGAGTCAAGGAAAAATCGAGAGTAACCAGTCATCATGAATGCAAATATCACACAAGAAAGGAAAGAATGGCAAGATGTAAAGCCGTTATGTATGCAAGGCTCAAAAATTCTCACACAAATGGTTGCTTAATCACTAAAGGTTCCTCTCTTGCAATTTTTCAGTTACTCATTGCCAAAAGATGCAGAAATTTCACTTCCTGTCATGCTTGAATAATCTTCCCTCCAAGGTCATGCATACCTTTTTCTGTTTCATTTTTCCAAAAGAAATCCATTTAAATCCTTTTTTTAAATCATTTTCTCTAGTAATTCAGGAATTAGAAATCAGTTAGGAAAAACAAACGAAAATGAAACGAAAACAGGAATTGAAATAGGGCCGAAGTTGGTCGAATCTGGCTGAGATGGAACTGGAGTCGGTGTGGACTCGACTGAAAAACCTTTTATTTAAGAAATAATGGAAAATGACACCTAGTCAATGAACTTAAAAACATAAATGAAAAAAATGCAAACAAAATCAAACAGAAACAGACTTAAAACTAAAAGTAACAAAAACATAAACAAAGATGGAGTTGGCATAGAGTTTGATGGTCAACACAAGAATTAAAAGGACAGAATTGAGCGAGCCTTAGATGACTACACCTTCCCCCCCACACTTGAATGATGCATTTCCATCAATGCATGACATGAATGTAGAGGGGATTCTGAAGTTTGCTTAGGGTGAGTCATCCTGCGGGGCCGGTTCCATTAGTGAAATACTCTCCATTTTGGCATAAGGTGTTATTTGTATTTTCATCCTTCAATTCCACTGCACCATAAGGAAAGACATGAGTAATAACAAATGGTCCATCCCATTTGGAACGGAGCTTACATGTGATGAGCTTTAACCGTGAATTGAATAGTAACACTTTCTGGTTGACTCGAAACTCCTTCCTTAGGATCTGACAGTCATGAAATTGTTTGACCTTTTGCTTGTAGATCTGGGAGTTCTCGTATGCTTCTAAGCGAAGTTCTTCCAGTTCTTGCAGCTAGAGTTCCCTTTTCTTACCGGCTTGGTCGTAGGCCAGATTGCATTACTTGACTGCTCAGTAGGCTCGATGCTCTATTTCAACTGGGAGATGACAGGTTTTACCGAAAACTATCCGGTAGGGAGACATCCCCAATGGAGTCTGGTATGCAGTTCTATGTGCCCATAGAGCATCCTCAAGGAGTCGGCTCTAGTCCTTCCAGTTAGGATTGACCATCTTTTGCAGTGTTTTCTTGATTTCCCTGTTAAAGACTTCAGCTTGGTCATTTGTCTGGGGGTGGTATGCTATGGTAATTCGATGTACCATCCCATACTTGTGGAGTAAGGCGGACATGGCTCTGTTGCAGAAGTGACTACCTTGTTCACTTATGAGCACTTTCGGCACACCAAACTGGTAGAAGATATTGAATTTTAGAAAATCCACTACGACTTTGGCATCATTGGTCTTGGTGGCTATGGCCTCTACCCATCATGATACGTAATCGACAATAAGCAAAATGTAGGAATATCCATTGGAGATTGGGAATGGCTCCATGGAATCAATACCTTAAACATCAAAGACTTCATAGAATAAGATAGGTTGCTGGGGCATTTCATGTCTTTTGCTTATGGCCATTCCTGCTTTCTGACATTTTTTTGTAGGTGGAGACGAATTGATAGGCGTCTTTGAAAATGGTGGGCCAATAGAACTCACAGTTGAGTTCTTTCCGGGCTGTTCAAGTTGATCCATAATGGCTTCCTCTAGATGCTGCATGACAAAATTGGAGGACTGACTTAATCTCGGTGTCCGAGATGCACCTGCGTATGACTTGATCATTGCAGAGTCTCCAAGGGTAAGGATCATCCCATATGTAATACTTGACATCACTTTTAAGTTTCTCTTTGTATAGTCAAGATGCCTCTGGTGGAATCTAAGATGCTGCCACAAAGTTGCAGATGTCTGCAAACCATGGTGTAGGCGTGTTGATATGTAGTAGTTGCTTGTCTAGGAATTCATCTTGGATAGGCATCGAGTCACTCTCCCTCTCGATCCAACTCAATTGGTTTGCCACAGAGTTTTCAGCCCGCTTTTTATCTTTGATTTCTATGTTGAATTCTTGGAGAAGGAGCTAATTTGCTGATTTTAGCTAACAAAAAGAGAGGTTTTATTTTGTAGGTCAAAACTGAAGTCCTAAACCATCCCAGCTAAGACCGAGACCGAATGTGTCCCGGCCAACCAAAGGCATCTCGGCCAGCTGAGGCATCTCGGCCAAATGAAGTCGTCCCGACCAAGAAGAGTTCTTCTCCTGGCCGACTCCATCTCCAATAGTCGACTCCAACTCCGCATGGAGGCTTCGCATGCCGACTCCAACCAACCAATTCCGTCCCAGTCGGATGAAGCCGACTCCTCAATGTCGACTCTATCACCAACAATCAGATTCTGACTCCTGCAAAGCCAACTCCACAGGTCGACTCTATGTCCGCGTATTAACTGGATGTCGATTCCCAACCGAGTGCCGACTCTTGTGATGCCAACTCCCATCTGTCCGAATCCATCATGACAAGCAAAGACCGAATCCACTCTAGCAATTCAAACACGTGTCATTTATGAAAATAGTTAGTTGGTTGAGTTTGTTATGTCCGTTATGACTAGTTACTCAGGATAGTTATTTTTGTTAGAAAGTAGTCAGGCTATAGATGTATAAATAAGGACGTATAACTCATTCGCGAAGATCATCGATAAACACTCACATACTCCATCGTTCACCTCCATTCTCACTTCACTCCCCTTTGTTTAGCGGTGCTTTAGTATGGCATTCATTTATGCTCAAGTGGGCATAGGGCAGAGTTCGAGCTGAGTAGAGTTACTAGAGAGGATTGACCAGGTATTTGGCAAACTCTAGAGGGTACTACCTCTCATGTTCTTCTGTTTAAAACCCCCTTTTTACTTTTTCTTGCCGAGTCAGTATGCATCCTACAGTCCTAGTTTTGCATCTTTTTAACCTTGCACAATAGAGAATCAACCTAGGTTGCCCCTATGCTACCCATAACATAGGAAATCTAGTATTTTGATAATAGATATAACGACTAAATTCTCAAACTATCAAACATCAAGAATAAACACTTTGAAGTTTAGGGGAAACCTCCAACCCCTTGGCCACAAGGTGTCAGTTCACCCTAGCCAGAAGAGCATACACACTTTAGGGTCCTAGAGATGACCCTTCTCCTACCCATAGTCATACCATACCCTGAGCGAGGTTTTTCACTCCCCCTTTCTTGGAATGTTAACTCCCAAGTGGGGTTCCCACTTCTCAGGGTCATTCCTTTGATTCTCTCAGGCATCTCTTTGGAGTTTCTCTTTCTTGACTCTTTATAGAGGAAACCCACGTTCTAAGTGAATGATTTCTACCCTCACTATTTAATAGTTCACTTCTTTCTAAAGGCAGTGAAGTTGGCTTCGCTGATCACTTTCTGGACTGCAAGTGTGCACGGGCATGCTTAATATTGTGCATGGGCATGCACACTTAGCCTACACATGTGTGCTCATTATCATGCACGTTCGTGCACAGCTTTTAGGTGTGGTCCATTTGCATTTTGGGCCTTAAAGGCCCTTTTTGTTATTTTTAAGTTCACCAACCTCATTCCTAGCCTAATACTTATGTTCCCCCATTATATCTTTGCTAAAAAGTGATTAAATAGTGATAATGCTATTGAAACACTATCAAAATCACTAGATTTCCCTTAATTTTGTAGTATATGGACTAACCTAGGTCGAATCTCTCGAGGACACAATCATGCAATGCCTAACCTTGTAGAATAGAAACCAATTTGAATGCAAAAAGGGGAGTTTGTATGTAAAACAAAATTATGTAGAAAACAAAACAAAATTGAAAACAGAATTATGTAACATCAATCCAAGGATCCAATCATGTAGTTTTTTATCACAGTTTTAATAAAGAAGCAAATTCATATCAATCCAAGATTCATTAGATAATAATCTAAAATTTGTCCATACAGATTGAAATCACAATCGTAACCCCTCATTAGCATGAATTCAAGCACATAATTGGTTGATTTTAGGTGATTAATCGATTACCTAACTTTGATTAGATTGAGATTAATCAATCCAAACCTAACACAATCCCAAATCTCATATGAAATCATAATCATGAAAATAGATCAAGAATTGGAAAGAAAAGAAAGACATAATAGAATTTGCATAATAAGGAATTCAAGAACTCAAACCTAACCATAATCATGGAACCTTGAATTGATAAGATAGCTTAGTCTTCCATGGCAATTTTCATAGAAAACATAGCACAATGCACAAAGAAAACCTAGAAGGTGAGAGAGGAAACTTGTGATCCAAGAAACCTCCTAAATCTAAGTGTATAAAATCTAAAAACGTCTCCCCAACCTACTAACCAACTATTATTTATTACATGCTCTAAATATCAAGGAAGGTGGTCTAGGCTAGAGAAATTCGCTGCCCAAAGGCTCACCAACCAAGGTCCTAAATTTGAGCCAAAATATATAAAGAAAGGCCCAACAGAGTGGGTGGAGAGGCCACAACTTCATGTAGACTTTTGATAATGAAAACGGTTGAACTGGGTTACATCCAAAAGAGAGAAGTTGTAGATCTTTGTCTTGATTTTCCATAGCCACCAAGATTGTTTATTTGAAGGTTTGTAGCTCCATATATGGCTTGTACAAGATAGCAACATCATAATGAAAGTTAAGTTCGAAAATAAGTAAAGATTAACAATTGAACTCAATTAAGTCCAATAACCGTATACTTAACCAATGTGTCAATATTAACCATAAAATGATATAAAAAAATGTCCAACATCAGTCACTATTAAGTTCCTCAAAATGTCCAATATTATTTTCCCCCACTATATATTTGCTAATAAGGGATTAAATAGCCTTTCAAAACATGCAATATTTAAATAATTAGTCAAAATATTAATTTACACATATAATGAAAAAACAGGGTGTTACAACTCTCCCCTCCTTATAAAAATTTTGTCCTAAAAAATTTACCTAATGTAAACATCTAAAGTTATGAGGCTCTCATTTGGCTTTTAATTCCCACATAGCATTATTGCTTGAGGTCCCTTTCCACACAACCTTAAACAAGGGAATCTCTTTACCTCTTAGTACAACACTTCAAAAGATAGGTTATCCCGTACTTGTATAACATCCAACTCAATCACATGGAAAGGATCAAAAACATATTTATGGAGTCGAGGCACATGGAAAACATCATGCAAATTTGCAAGAACTAGGATAAGGCTACTTGGTAGGCCCAATATAAATAGGAGAAAGCTTAAGAGATTTCAAAGCGCTGCCAACCCTAGTTTAGGGAGTGACTTTCAAGAACACATGTTCCTCTTCTTTGAACTCAAGATCCTTACATCTCTTAGCATGGTAGCTCTTCTACCTACTATGTGCCACTCTCATTTTCTCTTGAATTACTTTGACCTTCTTAGTAGTCTACTTAACTACATCACGCGCTAACACTAACCTTTCACCTAACTCAAACCAACACCATGGAGTCCTACACGTTTGACCGTAAAGGGCTTCATAAGGTTCCATCCCAATACTCGAATGGTAAATATTGTTATAGATAAACTCCAGAAATGGTAACAAACCATCCCAACTATCCCGTTGTTCCAACATGCAAGCCCTACAAAGATCCTCTAAGGATTGGATGGTTCGCCCAATCTGATTGTTTGTTTGTGAATGATAGGCTGAGCTCAAACTAAGCTTAGTTTCTAAGGCTTGGTGCAAACTACCCCAAAATCTAGAGGTAAACTTGGGGTCTCTATCTGACATTATGCTAGAGGGTACACCATGCAATCTAATTATCTCACTAATGTACCAACTAGTCAACTTCTCTAAACTATACCTCATATTAACTAGGATAAAATAAGTAAATTTAGTTAACTTGTCCATTATAACCTAGATGGAATCCATGTTCTTCTAGGTCTTAGGAAAACCCAACATGAAATCCATAGAGATGTCATCCCACTTCCACTTAGGAATATGCAATGACTACAATAACCCTAATGGTTTCTAATGCTCTATCTTAGCTTTTTTTGGAAAACCAAACAGTCATAGACAAACTCCACTACCTCCTTCTTCATGCTAGGCCACCAAAACATCCTCTTGAGGTCCTGGTACATCTTTGTGGCACTATGGTGTACACACAAATTACTCATATGTTCCTTCTCTAAGATCAACTTCCTAAGGTTAGGGACACTAGGGACACAAACTTGATCTTGGAGTTTTACAACTCCGTCTATTCCCATCATAAAATACTGGCCTTTCGTTAGGCAATGGCTTCTATTTGTTTCGCCAGAAATGGATCTATCTACTAACCTACCCTAATATCATCTAGAAGGCTAGTAGTTATCTTAAGCACACCTAACCTTACGCTCTTAAGGGTTACCTCACGTACCAAACTAAGGTCTCTAAACTGCTCTATTAGGTCCAACTCTTTGACCATTAATGCAAACATATGCAATGATTTCCTACTCAAGGCGTCAACTACTACATTTTCCTTGTCCATGTGGTAACTAAGGTCAAAATCGAAGTCCTTAAGATACTCTAACCACCTATACTGCCTCATGCTCAAATCCTTTTGGTCAAACTAGCACCTAAAGCTCTTGTGATCACTAAACACCTCAAACTTAGCCCCATACAAATAGTGTCTCTATATCTTTAACGCGAATACCACAACTGCCAGTTCCAGGTCATGGGTTGGATAATTCCTCTCATGGGTCTTAAGTTGCTTAGAGACATAGGCCACCACACCACCTTGCCTCCCTACATCAACACTATTCATAAACCCATCTTGGGTGCATCATAATACACGACAAAGGGTTCCTTCAGGTTAGGTACACCAACACTCAAGTCAATGTTAGCCTTTTCTTAAGCTCTAGGAAACTACTCTTGCACTTAGAGCTCCACACAAACACTTGACCCTTATGGGTCAACCGGGTTAAAGGTAAAGCTATCTTAGAAAATCCTTCTATAAACCTCCTATAATAACTGAATAGTCCTAAGAAACTCCTAATCTCCAAAACAGATCTAGGTACTTCCCATTCTACTATTGTCGTTATCTTTGAGGGATCCACAACAATTCCTCCCTACGATATGACATGAGCTAGGATGCCTAACTCCTCTAGCCAAAAGTTGCATTTTGACATCTTGGCGCACAACTGCTTGTCCTTGAGGACTTGCAATACCACTCTCAAATGCTCAACATGCTTCTTCAAGTACACTAAGATATTGTCTATGAATACAACCACAAGTAGTCTAGGTAAGGATGAAAGATCATGTTCATGTAGTCCATGAACACACCAGGCGCACTGGTTACTCTGAACGGAATAACCATGACTCATAGTGACCATAATGGGTCCTAAAACCAATCTTTAGAATATCCTCAGCCTTTATGTGGGCCTGATGGTAACTCAACCTTAACTCTATCTTATTGAACACATAAGCCCCGACTAGTTGATCCATAAGGCCATTTATCCTAGGTAAGGGATACCTATTCTTGATTGTCACCTTGTTCAATTGATGATAGTCCATGCAAAACCTTATACTCTTGTCCTTCTTCTTCACAAGCAAAACTGGTGCTCCCTACAAGGAAACATTAGGTCTCATGAACTATTTTTCTAAGAGCTCCTCTAACTGTTTCTTAAACTAAGCCAACTTTAAGGGTGGCATCCTATAGGGTGCTACTAATATGGGTCTGATCCCTGGGACTAGGTCGATAGAAAACTTAATCTCCCTCTCCAGTGGCAAACTACTCACATCCTCTGGAAATACTTTCGAAAAATCTCTCACTATTGACACATCGCTAGCTACCACATCCCTCTTGACATTCAAAGAAGACAACATCAAGTATACATGGGCATTCTCTTTTAAAATTGCCTTAGCTTGGTTGGATGTTATGAACCTCTCATCTTTACCCACAATGGGTTCTCCAAAGACAATGGATTTTCTGGCACAGTTTTACAGGACACGGTTGGCCAATAACCAGTCAATACCAAGAATAACATCTAGTTGACTAAGAGGAAAATAGATCAGATCAACTAAGAAGTCTTTATCGTACATAATTAAGGGATACTACAAATAAAAACTAGAATTAGTGACCAAACCATTTGTAGGAGTATCAATAATGGGGTCGTAGTTTAAAGAAAGCACATACAAATTAAGTGAGGACACACAACCATGTGATATGAATGGATGTGTTGCTCCAAAATCAAAGAGTACAACAAGGGGATAAGCATTTATGAAACATGTATCTTGTATCAAATTCTCAGACTCAGGCTTCAACACCATTAAGGGCAAAGGCTCTCCCAACGGTCTTTAGTTGGGTGCTTTGAGAACTCCTTGCAAAGTTGTATGGTTCCTTCTTTGGGGCAGCCTAGTCCCTCGCCATGTAGCCTTTCCACCCACAGTTGAAGCATGTGACATCCTAATCTCGACATTGACTCGTATGGTGGCCCTTCTTGCCACATTTCATGCACTTAAGTGGAGTGGATGAAACACTCTTTTGCTAACCCTAGCTGATTGGGTAAGCATGGGCTTCTAGTTCCATTAATAATTGCCACTCTTCCCAGATGGCAGAACATAATAAGGCTTTTTAGCATATTTGGCCCCCAAGCCTCTTCTCCCTCGCAAGACCCACACTCTTGTAATGCATAGCCCTTGCTTTGCTATCTTCATCATATATCCTGCACCTGTTCACCAGTACTGGAAACTGCTTGATCTTTGGGCACAAGCCATTGATGAACTTCACACACTTTGAATGCTCCCCATCTTCACTTTGGTAATGCGGGAAGTACCTCGATAGCTCTTCAAACTTGGTTGAGTAATTAGGCACAAACATGTTTCCTTACTTCAGTTCAAGGAACTCCATCTCCTTCTTGTTTATGACGTCTTTTGGGATATACTTCTCTAGGAAAAGCTCTTTGAAGTTCCCCTAGGTGATAGCCCATCCTTCAATTTCCATGCACGCGCGAGTATTCTCCCACCAATACTCGACTTCCTCAACCAGGACATAGGTATCGATGGTCATCTTCTGGGTATCAATACATTTCATAGCACGGAAGATCTTCTCAACCTCCCTAATCCAGTTTAGAGCACTATTCAGATCATAGTCTACCCTAAATAAGGGTGAGTTGCTTCTCTAGAAGCGCTTCTGCCCTTGAAACATTGCTAGCTCCTACTGATTCTAGTTTTGGTTATTCTTGATAACACCAGCCAAAGCCATCAAAGCATTAGCTATCGCATGGTCGTTCCTTCATACCATCTCTTCCTGTGTGGAAGTAGAAAAAACAAGAAAGATTTAGCACACAATTGCTCCTTAGAGTACACATAATCAACATGGCAAGCACATAACACACAAAAGGTCGAATGGATAGACCTGCTCTTATACCACTAAATGTAACACCCTCTACCCTCAATACATAATGATATAGATAAGAAATAATTTAGTGGTAAATGATTTAAAAAATAAAAATTAAATTGTCATTATCATGGTAATTGGAAAATAAACATGCGTTTCTAATGACACTATAAAGCCCAATTTCTAAACATCATAATATATAAACCATTCTAACATAACTACAGAAATAAAATGCCCCGATGTCACATGTCCTATTAGAGTGAAACCCAAATAAAACAAGAAAAACAAAAAGGAAATAGTAAAAGGAAACAATAGTTAAGGAACGTTAGCTCAACCTTCACGCTCCTGCTTAACATCACCTGCAAGTGGTGTTCAACCCAAATACAAATAATGCAAAGAAAAATGGAGTGAGAAATATTACTCACTTAGGCTCATGGTATGAGGACACTGATAGGGTTGAATTTAGTCGTTATTTCAACTATCAAAATAACTAGATTTCCTATGTTTTGGGTAGCATAGGGGAAACCTAGGTTGAATCTTTCAAGGACACGTGATTCTAGTGATATCTAGTGTAAAAGGCTGAAAATATGCAGAACAGGGAGTGTAGAATGCGAACTCAACAATGGAAAGTAAATTCGGGGGTTTTGTGAGATGGTTCTAGTTCTGGTTCCTATTGTGCATGTAACTCCACACCAGCCTATGTCTTAAGACGATTGTCTAACACTCGTTCGTTGCCTACTGGGGGCTTACATGATCGCAACCTCAAGTTAGCAAGCATTACGGCCGTGGTTGATGTAGGTATTCTATCGATTACCTATAGGGTTGCATAGATTGGTTCCGATCGACCCCTAACCTAGCGTAATCTATTCCTACCATGCACAGTCACGACACAAGCAAGATCAGAGCAATTAATAGGAATTACAAACATAGAAGTACAAAAACTTAAACCCATTCATTGATTATCCATTGTAGCGATACATGAAGTGTATGGATTCATGGATTGTGAACTTAGCCTCCCACAACGATCGTCATGGCAGAGCTGTAGTGTTCCATCGAAGATGGCCAGGTACGGGGGGTTAGTCCACCAAAGTGTTCCCTTGAGCCAGGACAGTCCCTTCTTAGCAACTGGCCGCTACCTAGACCCTAGTCCTACGTCCACTCAATCGACTAGACGTCCTACTGATGCACCATGGAACAACAAGGAGTGAAGTGTGAACGAAGGTATGTACGATGGAGTATGTGTGTGTATGCGTCACTCTCTATGGCAATGGCTAGCCGATGAACGAACTACACCTCCTTATTTATACTGGTCAAACTAACTAACTCTCTAATAGAATTAACAGAAATAACTGTCTGACATAACAGAAATAATAAACTTAACTAACTAACTATTTCCTAAATGAATACGTGCCATAATTGTTGAAGTGAAGTCGATCTTGCTGTCGGGACGGATCCAGTATAGACGAGACGAACTCAGCAAGTGTAGACGGAGTCGGGATGTAGAGAATGAGTCAACTAGCTAGAGTCGAAATGTGAAGCCTCCATGTAGAGTTGTCATCCGACTGTTGGTGATGGAGTTTCCATTGCGGAACTGGCCTCAGCTGGGATGACTTCGATCTCTAGAGTTGTTTGGCTAGAGTCGGCATGCAAAAGTAGGAGTTGGCACACAGAACTGGAGTCGACTACTAGAAACGGAGTCGGCCAGGAGAGGAACTAGTTTGGTTGGGATGACTTCATCTAGTTGGGATGCCTATAGTTGGCCAGGATGCCTTCGGTCTCGGTTGGGATGGTCGGGAGGACTCAGACTTGATCTTGGCTAGGATGGTTCGGGACTCCAGATTCGACCTGCAAAATGAGTTTACTCTTTTTGTCAGCTAAAATCCTCAAATTATCATAGATTTGTATTTCCCTATTTTTAGTCCAGAAATCTGAATCTTAGCTAATACATGATTCTTAACTACAAAATAGAGTATACTATATCCATCTTAAGACTTTATTGGGTGTCTAAAATATGAATTATCACACACCATAAGTAGGACACACACATGAGGACACGTACAGTTAATTACAGGTTTTGAAGATTCAAAAAAATCTGTCATGCAATTAACAATTAACAGGAAATCACAACCACACTTAGAAGATAGAGATAAGCAAGTATACACATGAATGCTACCTCCTATTACTATTTCATATGCCATATGGTACCATTTAGCATAGGAAGTAGGCTAGGCACAACCTTGCTAATCTTTGCATTTGTAGTTAGCAATGCCACTCTATCGTGATGTTTGTTTGACAGCATGTCAAGTCAGGCACGGCCACTAGAACAGCATTTGTACCAAGTAGCCCCTAGGAGGTCTAGTGACCTTACCACTTGAGTTTGCATCTACATTCCTTTTATACTAGTTTCATTACATGATGCATGATGATAAGGTTTAATTAATTTATTATTTTCTCTTTTCTCAAACTGGGATAATGAGGACCACTCTCGTTCGTCACAAACTAGGTCACCCTTTTCATTTCCTTTACCATTTTTACATTTCATTATCGTTGTTCTCAATGCAACAATAATTATAGCAGTATAATTCACCCTAAGCACATAAGTTAACAAAAAAAAAACAAATATAGTTGAACACTAAAGATTCATACAACACAGATAGGATAGCACAGGCGTGCTCTTGTTAGTATGAGTGTGCACAGTCGGTGTGACTCTACACAAGCATGCACAAAACTTACATGGACGTGTGATAGAGTATTTTTGAGGCATTAATAGTGACTTATACTGGACATATTTAACATTATTTTGTGATTAATATTGACACATTGGTTGAGTCTTAGGTTATTGGACTTAATTGAGTTTATTTGCTAATCTTTGCTTATTTCATATTTAATTTTTATTATGATGTTGCTACCTTGTGCAGGCCATATCTGGAGTTATAGACCTCCAAATTGAACCATCTTGGTGGCTCTAGAAAGCTAAGACAAAGATACACAACTTCTCTTTTTTGGGCTTAACCCAGTTCAATTGTACTCAGTATCAAAAGTCCAAGTGAAGTTGGTGCCTCTGCACTCACTTTGTTGGAATTTTCTTTGTATATTTTAGCCCAATTTTGGGACCTTGGTTGGTGGACCTTTAGGACCTTGTTTAAAGGTTGTAACGACATCTAGGTCATTACATATTTAGTTTCATTTTAGAAACGATTTTCATAGAAAATTTTGTAATTATAGTTTCTACATCTGAAATACAATATATTGTTGGAGCAAGATATCAATGCATCCAAACTCTCATATGTTTTTAGATGATAACAAACATCATGACTAAAAAATGATGACTAATATTTTAATTAAGTATACATAATTTTCAAAAGAACAATATAACAAGCACAAACACATGAAGCACAAACAAAATGAATCCATATCCAAAACACATATCTTATGAAACTTCATTCATAAGAAACACGTCGTTTATACATGAATGTGTAACAATTTTAATTTTCATCACCGTACCAACTAAATATTTATATATCCATGCTCCCTACCTACACCTTTGTTTGGTGCGGAATCATGGCAAAAGAAAAAACTCTAAAGTTTTAAGCAAAAATTATATTTAATTTAATATAATTTATTAAATATTATTTTATTTTTATTAAAAACAAACTTATTTATCAAAATTTTATAATTAAGTATTTTAAATATTACCCAATCAATATATAAAAGATAAATTCCTTTCCTCAATATCCCTTAACATAGTTAATATCTAATAAAATTTGAATACTTTCAATTTAAAAAAATACGTTCAACAGTTCAACAATTACAAGGATTGTCAATAATATTTTAGAAAAAGTACATGTATTTAAAAAATAATATATATTTTTATATAATTTAATATTTTTAATTGAGTATGAATGTTTTTAAATTTAATTTATATACAATGTGAATACAAAACTTGTTTACCTAAACATTTAATAAAAATTAATTATTTTATCCTATCTCCCTATTCATTGTATTACGATATGATGAATTCTTATTAGATATATGTAAAAATATTTTACTTTAATCATACATATAAACTAAACTTATTGTTTTTATTTATACTTCTTGGAATAATTTTATTTTTAGAAATAAATTAAAAATTTTAATATTATAATAATCACTTGAATTTATAAAAGATTTTATCTTTAGTATTATATGAAATATTTTAATTTAATTATATATATATATATATATATATATATATATATATATATATATATATATATATATATATATATTTTATTGATACTTCTAAATATGGTGGACATGGTTGAGTGATCTTCATCTGGTAACTAGATATGCAAAACAAACATGAGACATTAAAAAGATAACTATAAGTATTAAATGCTCATATATTGGTTAAATAGCAAAGAAAGTTATTAAGGGATTACTGAATATATTGAGTCATGTATCAGATCCAAAATAGATTCAAAATATATATAGAAAACATTTCAAATGAGAAATTTTTACGATGAGAAAAATGAGAATTTTTAATCATAACCCTTAATTAAAATTAAAAAGAACTTGCAGTTAAGATTACAACTAATTAAACACATTTTATAAGATTATCATTGTCGCTGTTTCAACCTTACCCCCACCACCATTATCGTCACCTCACCACCATCATTATCTCACCTTTGTTACCTCACCATCGTCATTCCCCCATCGTGGGCAACCATCGTCAATAGTCTCACCATCGTCGTTCTCCCATCGTGGGCAACCATCGTCAATAGTAGTGGTAGTAACACTGGTGGTGAGGGCAACGATAGTGCATGATGATAGTAACTATGGTGGTGACAGTAATAACGACACGATGATAGTGATATTGACAGCAATGGTGATAGTGATGGTAGCAGTAATGGTAGCAATGATGAAAATAGTGGTGGTTGTGGTAGTAGTGCTTCTAGAGGAAGAGATCAGATGATGATAGTTCTAAAGGAAGAGACAATGATGATCTAATAACAAGAATTTAATTGGGTTTTAATCCTAACTACAATTTTTTTAATTGTGATCTAATATGGCAATAATTTAAATTTCTCATTTTCTCAATGTAAAATTTTTTATTTGACATATATATATATATAAAGTACTCTATTTCTATTAAATTTTACAAATAAATATCTAACTTTAAACTCATTTGCGATGAACGAATATTTATCTTACATGTATAGATATATTTTACAGAACATAGGGTCAGTAGAATTCTAGTAATATTCAGTGTATCAATATTAAGTATTAGTTCAGTAACGCGATCGATAACGGGAGGGCCTATGAATATTACCCGTTTCGTGAATCATAAAAATCAGTGGATGCCAAATAGTATTTGTTTGTACATTCACGTTTAATCAAATCACACGTAGTAGCCCTTGTGAGACTGTGCTGAGACAAAATCTTTAATCTCCTTCTACTCTATTTTGTCCAATTCAAATACGAAACGTAGCAAGTGGCTACAGTAACCAGACAGTGGGATTCGTCACCTATAAATATTAAAAAAAGGTAAAAGTCAATAATTTTTTCCTCAGACTATGTACTTTTGCGAAACGATATCCAAGCGAGTAGGGATATAGTTTTTGACTAGCTTGTTTTCTCCTTCAAAATTAAATTAAGGTGGGACCTTAAAGATGCGTTTGGTTATGGAACTCCGGAATTTTGGTCCGTTGGTAACCAATAGCTAGAGACCTAGATGTGCTGTAGACTATCGGTTCCTTTGGGTCACATTGAACGATAAAGACACGTAGATGGATACGTTGAAGGTTGTTTTCACGTGTGGAAATTAAAGTGGCATAAATATTGAATCAATGTAGGTGTCTAAATCTAAAGATGTGTGGAAATTGAAGTGGCATAAATATTGAATGAGTGTACGTGTCTAAATCTAAAGAGTATGGTTTTTAATTTTTATTACTATCATGCATGGGTCAGATAGTCTACAGTTGAAAATTTCTGCTGTTCAATCTTCACCATATATTTTAACGAATTGTATTGAATGGAAAGTTGTAAGGTTGATATATTAAATTATCTAATTTGACTTACATAGAGAATAAGTAATTGTAATTAATTAATAATTATCTATTAATTAATTATTAATTATTTTTAACTAATTACATTTTAATTATTAACATTTTATTTAAATAAAAATATATACATCTATTGCTAAGATTTGTGAGGTTCAAAAATAAACTGCACAGATCCTTATCCATCATGCACAGTATAGTACTGGTCTAATGTAACATTTTGAACCTGTCAAATGTCAAAGCTTGCTGGTCGTGTAAGTCAGACAATCATGGAAAAGAAGGCTTTAGAAAACTTTTAATGGTTACCATATTCATGAAAATTGGGGACGTTCATCATCCGACCTCTTTTACTAATTATATGTTCTGATCTTACGTTAATTCTGATACATTTAGAAATTAGACATTATATATATATATATAATTAAGGAAAGAAATACAAAGACAAAAATTGTGCTTACTACTTAAATTCTTATATAAGAGATATTTGAATTATATATTTTTTAAATTTAAATCATCTCAACTAATTTCAAATTTTAATATTATTATAATTTAATATTATATTTATATTAATATTATTTTATTTTAAAATATATTATAAAATATACTTTAATTATAATTATATGTTTTTAATTTTATAATTTAATTATACATGATATCAATATTAATATATAACATTTACAAATCGAGTTAATTTTATCCTGTCCTGAATATAATAAATAATATTAAATAAATTTCAGATCAGATAAAAATAATCATATCTCGTCCAACAAATATGGTAATGAAAATCACCACTTTGTTTCACGTCCTTTAATTAAAAAATAAAATTAACGACGGAGATAGAAGTAATTTACTTAATCAGGTGTCATATTTTGATTTAAAAACAGGAAAAGAAATACGGAACAAATAAAAACAGGTAATTTTAATCCAATAATGGTATAAGCCATGTCAGAAATTGAGCATACCACTTGTTTTGTACAGGTATAGAAATTCTAAATCTCACTAGACAAGACCTTAGTTAACAACTTTTTCAACAGCTAGCTAACCTGATTCTTTTCCAGGTTGCCTCCTCCCGTACCCATAAATAGCCCCTTTTCGCTGTTTATTATTAATTGCTTCCATTTCTCAAACCCCAAAACACTTGGTGGCTTTCTCTTCTCAATCTTCTCTGGGTTTCTCTTGCCGTGAGATTGAACTTCACCATATGTCATAACTTGTGCAAAGGTACTAATATTATATATCCCTTTACTTTCTCCCCTTGTAGCTATATGGGGTTGATGATCCTAAACCTAATGCATAATATCTTTCGTATTTTATGCACAGAGGGTGTGAAGGATCAAAATGCAAAAGATAGCTTGCTGACAGAAGATAGAGAGCACAGCTGAGCATACCCAGCAGGGCTTTGTGTTTGAGCAGTTTGTGCTCTCTTTTCTTCTGTCAACATATCAGGTTCCTTGCTGGTTGGATACTCGGTCATTCACTGTTGAATTCTTTGACCATGCATGTCACAGGCATCAAAGTTCTCTTGTTTAATTTCCCTTGACCTGCAGTTGTGTAGGTAAATATACTTCTAGCCTCTCATTCATATATACATTCAGAGATATTAATATCCTTTCATTTGTTTTTTCAATGAATAATATATTATCAATTTATAATTTCAGATTTATTAAAACCCATCTTATGGAAAAGTATGACTTGATAAATTATTTAAAAATAAATGTGTATGATATATATATATATAGTACTTATTTTAATAAGAGAAATATTTATAATGAAATTGTTGGATAAATAAATTTAGAATAAATAACTAACATAAATAATTTAAATTATAATTTATTTAACTATCACTTGATAATTTAAAGAAATTACACCTTTTATTTAAATCATTATAATTTATGTATAGTTTTATGATTAAGATTTGTTATTTTTCACCTCTCTTATAAATACTTTTCCCTTGATATATATATATATAATTAATGTTTTTTATTTTCAAGATATAAAAACTGTTTCGTAACAACTATACATAATAAGATTAAAATTTAATAAAATCAATTTTCATTCAATTACAATTTATAATAAGTTTGTTACCTACCTTAAAAATTATATAATAATAATTTGTAATGAAAAAATAGTATATAATTATTAAATTATTTTAAAACTATTTTATAATATTAAACTCTATTTTAAAAATTCATCAAACATTTATTTTTTAATCTCGTCGATTCAAATAAATTGAGTGGATATTTATTATCCAGCACTAAAGTTAAGTAATACTTATATGATATTTTAGAAAGAAAATACCTATTCATTCTCATTCAATTACAATTTATAATATCTTAAAAATTATATAATAATAATTTGTGATAAAAAGATAGTGTATAATCATAAATTTATTTTAAAATTATTTTTTACAATAATAAAATCTATTTTAAAAAGTCATCAAATATTTATTTTTTAATATAGTGGATTCACATTACTAGAAAATTTAAAATTTGCTACCAAATAATTTCGTGGCTAATTTTAAAATCAATAGTTATTTTATAACTAATTTTTAGTAAAAATAATTAGTTACAAAATTACTATAATATTAATGATAGCATGAAACAAGTAGTAAATTAATTAAGAAAATATTTTTAGTTAATTTGTAGTAAATTTTTAAAATTTGTAATTATTCTCTAGTTAATTTGTGGTAATAAGAAGTATAAATGAATATAATTTAAATTTAGTTAAAAAAAATAATATTATAATTAATTAATAGTTAATTAATTAAGATTTAACTACTGATTTAAAGGGTAGCTAAAATTAATAATAAAATAAAAAATACTACAGTTTCAAATAAATTGGATATATGTTTATTATCTAGTACTAAATTAAACGTGACTGGCATCAGTCTGACATTATTAATAACTGATAAAATATTCAAAGGACATTGTTTCATATTCTAATTCAACAGTTGACTGGCCCATACATTATTTTACTGTAGTCTTAATTTATATTTTTAGTTTTTATATTTAATAAAAATGTGTTTTTAGTCCTTCAATACAAATTTAGAGTATACAAATTTAAATTAAAAACAAAAATAAATAAATAAATTATAGAAGTAAATATTATTAAATTTTTAAAAATTAAAAATATATTTAAACTTTATTCATATTATATATATCACTTTTAGTAATATTTTAATATAAAAATATTATTAATACTTTTATTAATAATATTTTTTATGTATTTAATAATATTTAATAAATATAAAATTTTATTAACAATATTTTGTGATATGAATTAGATATAATATTTGCTAAAACGTGGTCAAAATTAATCAATAATATTTTTTTTAATATATTTTAATATTGTCAAAAGTAATATATAGTAGTGGTTTTTACTGAGCTTTTTCCATTCAACAATTAGAATTACTATTAGACATAGGGTCTTTAATCACTATCTATAGTTAAATTGTTTGTTTGGATAGGATTAATTTGGAGATATATTAAATCTTTTTTTAAGGTAAAATAATTATTATATTTTGTATATTTTGATATAAATATGATAGAGTAAGATCAAAACCATCTTAGGAGCTTAGAGAATATGGAGATCACTATTTTGAAAGGTCCCATGACAAGAGGGAGACCAAGAAAATTTCAAGAAAAAGTGCATAAAAATATGAATCTCTTTAAAGACGAAGGAGAGCCTAATAGTAGTCTATTTTTGTATACTTTTATGGCATGTCAATTTGACCTTTTATGTGAACTTGTTTCAAACCTTTAAACCACTATAGTTTAGTCGTGTTTACTTGTATTTTAATTTATTAGTTTACAATTAGGCCAAAAAGTTCAAACTAATGGAAAAACTGAATTAGAGACCAAAATTTTAGTCTCTAAAAAGCTATCCAAATTTGTCATGCATTTTAAGTCTTGCATTTGGGCCTTTTTGGATGGGCTTCTAGATTAATCTTAGGATTAGATTAAGCTAGTTAATTAGGATTAATTCAACCTATATAAAACTTGAATTTAATTAGCTTAATCACTTTTGCATTGTATGAAACTTGTGCTAGAAGCACTTTAAGAGTTCTCTCTCCATTGTCTTGTAGCAAAATTTTACTATTCTTATCTAATTCAATTAAATTAGTGACGATTCATTCCTATCTTCTCCATCTCTTCAATTTATTCTTTCAACTTTTGTTCCTAATTCTATACCTAATTTTTGCAAGGTTTTTGTAGCTATGTGTTGTTTATGGATCCTTGAGTTTATCATTTGGTATATAGAGATTGCTTACAACACCTAATACTACAGTTGAAGGTTTAAATAAAGCTTTAATGGAGTTTCCCTCCAAATTGGCGTACCACCTCCAAGTAAGGGTTTCCAAAATTTTTCTTGATTCTATTTTTTTGTTTTAATTTAATCTTTGTTAGGTTTTGTTCTCTTGACAATTCTACATCTATCTATGGTCTTCTTTTCTCCTAATTCAAACATGTGTTCTTGAGAAGATTCCTTTAAGATTTCTTATATGATTCATATGAACCATAGGTTAGAAGACTTATGATGTTTTATAGTAACAAATTTTATGTGTATGATGCCTACATGTATGAGCCTAATGTAATTGGTGCTAATTGGTTGTGAAACTTGTTGATTCAAGAAAAGTACTACATCTCTATCTTCTTGATTTCTCACCATGTGTTTGATGAAAATGTTGAGTTGAACTTCACTTGTTCCAATGGTTTATTAGTGGAATTTTGTGGCGTGTTTGTGAAAGAAAAAAGTGTGAAACATTTTGGACCAAAAAAATTGTGAAAAGTGTTTATAAAAGTGTAAAGAAAAAGTGATTAGTGGCAAGAAAAATTTCTTGAAAAATATAGCAAAGCTAGACAAAAGCAAAATAAGAAAAGAAAAAAAAAGCTAGTGCATTGTTCAAAAACAAGAGTGATGCACCCAAAATTTCTAGAATTCAACTTGCATGTTTTGGTGACTATGAAATTGAATTTTCTTGCTTCTTCTCTACATGACCAAATACATATATGTTATATGCCATGCACTTAATTTAGTTCCTTGTTTTTTTTTTTGTGTTTTCTTGTTGTCTCATACATATTCCCATTGACTTTTGCTTTTGTTCTTGTGTTTTTTTTTCTTGTCTTCTTTGGCTTCCTTGGTTTTGTCTTAAAGTTTTCTTTCCTTGAACTTCTTAAGTGTGATAGAAATTTTTTACTATTTCGTAATTGTCTTATTGCTTGATTAGTAGATAGTGATTCTTGTACAAGTTTAGGGTAAGAGTGAGTGGAAAAAGGCTAAAGTGAACATTATTAGAGAAAAAACTCTCAAGTGTGACACATGAGTGTTGAGTGTAAACACTTAGGAATGGTGAACTTGCCATGAATTTTAGTGACATGTTGTATGTTTTGTTATGTAGGTAGTGAAGTAGTGGTTAGGACTTTGAGGGGGTAAAAGATGGGAGATTCTAGTGAAGAGTTGAAGAGGTACTCACCAAAAACTAGAATTATGATAAAACAAATGAAAAAAGTTGGAAGCTATGTTAGAAGATAGGTTGGAAAGGATGGGAAGAGAACATAAGGAAGGCCTTGATTCGATGAAGAATGACATTTACAGTGTCAATGCTAAGGTTGAGACCCTAAGTAGAGAGAAAGAGGAGCAAAATGGTCATTCCTTATATGAGAGTGGGGGTAGTCAGGATGAGGAGAACATGAGTATGCATAGTGTGTCTTCTAGGTCTCATAGAAGTGAAAGACATGAGAGACATGAGAGGTATGGAAGACATAAAAGGCATAGAGAAGAGCCTAGGAGAGAGGAAATAGATGGCATGAAGTGTAAGATTCCTCCATACTTAGGAGAGAACAAACCATATTCTTATCTAGATTAAAAGATGAAGGTAGAATAGATATTTGAGTGTTTTAATTTCAATGATAAGGTGAAGGTTAAGCTAGTCACACTTAAATTTAATGACTATCCTCTTATGTGGTGGAATCAAATACTTTGTAACATTAGAAGAATAAGGAGGCTAATTGTTGAAACATGGGCCGAATTGAAGAGGGATTTGAAGGAGAGGTTTGTGCCTTCCTACTATGCTAGAGACCTTTATAACAAATTTCAAAGATTATATCAAGGGTCTAAGAGTGTTACAGAGTATCATAAAGAGATGGAGGTATGCCTTATAAGAGCTTAAGTGGAGAAGTCTCAAGAGGTCACCATGGCTAGATTCCTTCATGGCCTCAATAGGGGAATACAAGACATTGTAGAACTTTATCATTACCATTTCTTAGAGGATTTAATCCATAAAGCTACTAAGGTGGAGTTGCAACTAAAGAAGAAACCAACATCTAGGAAACCCTATCCTAGTTCTAATTAAAATGGTAAAGACAAAGAGAGGGCTAGGAAGTACAAGAGTCCTAAGAAGGGGAGTGAACCCTTGAGTGGTTAAAAAGAGGAGAAAACACCACCCATCCCTAGTTCTTCTATGTCAAGTTACATTAATTGTTTTAAGTGCTTGGGAAAAGACACACAGCCTCCCAATGTACAAATATAGGAACCATGGTCTTAAGAGAGAAAAGATAGTTGGAGAGTAAGAGTTCACAAGAAAAGTCTTCTTCCTCAAGTGATGTTGAGTCCTCTAGTGAAGCATCCTATTATAAGGGTGATCTTTCCATGGTGAGAATCCTCATGAGCAACTTAGTTGAAGAAGAAACCAAAATTGAAAGGGAAAGTATATTCCATTCTAGGTGTTTTGTGTTGGGAAAATTATGTTCCATCATAATAGATGGTGGGAGTAGCTAGTGTGAATGTAACTAGACTTAGGTTAGTGGAGAAGTTGTTTATCCCTACTTTTCCTCACCATAAACCTTATAAATTGCAATGACTTAGTAAGAGAGGAAAGATACTGGTGGACAAGCAAGTGGCCTTGGCCTTCACCCTAGGATACTATAAGAATGAAGTTGTGTTGATGTGGTTCCCGTTAAAGTTACACACCTTGTATTAGGGAGATCTTGGCAATATGATAGAAGGGTGGCCCATGGTGGGGTTACTAATAGGTTTACTTTTGAACACTTGGGACATAAGGTAGTTCTCAACCTTTGTCTCCAAAGAAAGTGTGTGAGGATGAAGTTAAAATGAGAATAAAAATAGATAAGAGATGAAGGAGAGAAAAAAGGATGAAAAGGCCAAAGAAAAAGAAAAAGAGAAAAAGTAGAGAAATCAAGAGTATGAGAAAAAAATAAAGTGGTAAAAAATGAGAAAAATAATAGAGAAAAGGAGAAAATTAAGAGTGGAAAATTAAAGATAAAAATGAAGAAAAAGTCCTTACTAGTGAGTAGAAAGAATGTCAAAAAGGTGTTTTTAGCTAGGAGAGAATGTTTATTTTTAATGTCAACTAACATGTGTTTAATTGTTTATTCTCCTTTGAGTGTTTTACCTACAGGTTTCTATTCCTTAATAGAAGAGTTCAAGGATGTGTTTCAAAAGGAGATGCCCCATAGGTTTCGACTCTTAAAATGTGTTTAGTACCATATAGGCTTGACTCTTAGAGCTACCTTGCACAATAGGGCTGTATATAGGACCAATCTCAAGGAGGCTAAGGAGATTCAACATCAAGTTGTCAAGTTAATTGAAAAAAGATGGGTATGAGACATGATCTCTTATGCCATGCTTGTGATTCTTGTGCCTAAAAAAGATGATACGTGGAGAATGTGCATGGATTGTAGGCCTATTAATAATATTACTACTAGATATCGACACCTCATTCCTCGTTTGGATGATTTATTGGATGAATTGCACGATTCCAATGTGTTTTCTATTGATTTCAAGACCAAGTTTGGTCTATATGAGTCGTTTGTCACACCTTTCGACTTGACTAATGCTCCTAGCACTTTCATAAGATTGATGAACCATTTCTTAAGAACATTATTAGCAAGTTTGTGTTGTTTATTTTGATGATATTTTGATATTCTACTTGTGCAAATGATCGTATCTTGCATGTAAGAAGTGTGCTTGAAATTCTAAGCAAAGAATCTTTGTATGCTAATTTAGAAAAGTGCACTTTTTATACTCATGAAGTTTTCTTCTTGGGCTTTGTTGTTGGCTCCTATTAAGTTAAAGTTGATAAGAAGAAGGAGAAGGTGAGGAGTTTCTATGGGCTCGAAAGCTTCTATAGGAGGTTTGTCAAGGACTTTAGTACACTTACAACCCCCCTCAATGAAATAATTAAAAAAATTGTTAACTTTAAGTAGAAACAAAGCCAAGGGAGAGCCTTCCAAGACTTAAAGGATAAGCTCACTCATGCCTCCTATCTTAGTGTTCCTAAACTTTGCTAAATCTTTTAAGTTGAAGTGTGATGCTTTTAATATAGGTATAAGGGTTGTTTTATTACAAAATGGGCATCCATGGCATACTTTAGTGTAAAGTTTAAAGGTTCCAACCTTAATTATTCCACTTATGACAAAGAGCTTTATGCTCTTGATAAAGATCTAGTTAGCACTCAAGAAGACATTGAGGACGAAAAAAAAGGGAAAGGATAATCAAGCTCTCAAAGACCCAATGACTAGTGGAAGAAGACTAAGAATATTGCAAGAAGAAGTGTTATAAAACTATGAATACTCAGAAGTCTAGAAGCCGAAGCCTAAGTCCAACCATATATTTTTTATAGGCTTGCTCCTTAACTTATTAGAAGCATGAATATGTGATTTGAGTTTCATTTGAAGATCATTTCTAAATCTTAGCTTAAATCTCAAAGTACACTAAAGACTTGCTTGTTTGACTATGTAAATAGGATAAGCATAAGCTAGGCTAGGTTAGTCTTGTAGCTTGTTTGGATATAAAGATAGGATAACCTCCTATCCAAACAAGGCTAGGTGTGAGGAAAGCTATACAAAGCTACCTCCACCCCTCTGCAAAACGCACTTTGGTAAATGAAGAATTGCATATTTTTAGGCAAGTTTGAGAGATAATCTATATGTTGCTTTGTACAAGAACCTTCAATTATTATCAAGCTTTTAAGAGGTTTATGGTGAATCTTATAATGCTCTTATCTTTCTCAAGCTTTGAGTAAGTGGCAAGTTCCTTAATCCATTCTTTTCTTAGTCACAATTTTTGTTTCTTCCCCTTTCTTCTTCATTCTTTTCGGAAAAGCTCCAACACCAAGGAGGCTTGTGACGTCCAAGACTTCAAAGAGATACTAACAACTCCATCAAGTGGTATCAAGAGCACCTTGAGGTTTGAATTTCTTCTTGTTCTTGGAAGGGAAATCTCAAGGAAGCAAGCCATGTAAGTGTCCAAATTCTTGGTAGCTTGTAGTTCCATTTCCTTTAGTTTGTTTCCTTCTTTTCTTCATAGGCTTTGTTCACGCAGCTATGATGAGTCTAGCCATGATGTTTCCTTGTTGAATTAAGTCATATGTGTGGTTATTGCATAAGGGTTTGCCAAGAAGATGGCCGAAAACTCCTTTGTTCAAGCTTGTTGAATTCTTGAACCAATGCATGATGAATCTTGTTATGTAATTGGGTTTTCTTGATTTGATTGCCATATTTCTCTGTTCGGATCTTGTTCTTGAATATATGAAGGTACTGCAGTGTTTAGAAATGAGTTTGCATGCCGAATTGTCAAAGTAGATTCACGTGAAAACATAGTTGAAGTGCTGGAAAAATTATGCTGAAAAAATGTTGGTGATGCATGTTGTTTTGTGTTTCTTCTGCACCAAGAAAGAAAAAGGTATATATCTGGAAAAAGAATATTATTGTGGCATTAAAGGTGAGTTAAAAAGTAAAAGAAAGCTACTGAAAAGTTGCAAAACGATTGAGTAAAGATCCTTAAGAAAAAATTTGCTAATAACATTTTAGTGATGTGGTGTTGTTGTCGATGTATGCTTATGATCTTCAAAATTGTATGAAGTTGTTGTATTGTTCAGATATGTGGAGTATTAAATGATAAAATATTTACATATTCTTGTATTTAAATCCTTTCTTTGAGTCTTCATCTTGTCCATTAATTCCACTTTGACTTTAGCTCTTTTGTTCTATATTTTTTTTTTGCTTGTCAATTCCTTGGCCTATTTAAGTTTTGTCATTGAGTTTTCTTCCTCTGGAATTCTTCCAAGTCCTATGAGATTTGATTTATTTCACTTTTATCTAAAAGCTTCATAAAGAATTAAGCCTTTTTTATAAACCAAAGATAGAGAAGAGTGGTAAAAGGCAATATAGTACATTAGAGAAAAACCTCTAAAGTGTGTAAACACGAGTGTAACTGTAAACTCTTAGTGAGTGGTGAAGTTTGTCTTTCTTTTCTTGCATCTTTCTTTGCAAGTGCAGGTTATTGGAGGTTTGTCGAGGCTTTGGTAGTGTTGAAGTGAGAGAGGAAAAAGTGAGACAAAAATATGGCATGTTCAAGCTTCGACGTGGAAGATCTTTCTCCTAAATCAAATTGATGATTATGTACATGAAGAAACTTAAGAAGAAGATTGAAAATGTTGGTGGTGGTTTGAAATCCATGAGAATTGATTTTTATAGTGTAAATGCAAAAATAATATCATAGAGTAGGTTGAAGGAAAAATAAGCAAAGAAGTCAAAGAGAGTTAGTAGTAGTAGTGATGATAATGGTGAAAGTTGTAATAGTAAATCTAGTAGATCTCATCAAAGTGAAAGATTTGTAAAGTGACATGAAGGGTGATAGGGTTTGAATTAGTCGTTATTTCAACTATCAAAATTCTAGATTTCCTATATTTTGAGTAGCATAGGGGCAACCTAGGTCGAATCTCTTAAGGACACGTGATTCTAGTGTAATCTAGTGTAAAGGATTGAAAAGATGCAGATTAGGGAATGTAGAATGCGGACTTGGCAATTGAAAATTAAAATGGGGGTTTTGCGTTGTAAAGTAAAGTTGCAGAAAGTAAATGACTAACTATGAAAGTAAAGAAACCTACATCTAACGGAGCATATACTTATCTTATCGCTATCTAAAGTTATCAATTAGCTGGTTCTAGTTCCAGCTCCTATTATGCAAGCAATTCCTCACCAACCAAAAATCTTAAGACAATCTCTTAACATTCGTCCATTGCCTATTAAGGGTTTACATGATCACCGCCTTGAGTTTGGCAGGGATTACTCCTGTGGCTGATGTAGGTTCTCTATCAATTACCTATAGTGTTATTAGATTGGTTCCGATCGACCATTAACCTAATGTGCTCTATTCTTACCATGCACAATCGTGACATAAGCATAAACAGATTAAACTAATTGGAATTACAAACATAGAAGTAAAGAAACTTAAACTCATTCATTGATTAACTAGTGTAGCGATACATGAAGTGTATGGATTCATGGAATATGAACTCAGCTTCTCACAATGATCACCAATGGTAGTTGCAGTGTTCCACCAAAGATGGCCATGTATAAGGGGGTTAGTCCACCAAGTAGTGTTCCAGCGAGCCCTGACAGTCTCGTCTTAGCAACCGGTCACTACCCAAACACTAGTCTTATGTCCACTTGATCGACTAGACGCCATACTGAAATACCGTGGAATGACTGAGGAATGAAGTGAGAATAAAGGGGTGAATGACGGAGTATGTGTGTGTACTTGGCTTGGCTATGAATAAGCTTCTCTAACCAATGAAAAAACTACATCTCCTTATTTATTCATGTTAGACTACCTAACTTTCTAACAAAATTAATAGAAATATCTGCTTGACATAATAGAAATAACTAACTTTATGACCACTAACTAATTTCCTAAATGATGACATACTAATTCATAATTGTCCACGTGCTCGAAATTGTCGGAGTGGAATCGGTCCTTGATGCCGGGATGGATCCAAACAGATGGGATTCCCATCTGGAGTCGGCATCCAATTTGGAATTGGTATCCGGTATGGAATCGACTTCATCCAGTCGGGATGGTTCTGGCTTTAGCTAGGATGACTTCATCTAGTCGGGACGGAGCGGCCTGGAGAGGTTTTGTTTGGCCGGGACGACTTGCTCTAACCGAGTTAACTTTGTCTAGACTTCAATTTGACCTACAAACCAAGATTACTCTTTTTGTTAGCTAAAACTTGCAAATTAGCATAGATTTGTATTTTCCTATTTTTACCTTAGAAATCTAAATCTTAACTAATATGTGATTCTTAACTACAATTTAAAGTCTATTCTACCCGTCTTAAGACCTTATAGGGTGTCTAAAATATGAATTATCAGACCCTCACACTTTACTTTTTGCATTCCTGGGAAAAATTGAGAAGAAATCATTTAAGGAAAAAGCAACTAATTGCGAGAAGGAGATGTATTTTTAAATCAAATCTTCAAGTGATAAAACAAACTAAGCATACGTTCACCCCATATTCAAGACCTCCAACAAGCTATGAAAGTATATTCTCCACATCTAGAGCGAATAAGCAACATCTAAATTTCAAATAGCAACCGAAAATGATAGAGTCCTCACTAGGTATATGCTTTCATTCTCTCAAATGTTTTCAGTTTGTGTTTACACTCAAGCATCCTATGTTACTAGCACTACCAAGTTTTGACTAGCCTCTAAGTTTTTTACAACTTGAACACACATGCACTAGCGATCATAGGACTTTTGTCTGGGTTGTAATGTGGTCAAGGTTAAGGTGGGATATAAGGAAGATAAAGAGGGTTTTAACAACCAATAGGGAGAAATGAGTAATGGGGAATAAGCCTTATAAGCATGGAGATTGATTCCAAGATACTACAAGATTTTTATTTTAGATACACATCCAAATGCTCTACTTTTGCCTTTGTATTTTTTTCTTTTCTCACTTTTGTATTTTCCTTTTTGGACTTTCTCGGCTTTGGGTTGCGTTTGCAACCTTTTTTTTTCTTTCTGCCACCTTTTCTTTTTCATCCACCTTTTTTTTCCTTTTTATACCCTTTTTTCTTTTATTTCACCAACCCATTTTTTTTTTCTTTTCAACATACATGAGCCTCTCCTGGTACAACTACTTTGAAGTACCTTTTACTCGCAGTGCCCTGGAGTATCACACCAACACTTATTGTGGAACCTACTCCTAAAACAATTTCAAAGCTCCTTTGACCCCCAAGGTTGAGGTAGATCATGGCTTTTTCGGCTATTGAGCTTGTAATGAGCTACTATAAAAAAGGATGGTTTTATAGGCTCAAAGGGGTTTACAAGGGATTCATTGCAAGGTGGGCTTTTATTTGGTTAGTAGTTTACATGAAAGAAGGCCTAGACCATATCATTACTGCATGTGAGACAAGAAGTATAAAAGAGAGTGAAGGCAAAATATAAAGTAATCTATCAACATAGATGCAAAATCACACAAGAAAAGAAGAGAATGATAAGATGAAAAGCCATTATTAAAGAATTTCATTTAAAAAAAATTTCAAAGAAAATTTTCTCGGCAATCAAAAAATAGAAAAACAAAGAAATAGGAAATTTGAAACGACTAACAAAAAAACCAAAAAAAATAGAAAGAATGGAAAAACGAAAATAGAAAATGAAAAGACGACACAAAACCAGAGTCTGCACGAACCCGATAAAACGACAAAATGTAAAGCAAAAACGACACGAGATGGAGTTGGCGTGGACCCTGTCTTAGCATGGAACCAGAGTCGGCACAGACTCGGTCAAACCACTATGCACCTGGAGTCGGGAGTCAGTAAAAACAATCAACATAGAAAAACAATACATATGAAAATAACAGCAAAGCATAAACTATTTCCTAACTACACTGCCCCCCTTAAATGATGCATTGTCCTCAATGCATATGCACATAGGGGGATTTGGAGATTTCTTCAAAGTGTGTCTTCTCGGATGTTCGGTTCCATCAGCGAGATGATTTCCACCTCGCCCTCTATCGAATTCGGACCTTCATGATAAGCTTTGATCTGGTGCCCATTGACCTTGAAATTCCTATTGTTAGCCTCGTCTCTTAATTCCACTACACCATAGGGAAACACGCTAATAATAACAAATGGTCCATCCCATCTGGAACGGAGCTTACTAACGATGAGCTTTAATTAGGAATTAAACAGAAGTACCTTTTAGTCGACTCTGAACTCTTTCCTTAGGATCCTATTATCATGAAAATATTTTACCTTCTCTTTGTAGATCCGGAAGTTCTAATATGCTTCCAAGCACAGCTCTTCCAGTTCCTACAATTGTAGTTTCCTTTCTTGGCCAGCTTGGTCATAGGCCTTGTTGCACTTGTTAATTACCCAGTAGGCTCGGTGTTCAATCTCAACTGGTAAGTGACAAACTTTACCAAAGACAATCTGATAGGGAGACATTCCTAATGGGATCTGGTATGCTATTCTGTGGGCCCATAGAGCATCCTCTAAGAGTCGGCACCACTCATTCTAGCTATGATTCTCCATCTTTTGCAATAGCTTCTTTATTTCCTTATTGAATACTTCAGCTTGGCCATTGGTCTAGGGGTGATATGTGGTGGCAACTCTGTGCACTACCCCATACATCTCGAGTAGAGTGGCCATTGTGCGGTTGCAGAAGTGACTTCCTTATTCATTGATCAGTGCTTTCGGCACACCAAACTTGCAAAAAATATTTGATTTCAAGAATTCCATAACAACTTTAGCCTTATTAGTTTTGGTGGCCTTAGCCTCAACCCATCTCGAAACATAATCAACGGCAAGTAGAATGTAAGAGTTTCCATAGGAGACGGGGAATGACCCCATGAAATCAATATCCCATACATAAAAAATTTCACAAAATAGCATCGGTTGCTGGGGCCTTTTGTTCCTTCGGCTTATTGCCATTCCTGCTCTTTGGTATTGTTCGTAGGTCGAGAGAAATTCATATGCGTCTCAGAAAATGGTGGGCCAATATAACCCATAGTCTAAGACTTTCGAGCTACCTGACTCAATCCATAATGGTTTCCTCTACATGTAGAATGACAAAAATGAAGGACCGACTAGATCTTGGAATCTGAAATGCACCTGCAAATTACTTGATCATTACATAGTCTCTACAGATAAGGATCATCCCATACATAATATCTGGCATCGCTTTCAAGTTTTTCTTTATCAACTTTGGATGCTCCTTGAGGATACGTAGACGCTACGAGGAAGTTGCAGATATTTGCATACCATGGTGTCACATGTTTCAACTATAGTATCTATTCATTAGGGAACTCATCTCGTATTGGCAGAGGGTCGACATCTCTCTCGAGTTGGCTCAAATGATCTGCTACAACATTTTCTGCACCCTTCTTGTCTTTAATCTCCATATCGAACTCTTGAAGGAGAAGCATCAACCGAATCAATCTCGGCTTCGCGTCCAACTTCTTCAATAGAAACTTCAATGCTGCATGGTCAGAGAAAACTATAATTTTGGAGCCAAGAAAATATGAACAAAATTTGTCAAGAGCAAATACAATTGGCAATAGCTCCTTTTCAGTGGTGGTATAGTTGATCTAGGTCGGATCCATGGTTCGAGATGTGTAAGCTATGACATGTGGTTGCTTGCTGACTCTTTGGCCTAGGACGGCTCCTAGTGCAGAGTTGGATGTGTCACACATCAACTCGAATAGATACTCCCAATTCCGTGCTTGGAGAATAGGTGTAGACACGAGTCGCTTCTTTAGCTCCTACGCTGGGATGGTCAATCCACATCCTTTTGTAGCAGCTTGGACAAGGACAAGGAGATCTTGTTGAAGTTCTTTATGAAACGCTTGTAGAAACCTACATGTCCAAGGAAAGAGAAAACTTCCCACACAGAGGCGGGGTCAGGTAGAGAAGAAATAATGTCGACCTTAGCTTTGTCGACTTCAATACCTCTATTTGAAACGAGGTGTCCCAATACAATTTCTTTTGTAACCATAAAATGACAATTTTCAAAATTGAGAACAAGGTTGGTTTCCATGCATCTACGTAATACTTGGGACAAATTGTCCAGACATGCGTCAAAGGATTCTGCATACATAGTGAAGTTGTCGATGAAGACTTCCATGCAGTCCTCCAAGAGAATCAAGAAGATTCTAATCATACACCTTTGGAATGTACTCGGAGCGTTGCACAGTCCAAATGACATCCGGGAATAGGCGAATGTACCGAATGGGCACGTGAAGGTCGTCTTATGTTGATCCACCGGTGCTATATGAATCTGCATGTACCCTGAAAATCCATCCAAGAAGCAATAATGGGATTTTTCAGCTAACTTTTCTAACACTTGATCAACGAAAGGAAAAGGAAAGTGATCCTTACGAGTCACCTAGTTGAGCTTTCTGTAGTTGATACAGACTCGCCAACTATTCTGAATCCATGTCAGCACTATCTTGTCATTCCGATTCTTCCTTTGGCACCACTTGAACTGGACTCACCCATTGGTTGTCTGAGATAGGGTAAATGATCTCGGCTGCATGTAATTTCATGACTTCTTTCTTGATTACGTCTAGAATGGTCGGATTCAGCCTTCATTGTTGTTGCCTTATAGGTCGGGCTTCCTCCTCCAATAAGATCTTGTGCATACAAATGGAGGGGTTGAACCCTAGAAGGTCAGCTAATGTCCACCCAATTGCCTTCTTGTGCTTCCTTAGTACATTCAGCAATTTCTCCTCTTGCTCTTGGTTGAGATTGTTGGTTATTATTATTGGAAATTGCTGATGATCATCGAGGTAAGCGTATTTCAAGTGCTCAGGCAATGGCTTCAACTCAGTGGGTAGAGATTGAGGTGGGTAAAATTGACTTGTTGCTTTTGGAATCGGCTAGACGACTCTTTCCGAATGTGGACTTGGTTGTCCAGAGTCGAAATCGGCCTCGGCTTACTTGGACTCTAGTAGACTAGAGTTGGATTCGACTTCTGGCTGACGGCTAGAGTCGGTCTCGGCTTCCTCTAGGTTGACCGAATCAGTCTCGGCCTCCTCCTGTATATTGGAGTCGATCTCGGCCTCCTTCTTGTCTTTGGAGTTGGACTCGACTTTCTTCTTATCCTTAGAGTCAGACTCGACCCATTTCATCTTTCAGAATTTGTTTCTAGAATCGGACTCAACATTCACTAGAATTGCCACTTGTGTTACTTTTGGCTTACTGGTGCCGATAATTGGAAATTTTGCACATCTGGGACACTCTGGAACTCCATCGCACCCACATCCACAGTTAATTACATCAGAAAATTCAAAGATTTTGACTACGTCAGCTAGGTCGATAATATTGTCCTCGGAGTTGGAAAAATCTTGTATGTGGGACATGCTATTAGAGTCAAATATCGCCTCCACGGTATAGAAACAATTTATTACATGAAAAATTTCAACAAAATTATATAAGTTGGTAATGCCAGTGCTTATTGGCATATATTATTCAACAAGCTTGCCCATTATGTCAATGCTAAAGAGGGAATGGTCTTAGAAGGGGTGCTTCAACGCTTCAAAAATGTTAAACTGCACTAAATTGTCTTCGAATTCCATAGAGAGGGTCCTGACATGTACATCAATCTTCTTCCGCATAGTCATCAGAAATGGAAGTCCTAGAATCAGGGCGGATCCTTTCCTAGACACTTCGTCCTCCATATCTAGCATGTAGAAGTCGACTGGAAAGATCAGCTCGTTGACCTGCACTAAAACATCTTCGAGAATGCCTAAAGGTTGCACAACGCTTCTGTTGGCTAACTTAATTACCATCCCTGTAGGCTCTAGATCCCTAAAGTTTAGAGACTTATATATTGATGTTGGCATGACATTGATTGAAGCTCTTAAATCCATCATGGCATCGCCGAAGGTACAGTTGCCAATGGTGCATGGAACAGAGAAAATACCAGGGTCTTGACATTCCTTTGGCAAGACTCATTGTACTCTAGCAGTGCCATCTTCATCTTTAGTCAATGCTCATATGATTTCTCCCGTCTTGACTCCTCTTTTCAGTTTCTTCCTCTTGTGTATGCATAGCTCCATGAGGAACTTAACATACTTAGGAACCTGTTTTATCGCGTCGAGGAGCGGGATGTTGATTTCTACCCTCCTGAATAGCTTTAGCAAGTCTTCATCAGTCTTAGACCTCCTTTCTGGGACTGTCCAGGTGGGAAAAGGTAGTGAGACGCTTCTAGCCGATTACTGTACTCGGGAGTCAGCTCCTGGTTCAGACTCGACATTGGCTAGTCTCGAATTTGGTTGTGGCGCGGACTGTTGTGGTAATTCCCTACCACTTCGTAGTATTACAGCACCTACTCCCCCTTTTAGATTCGGAACTGTCTGAGAGGGTAGGTTTCTGGAACCGACCGACTACATCTGACTCATAGTGTCAGCTAGCTGTCCTACCTGCATTTTTAAATCGTGGATCATGGTAGTTAGATTTTGTTGAAACTGCACATTACATTCGCTCATCTGCTTCATCCATTCTTCCATTGAAGAAGAATTATCTCATGGCGGCACTTGTTGTTGTTGGTGGTGGTGGAATGATGGCACTTGGTATTTTGGAACTAGTTATTGATAGCTGCTCTAACTCAGAACCGGCATGCTCTCGACTGATCTAAATCTGTTGACTATCGTATGGCCGATTCTGATACAGTTGTCTCCCGTATTGGTATCCACCACCTAAAGCTCCAACACATTCGGTCCTATCCAACTCAGTTTCCTACAATATAAGGCACATGTTTGTTGGGTGCTCCACCTAGGTAAATATTCCACATACTCTCTGTGTGCTTTGTTGATGTTGTCCTACAGTGAGCTGCCTCACAAGCGATGTTAAATCCATCAGCTGATTCTCCAACCTCTGTTGTCGATTGTCCCAACTTTGTTCACCACCCTTGATGTGACGACTCCTCCTCTGGTCCTAAATTGTTGCGTATTATTGGCCATGTTCGAGATCAGATATCTCATTGCAACTAGAGTCTTGTCCATCAATGCTCCCCTGCTTGCAGCATCTATCATGAGCTTGTCCATCATCATCAATCGTTCGTAAAAATACTATAGTAATAGTTGCTCACTGATCTGATGGTGCGGATACATGGCATATAGTTTGTTGAATTGCTCCCAATATTCAATGTCTCTCCTGAATGTTGCTTGATCCCACAAATTTCCTTCTGGATGGTCGCAATTTTGGACGTTGGGAAGAATTTCTCCAAGAACATACGCTTCATATCTCCCCAGGTGTTGAACATGACTGGCTGTAGGTAGAGCCAATCCTTTGCTACTCTATCTAGAGAGAAAGGGAAAGCCTTCATCTTGATGTAATCTTCTAGTATCCCCTACGACCTATCGTGGAACAAACCACATGGAACTCCTTCAGGTGCTTGTGTGTGTCTTCACCTGCAAGACTGTGAAACTTGGGCAACAAATGTATGAGTTCGGATTTCAACTCGTAGGATTAAGTTGGTTCCAACTACAGATACCAGATGCACCAAGGATAGTACAATACATCCGATGTAGCTAACTCTTTCAACATCCTATTGTTGTTCTCCATCTGCTCTGGCTCATAGGGCTGACTATCTGAAATATCAGGCTTGGACTCAAAACCGTTAGACTTAGAAATTGAATTAAAACTACTGCTACTTCTTACGTTAATGTTTTTAGTTTTCTTAATCTATTTAACATCCTATCTATCTCTAGATCTAATCGATGCAAACTATTGGAACTACTCCTAGTCATGCACTACAAAAAAAAAATTATGCAGACAAACCACCGTAACTACTAAAATGCAGCAAAAAGATTTATGCCGAAAAACTAAATGCGAGATACATAGAAAATTTATACGGAGAAATGAATGCAAGATTTAGAAAAAAAATTATGTAGAGATCTACTGAGATGAATAAAAAGAAAATTATGCAGAAAAATACTTGCAAGATACAAAAAAATATTATACAGAAAATGCAAGATAGGGAAAACAAAATTATATTGAAAAATTGAACTCACGTACACCCGGCTTTGCAAAACATACACACACACAGACTCAGCTATACATGTAGACTCGGCACATACTGACTTAATACATACAGATCTGGCACATGCAAAATTCAGCACATACAGTTTCGACACATACAACAAATTATTACAAACATAAGCAGAAATTCACAGACTCGACATGCAGAAAAGGTTAGTGATAAGCTCGTATTTAGTCATCTTTACGCACATCAAATAAACTAAAGCTAACTATAGTATAGTTAACCCTAGGTCGAATTCTCTCAAGGACATAGTGCGCTCGATTATGACCCAGTGTGAAAACTAGAGTAATGCAGAAAACACTCAAGTGTAGAATGCCAACTCGCTCTCGGCAAAGATTGGTCTGATTCAATCTCGGTAGAGACGAATCCGACATGGTCTCGACTAAGCGCAGACTCGGATGCAACAGAGTCAGATTGACTCAACTTCGGACAGATGCGACGAAGTCGGACTAGACTCGATCTCGGATTGAAATGGAGGAAATAAAGGGGGTTTGGTTGCTGGTGAAATAAAGATAGCTAAGTAAGAAGGTAAATGAAATTTAAACTAGGCTACCACTAATGCTACTACTTCATTCATGATAAGTTCCAATAAACAAGTCGGTTCCACCTCTTTCACTCAAGATTATGTTTCCGAATCAACCTCAGATTCTTCTTATGGCAATCGCTAAATGTTTGTCCATTTCCATACTGAGGATTTACAAAACTGTTATCTAATCAGTTGGCAGGGATTAAGCTCGGAGTTGATTTAGATTCTCTAATTGATTACCTACTGAAGTTGTTAAAGCGGTTCCAACCGGCCTAGTCTAACATTAGTCTACCTAAAAATGTGCAATCGCGACACAGTAAAGTGGATTAAAATGCAGGATTCATCATCAAGAGTTAAGCAATAGAAACCACTTATATTATTAGGAACAAAGTACAAACACAAGGTGTGAATTCAATGACTCCGCCTTCCACAACTATCGCCATGGAAGGACGGCGAAGGTTCACCGTCGATAGCCAAGACGCTGAGGATCAGGTCCACTAGAGTGGGTTGGCGAGCCAATCGGTCCCCTCTAACAACATTCGGCCTCTTAGCTCTTGACCTGCACCTCCTCGATCGAGAGAGACACCACTGGTAGCACCACGCACCACCGTGAGAATGGAAACGTGAGCGAGGAAATGGAGTACAATGGATGCGATTATAATTTTGAATTCAAACCCCGAGTAAAATGTGCCTACCATTCCCTAACAAACTTCCCTAACAGAATTACAGAGCTAAATTGCCTAATCTACCCTTCTAATGATTCTCCTTACGTTGTAAGCTTCTTCTAGGGGTGACGTGGCAATTGAGCTGGATGGAACTGAGATGAACGCGCCTAGGCTGGGCCTCCTGATTGGGCTACTCTTCTTGGGCCGCGTGCTCTTTTAGGTTGCTGGACTGCAGAGTTGGACGGTCCAAGAGAGAATAGGTCTGGCTGGGACGACTTCTTTTGGGCCGAAACTCTGCTTGATGGGCCGAGATCATCTAGAGTTGGCCTGCAAAATGAATCCAATCTTTTATTAGCTAAAATCCTCAAATTAGCACAAATTTATACTTTCTCTATTTCTAGGTCCATAATATGAATCTTAGCTAAGACTTGATTCTTAAGTACCAAATAATCTCAAAAGCACCCATCTTACGTCCTTGTGAGGTGTATAAAATATGAGTTATCAATTAGACTCAAACTAGGCATGTAGATAAACTTAGACTTAACTCCGTACCAAAACAGACTCATAGTTAGTAATCAAAATAGACTCGTCAATTAGTAAAAAAAAAAACAGACTCAGTATATACCAAAAACATGGCATTTCTCCAGACTCAGGTTCGGCAACTACTCAAACTCGGCACATTAGGACACAAAATGTGTGTCCCCGACAATGGCGCCAATTTGATAGGGTTTGAATTAGTTGTTATTTCAACTATCAAAATACTAGATTTCCTATGTTTTGGATAGCATAGGGGCAACCTAGGTCGAATCTCTAAAGGACACGTGATTCTAGTGTAATCTAGTGTAAAGGACTGAAAAGATGCAGATTAGGGAATGTAGAATGCAGACTTGGCAATTGAAAAGTAAAATGAGGGTTTTGTGTTTTAAAGTAAAGTTGTAGAAAGTAAATTACTAACTATGAAAGTAAAGGCAACTACATATAACAGAACGTATACTTATCATATCGCTATCCAGAGTTATCAATTAGCTGGTTCTAGTTCTGGCTCCTATTATGCAAGTAATTCCTCACCAACCTAAAATCTTAAGACAATAGCCTAACATTCATTTGTTGCCTACTGAGGGCTTACACGATCGCTACCTTGAGTTTGGCAGAGATTACACCCGTGGCTGATATAGGTTCTCTATCGATTACCTATAGTGTTATTAGATTGATTCTGATTAGCCCCTAACCTAACATGCTATATTCCTACCATGCATGATCGTGAGATAAGTAGAAACAAATTAAACTAATAGGAATTACAAAGATAGAAGTAAAGAAACTCAAACCCATTCATTGATTAATTAGTGTAGCAATACATGAAGTGTATGGATTCATGGAATGTGAACTTAGCTTCCCACGACGATCGCCAATGGCACCGAAGATGGCTAGGTACATGGGAGTTAGTCCACCAAGTAGTGTGCCAACAAGCCCTGACAATCTTCACTTTGCAACCGACCGCTACCCAAACATTGGTCTTGCGTCCACTCGATCGACTAGACGTCATATTGAAGCACCGTGGAACGACTAAGGAATGAAGTGAGAATATGGGGGTGAACGACTGAGTATGTGTGTGTACTTTGCTTGGCTATGAATAAGCTTCGCTAACCAATGAATGAACTACATCTCCTTATTTATACATGTCAAACTACTTAACTTTCTAATAGAATTAACAAAAATAACTGCATGACATAACAAAAATAACTAACTTTACGACCACCAACTAATTTCCTAAATGACCACGTGCTAATTCATAATTGTCCACATGCTCGAAATTGCCGAAGTGGAATCCATCCTTGATGCCGGGATGGATCCGGACAGATGGGAGTCGGCATATGGAGTCGGCATCCGATTTGAAATCGGTATCCGGTGTGGAATCGACTTCATCCGATCAGGACGGTTCTGGCCTCAGCTGAGATGACTTCATTTGGCCGGAATGACTTCCTTTAACCAAGTGAACTTCGTCTAGACTCCAGAGTGACCTGCAAACCAAGATTACTCTTTTTATTAGTTAAAACCTGCAAATTAGCAGAGAGTTGTATTTCCCATATTTTTACCTTGGAAATCTGAATCTCAGCTAATATATGATTCGTAACTACAATTTAGAGTCTATTGTACCCATCTTAAGACCTTATAGGGTGTTTAAAATATGAATTATCAAAGGGCTCACAATAAACCTAAAAAGAGTCCATAAGATCTCATCAAAGGTAAAATCTCACTATTTTTTGGTAATGGTAGTGCTGATGATTATTATGATTAGGAGTTAAAAGTTGAATAAAATCTTGATTGCATTAATTGTGAAGATTTAACAAAGGTCAAGCTAATAGTCTTATCTTTTGAAGGATATATGTCTTCATTTGGTGGAATGAAATTGTCTTGTAGATAAGGGGCATAGGGAGGGCATCCATTGAATCATGAAAATAGTTGAAGAGAGAGATGAGGGAAATATTTGTGTCTATGTATTATAAAAGAGGTTTATTTGTAAAGTTAAAAAAAATGTATCAAGGTTCTAAATGTGTAGAAGAGTACTTTAAAGAGATGGAAGTTATTGTATGATGCATATGTGAAAATGGCAATGATGAGTCACAGAGTATGCATCTTTTATAGACCTAAGAAGGGTGGTTGTAAGATTATTTTGTGCTTAAGGATTGTTTGTTAGCTGAGATTCATATTATGAACCTAAAAATAGAGAAAATACAAATTTGTATTAAATTAAAGGTCTTAGCTAATAAAAAGTTTCCTTCCCTTCTTTTGTAGGACTGAGCCAAGTTCACATCAGCTAGGAGAGTCGTCTCAGGTGAGATCGACTCTGTCTCGGCCATGCCAAGCCTTGCAGCCTAGTAGTTCATGGTAGGCGTAGCCCAATTAGAGTGGCCCAATGGCACTATCCACGTCAGCTATCCAGCTTAGAGGCCACCTCAGCTCCGGATGCTATGTCACTCCTAGAGAAACGTGTGACACAAGCTACGCAAGGGTAGAATAGGAAATTCACTTTTGTAAATCTGTTAGGCGTCGTAGTTCGTGCGCTCTTGTATATATAGGAGTAGTTTTGTACATTTTAGGGGTCTTTGAATTCACACGCTACACATTGTCATCATCTTCATTACCTCGCTCTCATTTTCCTCCATCTACGGTGGTGCACGATGCTACATTGGTGTTTCTCTCAATCGAGGAAGTGCAGGTCTGAGACTGGAAAGTTGAAGTTTGTCAGAGGGGACTGCTTGGGATTCCAACGCACTTTGGTGGATCTGATCCTCAACGCTCAAGCTACTAGAGGTGAACTACCACCATCAACCATGGCGATCGTCGTGGGAGATGGATCCATCTGAATTCAGACCACAGTGTTTGTACTCTGTTTTCTATTAATAAATTTCATTCTGTTTTTCTCACTTTTGTTCCTCTCTTCTTTAATTTGCGGATTAAATTGCGATTGCATTTAAACGTGAACAATGTTAAGCTAAGCCGATCGAAACTGGTTTAACTAATTCTACAGGTAATAATTTAATGAACGTTGATTGAGAACCTAAAATTAGTTGTGAACTTAATCTCTGCCAACTGATGAGGTAGCGATTGCATAATTCCCCGGTATGGCAATGGACGAACCTTTGGCGATTGTCATAAGAATTCCCAAGGCTGATATGGACTGTGAACGGGAGTGAGGAAATTGAATTGGACTTGGACTAATAGAACTAAACATGAGCACGATTATATCATAATAATAATAATAGTAATATCAGTAGCATTAGCATATTTTCACAGCATTCATAGTTTTAGTTTATTTTCTGCTTTTCTCGCATTCCAACCCCCTCATTTACTACTTCCCAAGTACTTAAACAAAGTTAGTCCAACCGTGTCTGTCTGTACTTAGTCGAGACCAAGCCTGATAAATCTCTACCGAGACCGTATCGGCTCAGTCTCTACCGAGAGAAACTCGGCTAGTGGCCGAGAGAAACTCAGCCAATGGCCGAGACAAGTCAACACTCTACACCTTAGATTCTACATCATTTCGCCTCACACTACATCACAATTGAGCACATTGTGTCCTGAAGAAAATTCGACCTAGGGTTGACTATACTATAGTTAGCTTTAGTTATCTGATGCGCGTTAAGATGACTAAAAACGAGCTTATCAGGAAACCCCTACACTTGAAGGACCTATCACTAGGAAAAGGCTTAAAAGAATCCAAGAGGAAGTATAACACCAATTCTACCTAGCCAATCTGTTTCCAATTCTAGTCGCTAAATTGGTCACATTTTTAGTTGCTAAGGCTAGGGCTAGATTGGCTTGTATTTTGGACCTTAATTCTTAGGCTTTTTTATAGGGTCTTAAGCATGATTAGTGAAGCTTAATCTAGCCACTAATCATGCTATAAAAGGATCCCTTTTACTTGGGTTGTGAGAACTTTTGATCATTTTTCCATTGTGAAATAGAAAGTGGATTGCACTTGTGAGTACTTTCTCTCTATTCTTAGATTGTCTAAGAGATCCTCATTCTCATCATGCATCCATGGTGCTCGTGGAGAATCTCACTACTCTTGTATAGTTCCTTGAGCTAGTGGTGAATCCATCCCTATCTCTACCATATTTTTCCATTCTTTCTTCCTTGGTTTTCTTATCTACATGGTGTTCTTGATGGTTGTTGGAGAACTTTGTGAGTTAGGTTGAAATCAAAGATTTTGGTATGTCAATACAATTAGAGCTCAAATTTCTGAGTCTTAAGAAGCCACAATGCAAGGTTTTTGTATGGTTTGAACGGAAACATTCAAGACATTGTGTAGTCACATAGATTATACTTCTATTTCTACCCTTGTACATCAAGCCTCTAAGGTTTAATCTCAACTTAGAAGGCATGGAAAGAAGTCCTACCCTACCACAAGCTCCAACTGGAAGAGTAAGGATAGAAGAAACGAGAAACTCCTTAGAAGGGACAAAAGTTCTAAGAAGAAAAGTGCACCCTTCAAAGGCCACTAAGAAGAGGTAAGCAAGGTAAAATATTTATAACTTTAATGTTCATAAATCAAGTAACATTAAATGCTTCAAATGTTTAGGGAAGGGTCATATTACTTCTCAGTGTCTAAATAAAAGAACAATGATTCTTATATATGGTGGAGACACTAATAGTGAAAGTTCCCAATAAGAAGCTTCAACTTCAAGAAGTGAAGGGTACTCTAATAAAGAAGTTTCATATGAGGGAGGCCTTCTAGTGGTAAGAAAATTAATGAGGGCATTCATAGAAGATAGCCAACCTCAAAGGGAGAATATCTTTCACTCAAGTTGTATGGTGAAAGGGAAGTGTTGTTCTCTAATAATAGATGGTGGTAGTAGTGTAAACATGACTAGTGTAAGACTAGTGGAAAAACATTGTTTGCCCACTATTCTCCATCCTAAACCCTATAAACTTCAATGGTTAAGTGAAAAGGGAGAGATGATTGTTGATAAATAGGTATATGTTGAACTCACCTAGGGTAAGTACAAGGATGAAGTTCAGGTGTCTTTTCACATTTACTAGGTCAGATTTATTGTATTAAAGCTCTTTAAACCATTTTGATGCCTGGTTGGAAAGTGGAAAGCCATTTCTGGTGGGAAATAAAAGCTTAGTAGGGAATTATAACTGAAGGAATTTAATGCCTAGTAGAAATGTTTGTGGGTATTAACTTCAAGGATGCATAGCTGAGCCTATAAATAAGCTTGTAAGCAACAACAACAATACAAAATTTTCAAGTTAAATAAAATTAAGTTTTCTCTATTGTGAGAGCTTTCCCTTTGTTCTTGGATTAAGAACTTTATAGTGTTTGTTCTACCGACAGATCGCGGTTAGGGTAACAGTTAGGCTCAAGTTTCTCCTTTACTTAATTTCAAGATGGTCCTAAACTAAAAATCACATCATTAATGATAGAGACACAACCAATAAAGTAAAAAACACTTTGAGTGACATTTGAAGTCCCATGACTAAATCAAAAACCAGAATGATGAAGCAATCTTTGCAAGACCTAATTGTGGAGATTAAGAAAAGTTCAGAGTAGAGTGGATTAGAGGTTGCACCAAAATGGGTCACTTTATTACAAGTTGATGATGATTGGAGCCCAACTTGAAAAACACATGGAAAGCCCAAAGTCATTTTCATGTAATTTGGGTTGAACACTTATTAGGACCCATTTACATGTAATTTTCGCACATTATCTTCATGTAATAAGTTCATATGTCTTTTCACATTTCCTAGGTCAGTTTATTATATTAAAGCTCCTTAAACCATTTTGATGGTTGGTGGGAAAGTGGAAAGTCATTTTTGGTAGGAATTAAAAGCTTAGTGGGAAGTTATAACTAAAGGAATTTAATACCAAGTAGAAATGTTAACGAGCATTAACTTCAAGACTTCCTAAATGAGCCTATAAATAAGCTTGTAAGCAACCAAAACAACATAGAATTTTCAAGTTGAATGAAATTAAGTTTTCTGTATTGTGAAAGCTTTCCTTTTGTTTTTGGGTTAAGAACTTTATAGTGTTGATTCTACCAGCAGGTGGTGGTTAGGATCATGCTTTCTTTTGTTACTTTGGTTCTACCGATAGCTTGTAGTTAGGGTCAAGTTCCTCCTTTACCTAATTTTAAGATGGTCCTAAACTAAAAATCACATCATTAATGATAGAGACCCAACCAACAAAGTCAAAAACCCTTTGAGTGGCATTGGAGGTTCCATGATTAGATCCAAAACCAGAATGATGAAGTAATCTTTGTAAGGCCTAATTGTGGAGATTAAGAAAAGTTCTGAACAAAATGGGTTAGAGGCTGCACCAAAATGGGTCACATTATTACAAGTTCATGATGATTGGAGCCCAACTTGAAGAACACATGAAAAACCCAAAGTTATTTTCATGTAATTTAGGCTGAATACTTATTTAGGACGCATTTACATGTAATTTTCGTAGATTATCTTCATGTAATAAGTTCATATATCTTTTCACATTTCCTAGGTCAGTTTTATTGTATTAGATCTCCTTAAACGATTTTGATGGCTGGTAGGAAAGTGAAAAGTCATTTCTTGTGGGAAATAAAAGCTTAATGGTGAGTTATAACTAAAGGAATTTAATGCCTAGTCGAAATGTTAATGGGCATTAACTTCGGGGATGCCTAGCTAAGCCTATAAATAAGCTTGTAAGCAACTAGAACAACACAAAATTTTCAAGTTGAATGAAATTAACTTTTCTCTATTGTGAAAGCTTTCTCTTTGCTCTTGGGTTAAGAACTTTATGGTATTGGTTCTACTGGCAGGTCGCGGTTCACGCTCTCTTTTTATAACTTTGGTTCTACTGGCAGGTCGCAATTAGGGTCAAGATCCTCCTTTACCTAATTTCAAGATGATCATAAACTAAAAATCACATCATTAAATAATAAAAACAATTTTTAATTTAAATAAAATTGAAAAAAGATAGAAAAAGAGGATGGATAACACTTGATTTCAAGAACCAAAGATTTGATATTAAATGATGTGACTTTTAGTTAAGGACCATCTTGAAATTAGGTAAAGGAGGAACTTGACCATAACCGCGACCTACCGATAGAACCAAAGTTATCAAAAGAAAGCGTGACCCTAACCACAACCTGCCGATAGAACCAACACTATACAGTTCTTATCCCAAGAATAAAGGGAAAACTCTTACAATACAAAAAACTAAATTTCATTCAACTTGAAAATTGTGTCCTTTTTTGGTTTCTTATAAGAGCTTATTTATAGACTCAGCTAGGCAGCCTTGAAGTTAATGCCCACTAACGTTTATGCTAGGCATTAAATCCTATTAGTTATAACTCCCAACTAAGTTTTTAGTTCCTACTAGAAATGACTTTCGACTTTCCCACTAGCCATCAAAATGGTTTAAGGAGCTTTAATACAATTAAAATAACCTTGGAAATGTGTAAAGACATATGAATTTATTACATGAAGATAATGTACGAAATTTACATGTAAATGGGTCCTAATTAAGTATTCAGCCCAAATTAAATGAAAATGACTTTGGGCTTTTCATGTGTTCTTCAAGTTGGTTTCTAATCATCACCAACTAGTAATAAAGTAACTCATTTTGATGCAACCTCTGATTTACTTTTCTTAATCTCCAAAAGTAGGCCGAGCAAAGATTGCTTTGTCATTTTGGTTTTGGACCTAGTCATGGGAACTCCAATGTCATGCAAAGAATCTTTGGCTCTGTTGGTTGGGTTTTTATCATTCCCTCCCTCTTCAAAAGGATTCGTCCTCGAATCAAATTTCTCACCTACAAATAAAGATAATTAGCAACATTAAAGGTAGAACTTACATTACCATATAAAGTTGGTAAGTCCATCTTGTAGGCATTGTCATTGATCCTTTCTAACACTTGAAAAGGTCCATCTCCTCTTGGTTGCAACTTAAATTTTCTTTGAATAGGAAACCTTTCTTTTCATATATGAACCCAAAACCCAATCTCTAAGTTCAAAAGTCACTTTAACACACCCTTTATTTGCTTTCCTTGTATATTGTTCATTCCTCTTCTCAATATTAACTTGAATTATGGCATGCAAATCTCTAACAAAATTTGCCTTCTGCTTTCTATCCAAATTAGCATGCTCATTAGTTGACAAGGTTAAGATATCCAAAGGAGCCGGTGGATTAAAACCATACACAACTTCAAAAGGAGAATAAAAAGAAGTAGAATGAATAGTTCTATTATATGCAAACTCAACAAATGGTAAACATTTTCCCCAAATTTTCAAATTCTTTTGAATGATTGCACGTAACAAGGTAGCAAGTGTTCTATTCACAATATTAATTTGCCCATCTATTTACGGATGTGCAACAGTGGAAAACAAGAGCTCAATTCCTAACTTATTCCACAAAGTCCTCCAAAAAGGACTTAGGAACTTCACATCTCTATAACTTACTATTGTTCTTAGCAACCCATGTAGGCCTACAACTTCTTTAAAGAACAAATCAGCAATATGTGTTGCATCATTGGTTTTAGAACAAGCAATGAAATGTGCCATTTTACTAAATCTATCAACAACAACAACAAATATACAGTCTTTTCCACTTTAAGATCTTGACAACCCTAATACAAAATCCATTGAAACATCAGTCCAACGTTGATTAGGCACAAGAAAAGGTGAAACCATGGGGCATGAATTTAGATTTGGCTTGCTTACATGTAATGCATTAATTATAAACAAATTGCACATCATGTTTCATGTTAGGCCAATAAAAATGCTCATTCAGGATTTCTAAAGTCTTTTTTACTCCAAAATGTCTCATCAATCCACCACCATGAGTTTCTCTAACTAGCATTTCACCCAAGGAGCAAATAGGCACACACAATTTATTTTTCATAAACCTATCATGCCTATAATAGTCTCCAAAAGCTTGTTTAGAACAAGAATTCCATACTTGATAAAATCAGAATTATTGGCATACAAGTCTTTTATAATCTTAAAACCAAGCAACTTAGTTTGCAAAGAAGTAAGAAACACATATCTTCTAGACAATGCATCAACCATAGTATTCTCCTTACCATTCTTGTACTTGATCACATAAGAAAACATCTCTATGAATTCCAACCACTTGGCATGTCTCTTTTGAAGCTTACCTTGGGATTTTAGAAACTTCAAACTTTGATGCTCATAATGAATTATGAACTCCCTTGGCCAAAAATAGTTCTGCCAAATTTGAAATGTTCTCTCCAAAGCATATAACTCCTTGTCATAGGTAGAATAATTCAATGCTGCCCCACTAAGCTTCTCGCTAAAATATGCAATTGGTTTGGATTCCTACATCAATATAGCTCCTATTCCAACACTAGAAGTATCACATACAATTTCAAAAGATTTATCAAAATTAGGCAAACAAAGTAAAGGTGCATTAGTCAACTTATCTTTTAACAAGTTGAAAGCTTTCTCATGCATATCGTCCCACTTGAACACAACAATCTTTTTAACAAGTTCATTTAAAGGTGCAGCAGTAGAACTAAAGTTCTTCAGTAACCTTCTATAAAAACTTGCTAAACCATGAAAACTTCTTACCTCATATTTCATTCATAGGTGTAGGTCATTCTCTAATTTCCTTTTAAGCTTACAACAAAACCCAAAAACATAACAAATTCAAGCCAAAATGAATACATTTTGAGATTTCCATACAATTTATTTTCTCTCAAGACGTTAAGAACAACATGAAAATGTTCAACATGTTCATCTAAAGTCTTGCTATAAATCAAAATATTATCAAAATAGACTATTACAAATTTTCCAATGAAAGAATGCAAAACATGGTTCATTAACCTTTTAAAGGTGCTTGGAGCATTAGTTAAGCCAAATGGCATCACTCACCATTCATATAAACCATATTTTGTTTTAAAGGCTATTTTTCATTCATCACCTTCTTTCATATGAATTTGATTGTATCCACCCTTCAGATCAATTATAGAAAACACACAAGAACAAAACAATTCATCAAGCACATCTTCCATCCTAGGAATAGGATATCTATACTTTACAATGATTTTATTGATGACCCAACTGTCAACACACATTCGCCATGCTCCATCTTTCTCTAGAACCAAGATCACAGGAATAGAACATAGACTAAAACTTTCCCTCACAAAGCCCTTTTGCAATAACTCATTCACTTGCTTTTAGATTTCCTTTTTTTCCTCGAGATTTGTTCTATATGCTGGTCTATTTGGGATTGGACAATCAAGTATGAGGTCAATTTGATGCTCAATACCTCTTAAAGGAGGTAATCCATGAGGCACTTCTTCTGGAAAAACATCAGTGATATCCTGTAATAAAGAATCAACTTCACAAGGAAACGAATGATGGATTCGTTAATGAAAGAAACATCATTGTACATGAGTACAAGTTGTTTCTCTTTTGCTAATAATGCACTCTCAATCTCTTTTTTTCTTTACAAATACACTCATTTTCTTCCTTTTCTCTTCATTGCACTCAATCTTATGTTTTTCATTCTTCTCCTTGTTTTCACTCATGTTTTCCTTTCTTTCTTTTCGTGAATGCTCAATCACTCTTCTCTCAACTTACACTCTCTTGCAATTCTAATTTGATTAGAATATGCGTCAACCAGTTTGAGAGGTGTTAATACGATGATATTGTATTTATTCATGGCAAAAGTATACCCTTTTTGTACTTATCATGAGTGACTTTTCTATCAAATTGCCAAGTATACCCAAGAAGTAAATGCCCAGCATGCATAGGTGCAACATCACAAAGAACCTCATCTTTGTACTTGCCAATGGAAAATGACACCAATACTTGTCTAGTCACCCTTATATCTCTACAATCATTCATCCATTGAAGTCTATAGGGATTAGGATGCTTTTTCATTGGTAAGTTCAATTTCTCAACCAATAAGGTGCTAGCAACATTAGTACATCTTCTACTGTCAATAATCATGCTACATACCTTGTCATTTATATGGAACCTAGTATGAAAAATATGCTTACATTACTCCACATCACCATCTTCCTTAGGTTGTAAGCTTATAACACACCAAGTAACAAGTACAACTCCATCTATAGTTAGCAAATTCCACGTCACTACAATCCTCTAATGGTGGCATTTCATCATCACTTTAGCTTTCACTCTCCATTTCTCCATTATCCATCATAATCATTGCTCTTTTATTTAGACATTGAGAAGCAATATGTCCAACTCCTTGACACTTGAAACACTTGAGATCACGTGATCTATTATAGGATGTATTAATGTTAATTATACCTTTAGAAGGAGCATTTGAATATTTGGCCTTCACATCTTCTTTAGGATTTGTAACAACTTTATTGTTCTTCCAATTTGATCTCTACGTAGAGCTAGAAGATGAAGAAAATTTGGAAAAACTTTTAGACTTCAATTATCTCTCCACTAGAATTGTTTTGTGCAACAAATCCTCTATCTCCATATAATGTTGTAACTCCACCATATTAACAATCTCTTTCTTTAAGCCTCCAATGAATCTAGCTATAGTTGCCTCACGGTCTTCCTCCACATTGGCACTAATCATGGCTATTTCCATCTCCTTATAGTAATCCTCCATATTCATAGAACCTTATGTTAAACTTTCCAATTTTCTGTGCAAGTCCCTATGGTAATGACTAGGTACAAATCTCCTTCTCATCACATACTTCATATCTTTCTACATACCAAGAGGCCTTTCTCCATTTCTGCGCCTATTAATCACAAATTGATCCCACCAAATACTAGCATAGTCAGTAAATTTAACAATTGCTAATTTTACCTTTTTCTCCTCCAAATAATTGTGACAATCAAACACATGTTCAACTTTTCTCTCCCACTCCAGGTACAATTCAGGATCATTCTTTCCTTGGAACACATGGATTGTTAGCTTAATGTTACCCAAGTAATTGTTACATCTTAGTGCATCTTTTCTTCTCCTTTCATTTTCATCATTTCTTCCATCTGAATACTCCTCTTCTTCTTTTTCATAATTATTTTGACTAGTAGAGCTCTTATACTTGGATGTAGATTGTAAATCATCCAATCTTGCATTTAGAGCCTTGAATTGTTCCTGAACAGCCTTGATGAATAATTCAAGATCAACCTCCCGTTCTCCTCCTCCACTCATGATTAAAATACTGCAAAGTTTGAGTTAGAAAAAAATCCTTACACAAATGCTCTCTCACCTGTTTATGCTCAAATTATGTTGTAATCACTCGTGATTCACGTAATTTGGCTTTTTTTTGTATGGTCTCACCACTCTAGCATTTTACCACTCAATTATACCTCATGAGCTCTTAAGTAAGAACCTTTAAGAATGATGCTACACAACCAGAAACAATAAAGATTTGGTAAATTGATAACTTTAGAGAACAAGAGCTAACAAGAAACAAGGAATTCCAGATTTTTTTTCAAGTTCAATGAAGGTATTGTAAGCCTAAAAAGAGAACATAAAACCAAAAATCAAACCTTTTCTTTTATTTTTTTTTTTGGATTCTGCAACAAGCTAACACAACAGATTAACTACTAGCCAAATTTTTTTGTTCTCTTTTTTGCAAATTTTTTTCAATATGGAACTTTCTTTTTTTTCAAAAATGTCTCTTTTGTTTGTTTTTTGCATGATTTTTTTATAATATATGATAGAAAAGAAAAATCAAAACACAATGAGACAACAAAGAGAGATGAACAAACTCATAAATAAAACAAAAGGAGATGAAAAGACACAAACAAATAGAACAAAATAGGATGACACAATAGGAGAAATAACAAAAGAAATAACAGAAACAATTTTAATTTAAATAAAATTGAAAAATGATAGAAATAGAGGATGGATACCTAATTTCAAGAGCCAAAGCTCTGATACCAAATGATGTGATTTTATTGGAGCCAAAGCTCTGATACAATAGGCCTAGCAAAGATTGCTTCATCATTTTGGTTTTGGACCTAGTCATGGGACCTCCAATGTCATGCAAAGAGTCTTTGGCTCTGTTGGTTAGGTATCTATCAAAATCCTTTGTGATATTGTACTTGTGGAAGCCACCCATATCTTGTTAGAAAGGCTTTGGTAGTTTGACCAAAAAATTACACATGATAGTGTGACCAACAAATTGTCTTTTCTCTATAAGGATAATAAGGTAATCCTAAAGCCCTTAATTCCAAGGGAAGTTGTAGAGGATCAACTTAAAATGAAAACAAAAATAAGAGAAAAAAGAAATTAAGAGTGAAAAAAATTAAAAAGTGAGAAAATTAGGGGAAAAAAAGGAAACAATGACAAAAAGTTCTCTTGGAAAAAAAAAAAGAACCCTTATTGCTTTGGCCTACTAATATATGTCTTGTGTTAAATTCCTTGTTAGATAGTTTGCCTAGAGCTTTTGAAAGAATGCTTGAAGAGTTCCAAGATATCTTTCAAAAAGAAATGCTTGAAGGATTGCCACCGATTCAAGGAATAGAGCACTAAATTGACTTTGTGCCAGGTGCTTCATTGCCTAATCGTCTTGCTTATATGATGTGAAATTAGGTCGGGGTAAGATGATATGAACCAGAATTGGGTAAAGCACGAATCACCTTCGTTCTTTTCTAGGTTGGAATTCGTGAAATACACCAAAAGTTAACGTACAATTAGGGCACGACTAGATCTCGAGCTACAGATCTCGGAATTGAGTGATTCCAAAACGAGAGGAAAGATGACGTTCTGAATTGCGAAATTGATCTATGAATCACCGAAAAATACCAAGAATTCGTCGAGATATGATCCAGACTTAGTTTGCCTGAAAATTGGGAATGGGACTATGCTAGGGTTTCATACAAAACGCGATGATAAATTGGAACGTGATAAGAATGAAAAGATGAAAGGAATTGATGAGCGTCACGCTTCCAACGATGGAAGATAAGCCTGGAGATTGAACACACAAAGGGGTGAAAACCTTTGATAAATCTCAATTTTTGGATTGCAAGAACCTAGGAGAAACACTCTCTCAAGCAAATGAAAATTTGATGTTCTGCCTCTTTGCAGTCATTTGAGGTCTTTTTATAGTGGCCACAACCCTAACCACTAGGTTTAGTGAAGGTCCAACATTAAGTCAGCCCACACTACAGAAAATAAAATAACTAGAAGTTTTCTGGGCCTATGGATTAGTGCAGCCTAGTATTTTTATTTAATAAGAAAAACAAACTAAATATCTTTATGGGTCTGTCATGCAATTTAGGCCAGAAGCTTCATTCCTCAAGTTGGATGAAAAGATTGATCAACTTGGGCTTGCATCCTTCTAGGTTTAGTTCTTTTTGAATAATGGCTGCCAACACTTGTATAGCTTTCCTTAGCTCCCTTTGTCCTTGCCCTTGTCATAGGCCCTCCAAGTCCTTCAAGTGCTACACTCTTGGTCATGTCCTCATCACTCCCCCCTTTTGAAGAGGATTTGCCGTCAAATCAGAAGCATCATCATCCCACAATGTCCTCCAAAAGTGACTAAGGAATTTTGCATCCCTATCACTTACAATGCTCCTTGGTAGCCCATGAAGTCTTACTATTTCCTTGAAAAACAAATCAGCCACATGACAAGCATCATCTACCTTCTTGCAAGGTACGAAGTGTGCCATTTTAGAAAACCTGTCAACCACAACAAATACAGAATCCTTTCCATTCTTTGTTCTGGGAATTGGATGCCTATACTTGATGATAATGTTATTTATGGCTCTACAATCAGAACACATCCTTCATGAGCCATCCTTCTTGGGCAATAAAATAACAGGTACAGCACATGAACTCATGCTATCTCTCACCCAACCTTTGCTCATGAGCTCTGTCACTTGCCTTTCAATCTCTTTGGTCTCCTGTGGGTTGCTCCTATATGCTGGCCGATTAGGCAAAGAAGCTCCCAGAATGAGATCAATGTGATGTTCAATCCCTCTCAAAGGTGGCAAGCCATTGGGTACACTTGTTGGAAACACATCTTCAAAATCCTGCAAAAGAGATCTAATACAAGGAGGCAATTCAAACTTGTCAAATTCGTTAGAATACAAAATGTGACTTTGACAAAACAATAAGTAGAGGGGCTGCGTTGTGCAAAGCACCCTCCTTACTTACCTTTCTCTTGCTAAACAAAGTTGTTTGCCCTCAAGTGTTTCACTATTTTTCTTTTCTCTCTTTTTTTCTCTCAAGTGTTTCACTCTTCCTCCCAGGTGTTTCACCCGTGCTCTCATTTGCTATCTTTTCTCTCATTTTGATTTGATCCTCACACACCTCTTTAGGAGTCAAGGGCTTGAGAACCAACTTCTTATCCTGATATATAAAAGAAATTTTGTTAGTGAAGCCATCATGAATGGCTTTGGTGTCATACTGCCACGGCCTCCCCAAAAGGATATGGCTGGCCTCCATTGGAACTACATCACATAACACCTTATCTTGATATCTCCCAATGGAAAAGGACACTTCCACTTGTTGTCTCACTTGTACCTCTTCTCCTTCACTAAGCCATTGAAGCTTGTATGGCCTAGGATGTGATGTAGTGTCCAAGTTCAGTTTTGACACTAATCTAGAACTCACCACATTTGTGCAGCTTCCCCCATCAATGATCACTAAACAAACCTTACCATTGATTAAACATCTTGTATGGAAAATGTTCTCCCTTTGAGATGCATCCACAACCTTAATTTGGCTTCCAAGCAACCTCCTAATCATGCACAACTGTCCCTCATTAGCCACCACATCTGCAGTCTCAATTTTAAGTCCCTATGAAAGCTAGATGGTACATAGCGCTTCCTCATGATCCTTTTCATTTCTGCCCAAGTGTCCACCATAGGCTCCTCATTTCTAGTCCTCTCCCTCTGCATCTTGTTCCACCAAATCAATGCATAATCAGAAAACTCAGCAGCTACAAGTCTCACTTTTTGCTCCTCACTATAATTGTTGCAAGAGAAGACATGTTCAATCTTGAGCTCCCACTCCAAATATGCCTCTGGATCACTTCTACCCTTGAAAGGTGGTACATTCAACTTGATTCCTTCTATTCTTCCCTCATTCCTATACTGCCTTCCCCCTCCTCCAGGTGGGGTTCTATTCTCCAACTGATCCAACCTCTCATGGAATTCATCTTGTTGTTGCTTCATCAACCTCTCCAAGTGTTGAGTAAGAGCTGTGATTTGGAACTGAATATCATTGTTGATGTTTCTTTCTGCCATTGATTAACAAACAGGTCAAAGATATCAAGAATAAATATATATTTGGTGTTTGAAAATTTCCTTACCCACTCAAGTGTTTGCACACACAATTTGGCTTTTACTATAATGAGCACTCTTTCCTTTTTCCTCTTTATTCCTCCTTGAGTTCTTAACAAACCAAGAAGAGAAAATACAGAAACTTTCACCAACCTTTGTGAAGCCAATTAACTCAAGAAAAAGCTAACAAAATGACTCAAATGAAGACAAAAGAAGGCAACAAACAACTAGGACAACAACCAGAATTAGACACCAACAAAGGAAAGGAACTTGACTCAAAGGAAAACAAAGGATGCAGCAAAATAGGCCAAAACTGGGCATACAATTAAGGACACTATGCAGCCACAAGCAAAATGTTGAACAATTAAGGTGCAGCCAAAGATATAATTTGTGCGTAAATTTCCACCAACAAAACTGCAGCAAGAACTTAGAAATTCAAACAAACAAGGTGCTGTACTTCTTCCTTCAATCAACCACAATATTACCTTAAAGAATGAACTTTAAAAAAGAAATTCAAATAGCATGAACAATTCAGCCAATTTTTTTTTTGTTTTTTTTTTTCAGAATTCTCAATTGTGTTAGAGGCCTAACTTTTTCAATGGTTCAGCCTAACAAATATGACTTTTGCAATGGTTCAACCTAACAGATATGACTATAATAAGGTAATATTATTGATGATAAAAATCAAGGAAAGAATATACCAAAAGTGCAGCCTTGCAATTCCTATAAACCAAAGCTCTGATTACCAAATGATATGAAATTAGGTCAGGGTAAGATGATATGAACCAGAACGGGGTAAGGCACGAATCACCAAGGTTGGAATTCGCAAACTATGCCAGAACTTGATGTACAATTAGGGCACGACTAGATCTCAAGCTATAGATCTCGGAATTGAGTGATTCCAAAACAAGGAGAAAGATCGCGTTCTGAATTGCAAAATTGATCTATGAATCACCAAAAAATACCAAGAATTCGTCAAGATATGATCCAGACTTAGTTTGCCTGAAAATTGGGAACGAGACTATGCTAGGGTTTCATACAAAACGCGATGATAAATTGGAATGTGATAAGAATGAAAAGATGAAAGGAATTGGTGAGCGTCACACTTCCAACGATGGAAGATAAGCCTGGAGATTGAACACACAAAGGGGTGAAAACCTTTGATAAATCTCAATTTTTGGATTGCAAGAACCCAGGAGAAACACTCTCTCAAGCAAATGAAAATTTGATGTTCTGCCTCTTTGCAGTCATTTGAGGTCTTTTTATAGTGGCCACAACCCTAACCACTAGGTTTAGTGAAGGTCCAACATTAAGTCAGCCCAAACTACAGAAAATAAAATAACTAGAAGTTTTCTGGGCCTATGGATTAGTGCAGCCTAGTATTTTTATTTAATAAGAAAAACAAACTAAATATCTTTATGGGCCTGTCATGCAATTCAGGCCAAAAGCTCCATTCCTCAAGTTGGATGAAAAGATTGATCAACTTGGGCTTGCATCCTTCTAGGTTTAGTTCTTTTTGAATAAGGGCTACCAACACTTGTTGTATAACTTTCCTTAGCTCTCTTTGTCCTTGCCCTTGTCATAGGCCCTCCAAGTCCTTCAAGTACTACACTCTTGGTCATGTCCTCATCACTCCCCCCCCTCTTGAAGAGGATTTGCCCTCAAATCAGAAGCATCATCATCCCACAATGTCCTCCAAAAGTGACTAAGGAATTTTGCATCCCTATCACTTACAATGCTCCTTGGTAGCCCATGAAGTCTTACTATTTCCTTGAAAAACAAATCAGCCACATGACAAGCATCATCTACCTTCTTGCAAGGTACAAAGTGTGCCATTTTAGAAAACCTGTGAACCACAACAAATACATAATCCTTTCCATTTTTTGTTCTGGCCATTCTATGTTATGTAGTTGGCTCTAACGGAGTCAAAGTAGATGTTGAAAAAGTAAAGGCCATACAAAGTTGGCTAATAGTAGGAGATGTAAGAAGTTTTCATGGGTTAGCTAGCTTATATAGGCATTTTGTTAAAGACTTTAGCACCCTTGTTACACCCTTAAATGAAATTGTTCAAAAAGATGTAGGTTTTAGATAGGAGGAAAGTTAGGAAAGAGCTTTTCAAGCTCTGAAGGAGAGACTTACCAATGCCCTTATACTAGCTCTTCCAAACTTTAGTAAAACCATTGAACTAGAGTGTGATGCCTCCAACGTGGGAGTAGGAGTAGTATTGTTACAAGAGGAACATCCCATAGGATATTTTAGTGAAAAACTTAAAAATGCCAAAATAAATTTCTCCACCTATGACAAAGAGTTGTATGCATTGGTTAAAGCCATTCAACGGTGGTAGAACTATTTGTTTCCCAAAGAGTTTGTGATCCACAGTGATCATGAAGCCCTTAATCATCTTAGGAGTCAAAATAAGCTTAATAAGAGACATGCCAAATGAGTAGAGTTCCTAGAACAATTGTTGTTGATGCCTTATCTAGGAGGCACTCCTTGCTTTCTATGCTTGAAACTAAACTTCTAAGTTTTGAGCACTTAAAAGAGATATACCTTAAAGATGAATTTTTCAAAAAAGAAATCTATGATATTTGTGTTAATGGTGCAAATGGAGGTTTCCACATACATGATGGGTTTCTTTTTAAGCATAAAAAATTATGCGTACCTAAAAGTTCTATTAGAGGATTACTGGTGAAAGAGGTTCACAAAGGTAGTCTCACGGGGCACTTTAGGGAATATAAACTTATAAGACTTTGCTATAACACTTTTTTGGCATCATCACCAAATCTGTGATATATGCTTAGTCCGTAAGTTTGTTAAAGCAAAAGTTAAACCCCGATAGTTTTTATACACTCCTTCCTATCCCTACTATGCCTTCGGTAGATCTTTTATGGACTTTGTCTTAGGCTTTCCTAGATCAAAGAGTGGAAAAGATTTTATTTTTTTGGTTGTAGATAGGTTCTCTAGAATGACCCATTTTATATCATGTCATAAAGTTGATGATGCTTATCTAGTAGTCAATCTCTTTTTCAAGGAAGTGAGAAGGTTGCATCGTTTGCCTAGGACCATAGTTTCTGATAGGGACTCCAAGTTTCTTAGTCACTTTTGGAGAACCCTATGGAGCAATCTTGGCACTAAGCTTCTCTTTTCAACTACTTATCATCCTTAAACAAATGGTCAGGCTAAGGTCACCAGTTGAACCTTATCCCAACTTCTTAGGTATTTTGTGGAAGGAGAGGTTTCCTAACTTAAGAAAATCTAAACTACTCCCAAGGAGATATGGTCCTTTTAAAATAATAAATAAAATAAATAATAATGCCTATATCCTTTATATGCCTCAATCTTATGAGGGAAGTCATACCTTCTATGTTTCTTGTCTTGTTTTTCAGGTACTTTACACTCGAACTTAGGGACAAATTCTTTTTAAGAATGTGAGCCTGATAAGGATCTGCTTAGCACTCAAGAAGACATTAAGAGAAGTAAGAGGCAAAGGACAGTCAAGCTCTCAAAGGCCCTATGACTAGAAGAAGTGAGAAAAAGAAGAAAAGAAAAGTGGAAAAAAAGGAAGAAAAGTAGTGAGCAAGAACGCTCTTAGTAGAACCATAGAGTCCTGGGGGATTCCCTCCATACTGCAAACTCATTCCCCATTGCTCCTCCCTTCCCTAAGGTTACTAAAGCTCACTTACCATCCTATATCCTACCCTTAACCTTGGCCACGTTACAAGCTAACAAGAAGTCCTAGTGATCATGATTGCATGTGATTTTGAAGGTGTAGAAGGAGAGGCTAGTCAAAGTTCGATAGTGCCAGTTGCATGGGATGTTTAAGTGTATATACAATCCCAAACACTTGAGAGATTGAGAGAATATGCCATCAGAGAGAACTCGATCACTTCTCGATTATTCTTTAATGTTTGCAGGTTGCTTATTTGCTTTGGGTGTGGAGAAAGTAACTCTCATAGATTGCTTGAAAATCTGAAATTTGGGATGATTGCATGCTCGATCTATTTGTCAAACTTGAAAAAATCATTTGAAAACATATTTTCTCTTTCAATTTCCTTGAAATCTAATTTTGCCCAGGAGTACAAAAGTGTAAGTGTGGGGGTCTGATAAGTCATATTTTATACACCTCACAAGGGCTTAAGATGGGTATTATTAAGACTGTTTAGTGATTAAGAGTCCTGTCTTAGTTAAGATTCGAATTACGAGCCTGGAAATAGGAAAAATATAAATTTATGCTAAAATGAAGATTTTAACTAATAAAAGATTTGACTTGTTTTGTAGGCCCGAAAGCTGAGAGTATCTTGGTCCAAAAAGAGCATCTTGGCCCAAAAGAAGCGGTCCCGGCCAGAACCAATATGAGCAGCGAAAATCACTCCAACAAACAAGGAACAATTTGTGATTATTGGAAGAGTAAAATAAGAAATATGTAATTCGAGTAACTTAGCTAGAAATCTGTTAGAATCAAGGAAATATGTAATTTGGGTAACTCAGCAAGAAATTTGTTAAGATCAGGGAAATATGTAATTCGGGTAACTATGCAAGAAATCTATTAGGATCAGGGAAATATGTAATTCGGGTAACTCTGCAAGAAATCTGCCAAGATCAAGGAATCAGCGATTTTGTAGGATTAGATTTAGATTTAGCCGCAACTGCCCTACATGTATATAAGGACATGCCTTGGCACGTTTCAGAGTGTGGAAAAACAGTGGGATTCTAGATCTAGCACCGTCAATAACTATAGACATTCCAAGCTAGCACGGTGGTACACGAAGCTTCGGTAAGGTGTCTCTCTCGATCAAGGAGGTACATGATCAGGATTTGGAAGCTGGAAGCTATCGGAGGTGATCGCTCGGTATAGCCGACGCACTCCGGTGAACGGAAACCTCAACGTCTAGCCATCACTACTGCATGATAGACTCGTTTTTAGTCGTCTTAACAAGCATCAAATAACTAAAGCTAACTATAGTATAGTCAACCCTAGGTCATTCTTCTCAAGGACACAGTGTGCTCGATTGTGATTCGGTGTATAGTGAAATAATGTAGAAGGTGAGATGTAGATTATTGACTTGCCTCGGCTGTGGTCGAGTCGCTCTCGACAAAGACTGAGCCGAGATGATCTCGGTAGAGATCTATCCGACTTGGTCTCGGCTGAGTGTAGACAGACGCTACAGAGATGGACTATCTCTGTCTCGGACTGAAAACCAGTAAACAGGGGGGACTATCTCAAGTCCAATCTGATGTCTGCACTCTAGTTCTTAGTCCATATCAGCCTTGGGAATTCTTATGGCAATAGCCAAAGGTTTGTCCATTGCGATACCGAGGAATTATGCAATCGCTACCTTATCAGTTGGCAAGGATTAAGTTCAGAGCTGATTTTAGGTTCTCGATTAACAATCTAAATGATTACCTACTGAATTAGTTAAACCAGTTCCGATCGGCTTAGCTTAACATTGTTCACAATTCAACTGCAATCATGGATTAAATCATGGATTAAATCATGAATTAAAGGAGAGGAAGGGAACGGAGATAAGAAATGCAGAATGAAATTGATTAATAGAAAACAGAGTACAAACACAGTGGTCTAAATTCAGGTGGATCCATCTTCCACGACGATCGCCATGGTTGATGGTGGTGGTACACCTTTAATAGCCTAAGCGTTGAGGATCGGATCCACCAGACTGTGTTGGAATCCCAATCAGTCCCCTCTGACAAACTTCGGCTTCCCAGTTTCAAACCTGCATTTTCTCGATCGAGAGAAACACCAATGCATCACCGTGCACCACCGTAACGATGGAAAACGAGAGCGAGAAAATGAATATAATGAGAGTGTGTTGAGAGTGAATTCAAAGACCCCTAAAAAGTGCACAGCTCCTCCTATATATACACGAGGTGTGACTTGCTACTCCTAACAATTCCTAATAGAATTACAACATGAATTGCCTATTCTACCCTTGTGTAACTTGCGCTGCAAGCTTCTCCAAAAGTGACGTGGCAGTTGAGCTGGAGCTGAGGTGGTCCTGAGCTGGATAGCTGACGTGGATAGCGTCTTTGGGCTGCTCCTTATTGGACTGCACCTACTTGAGCTACTGGGCCGTGAAGCCTGGCCTGATTTGGTTTGGCCGAGATGGAGTTGATCTTGGACAAGACGACTTCATCTCGGTCGAGTCTTCTTATGATGGACCCGATAACGTCTCGGCTGATCTTGCAAGAAAAGAAGAGTTAGCTAAGATCCTCGAATTAACACAAATTTGTATTTTCTCTATTTTTAGGTCCATAATATGAATCTTAGTTAACACTCCATTCTTAAGCACAAGATAGTCTTGTAACATCCTTCTTAGGTCCATAAAAGATGTATAACTTGTGACTCATCAATGCACCAGTGCCGTCCTTCCAAGACGATCGTCATGGAAGGCAGACTCTCTAGAGAACGCTGAATTCCCACCTTTGTATTCAATTCTAATTTCAATATTATAACTGGTTTGCAATTCTATCTCTTAATTATAATTCCTGTGCTTTAATCTACTTTTGACTTTGCCACGATTGCACATTGTTACGAGTAGATCACGTTAGACTAGGACCGATTGGAACTGGTTTAATAATCTAGTTAGGTGGAGAACCTAAAATCAACCAAGTACATACTCTCCGCCAACTGATGAGGTAGCAATTGTGTAAATCCTCAGTATGGCAATGGACAAACGTTCGGCGATTGTCGTAAGAATCTAAGGTTGATTCGGAGTATAATCCTAAGTAAGAAAGGCAAACTGTTATGTGTTCATTCTTGAATTAGTACAGTAAAATAGTATAGATTAGTATAGTTTACTTTTCTGCACTTAGTTTATTTTCTGCACTTAAACACAAACCCCCCCTATTTACCACTTTTCTAGAGTCTGAGACCAAGTCAGTCCGACTCCGTTGCGTCTATCTGAGACCGAATCGAAATTTTGCACTAAATATTTTCTGCATTAACTTTGATTTTCACACTTAGCACAATCTGAATACACTGTGTCCTTGAAAGAATCGACCTAGGTTAGCTATACTATAGCTAGCTTTAGTATTTATTTGAGGCGTGTAAGACGACTAAAAACCCGCTTATCAATCCACTATCACACAATTGACTTATGCTTAATAGATTGTGTTTCAAACCTTTAACATATAAAACATTGTCTATGGACGGGAACGGATGCTTCTCAATCCCTCCTACACCAACTATCTTACCTTTATGATTACCTCCGAAGGTAATCCATCCTCATTTCTTTGGCCTAAGGACTTGAAACATATACTTTTCTCCAGTCATGTGATGTGAGCACCCACTATCCAAGTACCATGAGAAGGGTTTCCTTCTTACTATTAAACACATTTCAACAAGAATAATCATTGATTTAGGTACCCAAATATTCTTTGGTCCTTTTGGGTTAGTCATTAAACATTTGGAGGGTCCATTTGGACGCACTTTGCAATCATAGAATTTGCATCCAAACTTTCTATAACATGAACAATGAATAGTTGGTTTTTCTTTTGTTTCCTTTTCCTTTTCAAAACCTAAGTTAGATTTTTCATGTGAACTTCTATTGTATTTGAGCAACTTGTTTAAATTTTCTACATCGTTGACAAATTTGGCTAGATTTTGTCTAAGGTCAATTACTTCTTTTTGAAGTTCAGTTACTTCGTAAGTGTTGGCTTTAGATAAGTCATTGGTTTGTTCTTCTTTCAACTTTTCATTTTCTTTCTTAGGGATACTATTTTCTTTTTCCAAGGATTCAAAATCTTTGGTTAGTTTTGAAAATTTTCTTTTTAGTTCTTTGTATTTGAGAAAAAGAGTTGAGGAATTTAAAAGAAGTTCTTGATAGGCTATTTGTAAATATTCTAAGTTATTAAAATTTACCTATTCATCATCCTCATCTTCAGATGTTATGTCTGCCATCAAGTATAAGTTGGCTTCTTCATCTTCATATTTTGAGGATGACAAGTCAAGGTCTTCCCAAGTAGCCATAAGGCTTTTCTTCTTCTTGATAAATGATTTCTTCTTCTACTTCTCTTCCTCCTTTTCAATGTTAGGACATTCGGATTTGAAGTGTCCTAGTTTCTTAAATTCATAACACACAACCTGCGTCTTGTCTTTCGTTTCCTCGGTGTGCTTCCTAAAGTTGTTCTTCCATCTTGATCATCTCTTGTGCTTCCACATAGATTGGATCTTCCTTGAAATGAAGGAAATTCATCCTCATTAGAACAATCTTCGTCTGATGTGTTTCCACATGATTCCTTTACCTTAAAAGCTTTGGACGTTGAGCCTTTAAGAGCCTTCTAAGCTTTGAGGGATATGGACTTTCCTTTTTGTTGCCCTTCATCTTTGTTTTGCTCAATCTCGTGAACTTTAAGTGTACCCAGAAGTTCTTCCATGGGAAGCTTCTTAAGGTCTTTGGATACTCTCAAGGTTATGATCTATGGTCTCTATCTTCTAGGCAAACTTCTTAAAAAAAAATTTATGTGGTCGTAATTATCATAAGTTCTTCCTAGTGATCTAAGATTATTGTAATTGTTTGGAATATTCCAAACATTAGATCAATAGTTTCATTATCTTCCATTTTAAAAAATTCATATTTGTGTACTAGCATGCTAATTTTAAAGTCTCTTACTTGAGACGTACCTTCGTAAGCTAGAGCAAGAGTGTCCCACATTTTTTTGGATGACTTGCAACTATGAACTTTCTCATATTCTGATTTTATTAATGCACACGTGAGAAAGTTTCTAGCCTTTGGGTTTAGAAGGTACCTTTTCTTCTATTATTCATTTCACAAAGAACTTTCTGTTCATTTTTGTTGGTAGGGATATAATTTCCATTGTCAATTACGTCCCACATGTTAATGTGACATGCATCAAAGAATGCCATCACTCTTCATTTCCAATAGCCATAGTTATAGTCTTTGAATAGAGAAGGTATGTTCACTATGTGTCCTTTGGTTTCCATGAATTTCAAGATCCCCTGTACTAATAAATGTTCAACCCTTAGAGGATGAGCTTTGATGCCAATTGAAGGAAAATATAACATACAAGAAGAAGGATTGAATTGAGGGTGTGATTTTTTAAATCTTTTTACAAAACTGAAAGATTTAAAACATAGTTTGATTTGGTCTTCCAAAGGGAGTGTCCAAAGGAGTGAAGAAATAAAAGAATGTACGGTAAGAGAGAAAAATGCACAAAGATTATACTAGTTCAGTCTTTCAATAGAGTTACATCCAATCTCTTTAACATGATGGAATTTCACTAAGTTTACCTAATTTACAAAAGTATTCTCTACCTATCTAGGTATTACAATCCTTGTAATCTACTTGATTACAAGAAAACCAAGTACTGACTACCTCTCCAGGTATTCCAACCCTTGTAATCTACCTTATTACAAGAAACCCAAGTATTCTTTGACACTTAGCCTTTTCAGTTTATCACACTAACTCAGTAAAGCTTTTAAAATAGAGTAACTCACATAGTGAGCATTTATAATACAAAGCACAAACATTATTTTGCTTTGCAAAGAAAGTTTTACAGGATAGTCACCCAAAGCATAAGACAGTGTTTTTTCTTTCTTGATAGAATGTGTTATAATTCAGCTTCTATTTCTTTTGAGCTTGATAGATCCCTTTATATAGCACGTGAAAATTTGAACATTACTTTTTGCATGAGGAGTGGTAACATCTACGTTAAATGCTACTTGATTACTTCTTGTAGTATTTCTACAGAGGTTCCTTTTTTTTCTAAAGACAAATAGGTTGTGGTAGGAAAAAGTTGATTTTCTCTTAATTCTACACGTTGTCTATTGTTGATGAGTGAGGAAGCTTCATTGGTTCCTTTTGAGTTGAGTCATAATTTGGGGTTCCTTTTACCAGACTTGACTTGTTTTATAAAATCTTTGTTGTTCTTCTTCATCAATCTGAAAACTTAACACGTTCTCGAACAATATATTAGGTAGACATTTAAACGTTGGATTTAGATAATCAACACTTTATACCAATAAAAGAGTTCACGAGACAAGATAACATAAACACTATGCTTTTAGGAGAGATTCTTCCTTATTGAAACAGTGCAATCGTTCTACTTTCTAGACGATCTCTTCTTTGGATGGCAAGAACATCTTAGGATACTGAGTTCACTTAATGATGGTGAACTCATCATTGGACGTAACACTTCCTCTATGGATGTTGGATAAGTCCTTTGGATGTTGAGATTTCGTATTAGACAGTGAATCCTTATTTGGATGATGAACACATCCTTTGGATGGTGAGCCTCTATTGAACAATGAATACATCCTTTGGACAGTATGCCTCTCTTTGGACGAACATCATGTTTATGGATGCTAAGCTCTCCTATTGGCCCTTAACTATGTCTTTGGATGGTGAGCTTCTCTATGGATGCAGAATATGTCCTTTGGATGGTAAGTCTTGCAATGGACGTTGGGAATGTCCTTTGCACAACGAGTGACTCTATGAATGCTAAGCACGTCTTTGGATTTGAGTATGTTCTTTGGACAGTGAGTCTTGCTATAGGTGTTGTGAATTTTCTTTGAACGTGAGTCTTGCTATGGACTCTAGGAATGTCTTTTTGGACGACAGTGACTATATGGATGGTGAGCACGTTTAAGTATGTCCTTTGGATGATGAGTCTCGCTATGGAAACTAGGAATGTCCTTTGGATAGTGAGTGACTCTATGGAGGCTAAGCATGACTTTGGACACTAAATCATGCTATAGACATTACATATGTCCTTTGGACAATGAATGCATCTATGGACGGCGAGCTCCTTATGGATGTAGTCGGTTGATAATGTTGTCGAAACATTATCAAAATCACTAGATTTTCCTTAATTCTATAGTGTAGGGACTAACCAAGGTTGATTCTCACAAGGATACAATCATACTATGCCTAATCTTCTTTATTAGAAACCAAAATGAATGTTAAAAATGGGGGTTTAGATGAAACATAATTATGAAGAACAAGTAATTATATAGAACATAATTTATACAAAACATAATTGATCTAAACCAAATTATGTAACATCAATTCAAGGATTCAATCATGCAATCTATTATCATAGTTCTAATAAGGATGCAATTTCATATCAACCTAAATTTCATTAAATAATCATCTAACATTCGTCCATGCAAATTGAGATCACAATCACAGTCTCTAATTAGCATGGATTCAAGAACATATCTAGTTGATTTTAGGTTATCAATCGATTACCTAATAGGACACAATCTAAAGCTTCAAGCGAGATCATAATCATGAAAATGGATAAAGAGTTAGAATGGAAAATATAGAAAATTGCATAAAGAAGATAAAGTTTCAACTCAAACCAACTTGCAATCCTGAACCTTGAATGGACAAAGAAGCTTAGTCTTCCATGGCCATTGTCATAGAAAACTCAATAGAATAATAAAGAAGAAAACATAGAAGAAAAATTGAGAAGAGAAGAAAACTTCCAATGTATGAAAGCCTCTAAACTCTTCAAATCTGAAAAGTCTCTAAAAAAAATTGTTTCCAACTAATTAACTCCTTAAATACCCTTCTACCAACTAACTTACTAAAAATTACATGCTCGAAAGTGCCAAAGAAGATGGGTTGACAAAAGAATTAGCATCCCAAAAAGCCCCACCAACCAAGGCTCCATAATCTAGGCCAGAATATACAAGGAAAAGCCTAATCAGAGTGGGTGCAGAGGTAGTAACTTCACATGGACATTTGACATAGAAAATGATCAAGCTGGGTTAAGCCTTAAAAAGAAGAGTTGTAGATCTTTGTCTTATCTTTCTAGGGCAACCAAGATTGTCTAATTTTGAGGTCCGTAGCTTTAGATATGTCTTGCACAAGATAGTAACTTCATATTGAAAATTAAGTCTAAAAATAAGCAATGATTAGCAACTAACCCCAATTAAGTCCAAAAACTCAAGACTGAACCAATGTGTCAATATTAATAAAAAATGATGTCAAATATGTCCAGCATAAGTCAATATTAAGTGCCTCAAAAATTCTCTATCATATATGAACTTCTTTTATAGTCAATTTCCCTTAAATAGTTGCATTCCACCTTTAAGTCCAATAACCTAGAGTTCTTTTGGAATCTAGAGAGTAGTGGTTAATCATAATATATTATCCATTTTTACAATGTTTGTTATCATCAAAACACTTGGGTCATTTTGAAAGAATATTTCCAATAGGTAAATGTAGAATTGTTAGGGGAACTAAACATAACAAAGATTGAAGCAAAACAACTCAAAAATCAAGCACAAATTCAAGAAAACCTACCTCAAATTCCATACCCAAAAATGGACGAAAAATCTATTAAATCTTGATTCAAACCTTAAAATGCAACACTAGGTGTTGTAGGCAAGCTCTAAATACAAAATGTTAGGTCTAGAAATTAGGAATGTAAATTGAAAGAAGAAATTAAAGATATGGAGAAGAGAGGAATGGTGTTTTCGTCACTAATTTCATTGAAATTAGATAAAAAAATAATGAGATTTATCATAAGAATCTTGGAAACTTGATGAGAATAGGGTTCTTGCTCAAGAACAAGAGAAGAGAGAAAATCTCTCAAAAGTGTAATACAAAATTTTCATTCAATTAAAAAGTGATTAAGCTAATTACAATATAACCTTATATAGGCCTGCACTAATCATTATTAGGTAGCTTAATCTAATCCGAAGACTAACCTAAAGGCCCAAAACTAGGCTAAAAATGCAACACTCAAAAGCCTTCACAATTGGTAACCGAAAAATGTCACTAATGCCGAAAATGTATCCTTTGGCTTCCAAGCCCATATGCAAGTCCACTAAAGTTCATTACAAGGAATACCACTTGAAAAAAATTGGTTTAAAGGTTTAAAACAAGCTCACAAAGGACCATGGTTACACTAAAAAATGTAAACAAAGTTAGGCAACTATTGGACCTTCCTTGACCCTTAAGGAGACCCATCTCTTGGTGCACTTCTTCTTGGAGTTTTCTTAGCCTTCATCTAGTCATTAAACCTTCTAGGAAAATGGATTCCATGCTCTTTAAGCCTCCATATTGATTATGACCTTACCCTTCCATATACATATTAGAGTCCCTCTCTAAGAGTAAGAAACCTAACTTAGTCCAAGTTCATGTTTTCTCTAGAGATTTAAAATTTTTCCCTTTGGACGCTCTGACCCCAGGTTTCTTCTATTAGAATCCTAGACCTACACACCTCAACAAAGCCAAGAACAATCCAAAGAAATCAAAACTAGTTAGGGATTTTAGTAATTGAAGAATGAAATAGAAATCGTAAAAATTAGGAATGACTTGTCACTAATTCTAAAGGAATTAGATAAGATAATTTGATATTCACTACAAGCCTCATGGAGAACTTGATGAGAATTAAGTTTTCTTTCTCAAGAACAAGATGAGAGAAATTCTCCAAAAGCTTGAAATGCAAGTATTTTTTTCATCAAAAAGTTATTACAAATGTGAAGGATTAGACTTTTATACCTTCTCCAAATTAAATGGATTATACTAATATAAAAGGCCTTGGGCCAAGCCCAATTCACAACCTAAAAGCAAACCAAGGCAAAGGATTCAAGGTTTAAAAAGGATTCCAAAAATTTCTCGCAAATCCATCACTAAACCAAAAATCCATCCATATTTCATCTAAGTCAATTACTAAGCCCATCTTTAAATAGGCTTGAGGTTCAAGACAAAATACATGGAAGGAAACAAAAGAAAAAAGGTTTTAATACAAAGAAATGCAATCCTAAGAAGTTAAGCAAGGGCATTTCGAAAATTCCACAATGTGAGTAGAGTTGGGCCTTGATTGGACCCTCCTTACCCTATAAGAAGGCTCATCTTTTGTTGCATTTCCTCCTCCATCCTCTTCAATCTTCCCCTAGTCATAAGTCCTTGAAGGGTGACGTGACCTAAATCGCGTCAACCAGGCGGATTTAGAGATTGATGACATGGAGGTCAAAATAGGCATGGAACCATGGTCCGAGGGGATGCCGGAATCCTCGGGGACCCGATTTGATGAGGCGGCAACGGTTGAGCCATTCCCTAGGAGGGCCAGCATGGACCAATATGACTCAGATTGGAGTTTCCACCAGTGTTTGATGGTACACTGGAAACCGAGGGTGGATAAGGCACAATCTCGAAATAGAAAATCTGGGTAAGGAGCCAGTCACGCATGGGAGTGACATATCATCCCATCCGCCTACCATCTGGTAGTTATCCCATGAATTGCATGCTACATAACCTCTACTATATTGGCGGATGACACAGGGATAAGTTTTGGTGGGATGATCAACTTGACAAGAGCAGGTCTCTTGCTCCTACATACCTCCTAGCTATGAGGAATCAAAATTGACGTAGTTCTGGAGGGATGCATGCGGTGAGTGATAGAGTCGGACTTTCCCTTAGGTGTCCTTCCCTCGGGACGTGAACAGTGTTGTGAGTGCAAGCTGTGAGTCTTAGCATGGTTGGACTTTCCCTTAGGCGTCTACTGAGATCTGGAGCGCGAGGACTTAGCTTTCCGTTGGGCGCTTGATGAGTCATAAATCATACACCGTAAGTGACCCCAAGAGAGTGTTAATAAGCAACTCAGGTACATAAAAGATGATTGTTAGCCAGGATTCAGATTAGGAACCAGAAAGCAAAGAAAATACAATTTGGTGTTAAAAGGCATTAGCTAACTATTCTTTCATTACAGGTCCAACCAAGTCTCTCAACCATCTAAAGAAGGTCGAGGCCGAGACTCGGCCCAGAGAATAAAGAGCAGCTAGTAAGCAGGGCGACCCTATGAGGAACGAAGTCCAGGTGGCATTCCACGTCAACCATTCAAAAGCCACCTCAGGTCCAGCTCAGCAGCCATATCACTCTAGAGTAGCTGTAGTGCAAGTTACAGCAAGGGTAGAAAAGGGATTCCACTTGTCATTCTGTTAGGGACTTTAGCTTTCGCGCCTTGTATATATAGGCGAAACTCTAAACAAATCGGGGTCTTTGGTATTCATAATTTCCCACTCATATTAATTCCCAATTTCTCTCGCTTCCGTTTCTGCCATTCAAGGTGGTGCACTGTGATGTCACTGGTGCTTCTCTCGATTGAGGAAGTGCAGGTTAGGAACCGAGAAGCCGAAGGTTACCAGAGGGGACCGATTGGTTTACCAACGCACTCTGGTGGACTTGATCCTCAACGTCCTAGCTAATGGAGGTGGACCATCACTGTCAACCATGACGATCGTCGTGGAAGATGGAGTCACTGAATCCAGGCCCTGTGTTTGTATTTCGTTTTCAATAATATGAGTGTTTTCTGCTTTCTGATCTCTGTTGCATTCCTCTCCTTTAATTCACGTTTTGAATCGCGGTTGCAATTGAACCGTGAACAATGTTAAGCTAAGCCGATCGGAACTAGTTTAACTAATACAGTAGGTAATCAACTAGAGAATCTAATTGAGAACCTAAAATCAGCTTGAACCTAATCCCTGCCAACTGATGAGGTAGCGATTGTGTAAATCCTCGATATGACATTGGATGGACCTTTGGCGATTGTCATAAGAATATCGAAGGCTAATATGGACCGTGAACTAGAGTGAATGAACCAGAAGGACCTTGATTATTGAGACTTAACATGAACATAGTAATAGTAGTAGTACTAGGAGTAGTTTAGTATAATTGCAATTACATTCGTAGTGATTTCTGTCTTTATTTCACCTGCATTTTAATCCCCCTGTTTACTGCTTTTCAGTCTGAGACAGAGATAGTCCGTCTCTGTAGTGTTTGTCTGCACTCAACCGAGACCAAGTCGGATAGATCTCTGCCGAGATCATCTTGGCTCAATCTCTACGAGAGCGACTCGGCCATTGCCGAGACGAGTCGGTAATCTACACCTCAGATTCTACGTCATTTCACTTCACACCGAATCACAATCGAGCACACTGTCTCCTTGAGAAGAATGACCTAGGGTTGACTATACTATAGTTAGCTTTAGTTATTTGATGCTCGTTAGTATGACTAAAAACGAGTTTATCAGCACTCAACCCTCGTAGTTTAAGGGCAAAGTTGGGACTATCCACTAGGCGTACCACCTCGATGCTGGATTGACCATACGCGTGCCTGCATGTTGGGTGGACTCGGACGTGTGCCCACTAACTTAGGGCTAGCTAAGGTGTACAGAGTGTCAGGTCATGATGACTAAGACCGACTCGGTTTTAAGTTGAAGTGAGCTGTGAGCTAGCGGTACAAAATGCTCGTGAGTCAGTTTGGTATCAAGACAACTGGCATGCCATCTAGAGTGTAGTGGATGCTGGGATGGAAATGTGAAGGATTCGGTAATGAAACTAAGACGGCTTGTCAACCATCTGGAGTGGGATGGACCTTGAGATGAAGATGAAACGGATACAGTTCACCATTGGAATGAGTTGTGCACTAGAGACTTGAGGTATTGGGATCATATGGACTCGGGGAAATTTAAGTTTAGCGAGAGGGGGAGTCCGACTCGTGTGGCGAATTACGTCTATGGCTTGACTGGTGTTTTGGCCAAGAAAACGTCCTTGGGATCTGAGAGATGGTCATTGCGTAAGTTTGTAGTTGATCTTTCTAGAATTTGAGTCACAATTTTTGCAGCGATTCCTCAATAATTCTCTCCTTAGTCTTTTTTTCTTGGCCCCGAGCTCCTCGAGCTAAGGCCTTTTATAGCCCTTGTGCGGGTGGTAAGAGCACGTATGATCTTGTCACGTGGAGCCGCTCTAGCCTCCTGATCTAGTTCGTTAGCCTTGGTGATCCCTAGGTTGATACTCCTGCACCTGATCGTGGCATGTTCTCTTGAATTCGTGGCGTCTCTCGTGGGTAGTGACTGACATTGCTCTTTCTCTTGTTGTGATTGGCGAGGATCTTGTTCTATTAATGGTGGTGGGACCCCTGGTTTGTTGATGTGGCTTCGTTGATAGCCCCTCTTTTCTTTCCAGAAGATCATGCGACTCAAATTGCTCTAATTTTGGTAAGGTTGTCTCCTTTTGTGCTGAGGTGGCAGATTCCATTTGATTCTACTAAGCTGGTCGAATCTCATCACCTCGAGGTGGGTCTCGCGTGCTTGATGTGGCCACTTCCAGTCCCTGATTGTTCTGGCCCCTTTTTCTATATCTACCTAAAGGGTGTGTGAACGTTGGTCCTCTTAGGCTTCATTCGAGTCGTGGGTCGGGTCGTGTACGTTCTTGCCGGTCCTGCCCTGCGACTTTCGTTCGAGTATGTTTGCTCTACCTCTCAAAGGTGGCCGAGTCGGCTGACTTTCCTAACGAGTCTCTTCTTGGCCCTCTTGGGCGCGAGTCTTCTTTGGGCTTAAGGTTTCTTGTGGAACTATCTGTTGGGCCGAACGGATTTTGGGTCCTACAGTTGCCCCCTCTTTATTTGTGATCGCCTAAGGAAGACATGGATGTCTTCTAGGGCGATCAAGAATAAAGATCGCTTCTTGTCCGTCCTTCCGTGTGCCGGGTTGATCGATGGCCATGTCGGCAGGGAACTTACTAATGTTGACTTGTTGAGGATAGGGCCGTCTGAGTGGTCGGCCGGAGAGTGAAGCTGACTCGTTGGTGAGTCAAATCGATTTGACGGATGGCCGGGTCGAGGACATGGCATGTTTGTCGAGAGGTAGAAGGTTGTGTGTTCATGAGACATGATCATGTAATGTATGTTATGTGCTATTGTTATGCCGTGTATATAGAAGAAAAAAAAAGGGAGCCATGCATGCCATGTTGTACTTGGCGAGTCATGCGTCGTGAGAGTCGGAAACTGGCTATTATTATTCACAAAAAGGTCTTGGAGGGCAAAGGCCAGCTCTTGTAGGCTCTAATAATCTAGATCCCATAGCCAATCTCCGAAGCCATGTGTCTGCAAATTCTCGCTGTCGGGTATGCTCGTGTAATGCATGTCATGTCACCTCTCACCTTTTATTTTATGTTACGTACTAATGTATGCATTGTGCTTTTGGCTCCTCGAAGGTATTTGGATGGGAAGGCTCAACTATTGAGGCTGGTGAGTTGGCTAACTCGATGCAAAGGGGTCCCTGTCCTCCTAAGGGGTTATGGTTGTTCCTAAGGGTTATAGGGAAGCTACGGAATCCGTTTGTGGCTCTAAACACCTCACCTTTGGCCACCAGAGCTCAAGACCTTTCCCAGACACCTTCCACAAACAGGAATGAATCCCAGAGTGTGGACATCCCCTAAAAGATCACGCTCTGGTTAGGCTATCGTGACCACCCATCTAGAGATAAACTCAAAGGGGGGGTCACTACACGCTCGTCGCTCTTCCTATCACACAAGCCTGGGATTAGGACCCTCTCAAATTTTGGCTTAGTGGCAAGTGCCAATTGTTTTTATTCCCCGCCGTATTTTCCCTCAAGCGGTCAAAAACACGGTACAGAACATAAGAAGCACGATAAATTAAGAGAGCGGAATCAAAGTAGAGGTTACATAACATACCATTCATTTTGCCAAGGCTTGGCTCACACGTATGTGTTTTATCCCTAGTGGAGTCGCCATTTGACGCAACCTAAATCGTGTCGACCGGGCGGATTTAGAGATTGATGACGTGGAGGTCAAACCATGGTCCGAGGGGATGTTGGGAATCCCCAAGGACCCGGCGTGATGAGGCGGCAACGATTGAGCCATTCCCTAGGAGGGCCAGCATGGACCGATATGACTCGGATTGGAGTCACCACCAGTGTTTGTGGTACACTGGAAATCGGGGGCGGATAAGGTTCAGTCTCAAAACAGAAAATCTGGGTAAGGAGCCGGTTACGCATGGGAGTGACGTATCATCCCATCCGTCTACCATCTAGTAGTTACCCCATGAATTGCATGCTACGTAACTTTTACTATAGTGGTAGATGACATGGGGATAAGTTTTGGTGGGATGATCAACTTGACAAGAGCAAGTCTCTTGCTCCTACATACCTCCTAACTGGGAAGAATCAAAGTTGATGTAGTTCTAGAGGGATGCGTGCGATGAGTGACAGAGTCGGACTTTTCCTTAAGCATCCTTCCCTCAGGATGTGAATAATGTTGTGCGTGAAAGGTGTGAGTCTTAGCATGGTTGGACTTTCCCTTAAGCGTCCACTGAGGTCTGGGGCGCGAGGATTGAGCTTTCCGTTGGGCGCTCAACCCTCGCAGTTTAAGGGCGAAGTCGGGATTATCCACTAAGCATCCCGCCTTGGTGCTAGACTGAGCATTCGCGTGCTTGCATGCTAGGTTGACTCAGACGTGCACCCACTGACTCGGGGCCAGGTGAGGTGTACAAAGTGTTAGGTCGTGATGGCCGAGACCGACTCGGTGTTAAGTTGAAGCAAGTTGTGAGCCCGCGGTCCGAAGTGCTTGTGAGTTAGTTTGGTATCAAGATGACTGGCTTGCCATCTAGAGTGTAGTGGATGCTGGGATGGAAATGTGAAGGATTTAGTAATGAAACTAAGACAGCTTGTCGACCATCCGGGAGTGTGCGAACCTTGAGATAAAGATGTGACGGATTCGATTCGCCATTGGATTGAGTTATGCGCTAGAGACTCGGGGTATTAGGATCATATGGACTCGGGGAAATTTAAGTTTAGCGAGAGATGGGAGGCCGACTCGTGTGGTGAATTACGTCTATGACTTGATTGGTGTTTTGGCCAAGAAACTTACCTAGGATCTAGAGGGCTGGTTGTTGCGTAAGTTTGTAGTTGATCTTTCCAGAATTTGAGTCATAATTTTCGCAGCGATTCCTCAGTAATTCTCTCCCCGGTCTTTTTTTCTTGGCCTCGAGCTCCTCGAGCTAAGGCCTTTTATAGCCCTTGAGAGGGTGGTGAGAGCACGTATGATCTTGTCACATGGAGCCGCTCTAGCCTCCTGATCTAGTTCGTTAGCCGTGGTGATCCCCAGGTTGATACTCCAACGCTTGATCGTGGCACGTTCTCCTGAATTCACGGCGTCTCTCACGGGTAGTGGCTGACATGGCTCTTTCCCTTGCTGCGATTGGCAAGGATCTTGTTCTGTTAATGATGGTGGGGCCCCTGGTTTGCTAGCGTAGCTTCGTTGATAGCCCCTCTTTTCTTTCCAGAAGATCGTGAGGCTCGGATTGCTCTAATTTTGGTGAGGTTGTTTCCTTTGTGCTGAGGTGGCAGATTCCATTTGATTCTTCTGAGCTAGTCGACTCTCGTCATCGTCGAGGTGGGGTCTCACGTGCTTGACGTGGCCACTTCCAGTCCCTGATCGTTTGGGCCCCTTTTCTATGTCTGCCCTACGGCGTGTATGGACGTTGGTCCTCTTAGGCTTCGTTCGAGTTGTGGGCCGAGTTGGCTGACTTTCCTAACGGGTCTCTTCTTGGCCCTTTTGGACGTGAGTCTTCTTTAGGCTTGAGGTTTCTTGTGGATTTGTCAGTTGGGCCGGACGGATTTTGGGTCCTACAAAGGGCTTTGACCTACAATTGCTCAATGTCCTATCCATGCTTTTCATGCCTTCCCAGATTCATATCAAGCTCCCCTTCTTAAAAAGAATTTGTCCTCAAATCCAAACCTTGAGTACTTGAAACAAAAGGAGACAAGTTAGAAACAATAAAGGTATTTCTACCCTGATATTCTTGGGGGCATGTCAAATGCATAAGCATTGTCATTGATCATCCTCACAACTTTGAAAGTCCATCCCCCCTAGTGTTAAACCCAAGGATCAACAAACAACTAGTTAGGAAACTACATAAAAATTAGGTCTAAAATTTAAGAATGTAAATTGAAAGAAGAAATCAAAGATATGGAGAATAGAGGAATGGTTTTTTTGCCACTACTTCCATTGGAAATAGATAAGAAAGAGTGAGATTCGCTATAAGCATCTTAGAAACTTGATAAGAATATGGTTATTGCTTAAGAACAAGAGAAGAGAAAGTCTCTCAAAAAGGCAATTCAAAATTTTTATTCAATCAAAAAGTGATTAAGGTAATTACAATAATGCCTTATATAGGCCTTCACAAATCATGATTAGGTAGCTTAATATAATCCTAAGACTAACCTAAAGGCCCAAAACTAAGCTAAAAATACAACAGTCAAAAGCCCTTACAATTGGTGACTGAAAAATGTGTCATTAAGGCTGAAAATGCTATCCTTGGGCTTCCAAGCCCATATTCAAGTCCACTAAGGTTTATTATAAGAAAATACCACTTAAAAATAGTGGACTAAAGGTTTTAAACAAGTTAAAAACGGACCATGGTTACACTAAAAAAATGTATACAAAGTTAGGCCACTATTGGACCCACCTTAGTCCTTAAGGAGGCCTATCTCTTGGTACACTTATTCTTGGAGTTTCCTTAGCCTTCCTCTAGTCATTGGATATTCCAAGACAATGGAATCCATGCTATTAAAGTGTCAATGTTTATTATGACCTTGCCTTTCCATATACATATCATCATCCCCTTCTTGAAGAGAATTTAGCCTCAAATTTGGTGCTTGAGTACCTACATCAAAAGAAGTTAAGCCAATCACATTAAAACTATTGCTTCCCCATATTCTTGTGCCATATCAATCTTATAAGCACCATCATTAATCTTTTCCACAATTTGGAAAGGTTCATCCCCTCTAGGTAGGAATTTAGATTTCCTTAAGTGAAGAAACTTTTCTTTCCTTAGGTGGACCCAGACTAGGTCACCTTCCTTGAAAATGTTTTCTTTCTTTCCCTTATTTGCTTGCATATCATATTGCTCACCTTTCTTTTCCGTATGCTACCGAGCCTTCTCATGCAATTTTTTAACAAATTGGGCTTTAGTAAGCCTATCATCATTCGCTAAAGAAGATATAAGAGGTAAAGACAATAAATCAAGTGGGGATACGAGATTAAAACCATACATCAACTCAAAAGGAGAATGAGAAGTAGTATAATTAACTAACTTATTATATGCAAACTCAATATGTGGTAGTCATTCTTCCCAAGATCTCAAACTCTTCCCTACAAAACATCTAAGGAGTTGGGACAAGGTTCTATTGACCACTTCGGTTTGTCCATCCATTTGAGGATGACAAGTGGTAGAAAAGAGTATCTTAGTTCCAACCTTACTTTATAAGGTCCTCCAAAAGTGTCTAAGGAACTTGGAGCCCCTATCCAAAACTATGGTATTTGGTAGACCATATAGCCTTACAAAATCCGTAAAGAAAAGATTGACCATATGACAAACCTCATCAACCTTGTGACAAGAAATAAAGTGGGTCATCTTTGAGAATCTATCTACCACCACAAAAATTGAGTCTCCACCTCCTCTTGACCTAGGAAAACCAAGCACAAAATCCATGGAAATATCAACCCAAGGAGAAGTAGGAAAAGGGAGTGGAGCATACAAACCATGGGATGAACTTTTAGACTAAGTCATTCTGCACACCAAGCATCTCTCACAAATATGATGTATGTCTCTCCTCATGTGGCTCAAATAAAACTTCATATGTCTTAAGTTCCAAAAGTGACCCATTAGGCCACCTTCATATGCCTCTCTCACTAGTAATTCTCTTATGGAACTCCTATGCACACATTTTTTTTCTTCGAACAAGAAGCCATCATGCCAAAAATAGCCAACATTGAATTAGTACACAAGAAAAAGGCCTCACCACAATCAATATCATTCTCATATAATTCCTTAAGACATTCAAGACCAAGCAATTTAGTTTCAAGCATGGCAATCAAAGCATATCTCCTAAAAAGTGCATCTACCACTATGTTCAATTTGCCTTGCTTATGCTTAATGACATGTCGCAACCTGATGTCACGACGGGTAGCCGACTCTCTTCACCTATGTCAACCGAGTGCCTCTCGGCTGTCTGGAGTCGCCACCTACGTTTTTCTGGAACCTAGGGAAACCTAAGGAAAGGCAGGTCTGTCGTCAGAGTTATGGATTCGGGAGTTGGTTACACGCAAAAGGGGGTACAGGGGCCCCCAAGCATGTCTATCACTCGATAGTTACCCTTGGTTAGCTATATGGGAGAGGGATAGTGTTTGTATATGGGTGACATTCTTGGGTTCTTACATTTAGGACTGGGGGTTGTGGGGTGTGGGGTCATTGACTTGATAGAGGTGTGCCCTCTAGGCCTACGTACCTCGGCTGCAGAGGGTTCAAAGTCTACGTAGTTCTGGTGTCTAGGTAGGTAGGGGTTAGGTTACATTGGATCTCGTCATATTTGCCGAAGTAGGTGCTCGGTTGGGGGATTCGGTAGGGGCGTGCTCGGCCTTGGATGGGGTTTAGGTTCCATTCGGGGATTCGGCATATATCAGGCTAGGTAGGGGTCAGGAGAGGATCATGCTTGATAGTACAAATTATATTAAACTACTTAAGAGGAGAAAGGGGAGTCGACCAACCTGGATGTCGAGCGAGTGGGACGAGCCTCGTTTTGTAGACCGATACTTGACTTGCCTTTCGATCTGGACTTAGGGCACTTCTTCCTTTCTTTAGCAGTCGTCAGTTTTTCCTTCTTTTTTTTCTTTCCTCCTTTTCCATCCCCTCACTTCGTGGCGGGGGGTTTATATAAACTTAGGTCGTGACTTCTCTTGGGCGAGAGGTTATTATCGGGTTTGATAACTTAGAAATCGTGGGTGGTTGAGGTTCCTAATATCGTGGGTGGTTGAGGTTCCTAATATCGTGGGTGGTTGAGGTGTGGTTTTGGCTAGGATTGACTCGGTCTTAGTTGAGATCCGGATATGGATTCGGCCGGTTGAGATTCCTCGATAAGGATTGGAGAGCTCGTGGACTCGGTCTCATTTGGGATTCTCCCTGAGGATCCGGATTGGTTGAGATTACGATATGGATGGGATAACTTCGTTGACTCGGTCTTTGAGATTCTCCCGAGGATCCGAGTTGGTTGGGATTCGATATGAATTGGATAAGGTTTAGGTTTGATTGGGTCAAGGTGGTCGTGCAGGTTGACCCGGAGTTGACTTTCGGGGTTTGACCCCTGATGTTAAGCGGGGCCGGACCGATTTGGGGTATGATGAGTTGGCCCCCTCTTTATTTAGGTTTTTCCTGAAAAGGATGTAATTCTTTTTCTTGGATAAGCGTAAATAAAGATAGAGGTGAGGATGGGGACCGGGCCCCGAGGGTGGCGAAGGGGGTTGGTTGATGTTTTCAAGTGAACATTTGGTAGTGGGCAAGGTATCACTAGTTGGTACTCAAACCTCCAATTTCAAAAAGTACTTGGCAGCAGGCAAGGCACACACTGGCTGGTGCTCAAACCTCCAAGTTTCACAAAGTACTTGGCAGCAGGCAGGGCACACACTGGCTGTGGTGCTCAAACCCTCCAAGTTTCACAAAGTACTTGGCGCAGGCGAGGGCACACTGGCTGGTGCTCAAACCTCCAAGTTTCACAAAGTACTTGGCAGCAGGCAAGGCACACACTGGCTGGTGCTCAAACCCTCCAAGTTTCACAAAGTACTTGGCAGCAGGCAAGGCACACACTGGCTGGTGCTCAAACCATCCAAGTTTCACAAAACTTGGCAG